>CM057452.1:1087577500-1087947500 GCA_016271365.2 Neoceratodus forsteri
GTGGTCTGCTTGGATGATTTCAGGTCATCTGTGATGATGATGCCCACGTCTCTTTCTTCCCTTATGATTGCCAGCAACTCCCCTTTCAACCTATAGGTAGCTTCAGGATTTCTCTTCCCTATGTGCATGATCTTGCACTTCTTTGCATTAAACTCCAGCTGCCACTCTTCCGACCATTTTGCTAGTTTATCCCGATAACTTCTCATTTTGCCCACCCTATCTGGATCATCTATTTGGTTGCAGATCTTGGTGTCATCTGCAAACAGAAAACATTACCCTCCAGTCCATCTGCAATGTCACTGATGAAGATACTGAAGAGGACTGGCCCAAGGACTGATCCCTGAGGTACCCTACATGTGACTTGCATCTCTTCTGACTGTATACCATTTACCACCACTCTCTGTTTTCTGCCCACCAACCAATTTGCCACCCAGTTTACCAACCTCTGACCCACCCTGAGCCTACCCAGCTTGTTAATCAATCTTCTATGTGGAACAATATCAAAAGATTTGCTGAAGTCAAGGTAGGTGACATCAACTGCACCCCCTAGCTCCACCATTCTGGTTATACAGTCAAAGAAATCTATGAGATTAGTTAGACAGGACCTTCCTGTTGTAAACCCATGCTGTCTTGGATCCTCTGCTTCTATGGATTCCAGGTGTTGCACTATCCTTTCCTTAAGGAGTGTCTCCATAATCTTGTCCACTACTGAGGTAAGACTGACTGGTCTATAGTTCACTGCCTCCTCCCTGCTGCCACTCTTGTGGAGTGGGATTATGTGAGCCCTTGTCCAATCTTCAGGGATCTCTCTTGTGCTCAGAGATTCACTAAACAGTTCTGCTAATGGCTCTGCTAGTTTCACCCTTAGCTCCTTTAGTACCCTGGGATGTATGCCATCAGGTCGCATTGCCTTGTCCACCCTGAGCTTAGCGAGCTCTTGTAGGACCCTTTCATTTGTAAAGGAACACCTCCCTCCCCCGTGTCCATGGTGCTGAGCTGTGAGTTCTGGTTGTGAAGACATCCCCCACAGAGTCATCCCTGTATTAACTTTGGGTGACAGCCACTTGGGAGGCACTGTGAGTTCAAGGGTCATTATCCATGCACAGGCAGTGGCTCTCAGGAATGGGTAGGGGATATGCTTTTGCAGGCCTCTCTGTAGGGCTGGGGTGAGTAGAACTTGGAACACTGGACCCTTGAGGAACACATCCTCCTTAGAACCATGCTGGGCACTCTGGCCCAGAAGTCATAGAAACATAGAAAGTGACGGCAGAAAGGAACCACATGGTCCATCTAGTCTGCCCATAAGTCTGTGCATCTTTTAGAAAAGCTAACTGAGCTGACAGATAATAATAGCAGAAGTTAGGCAGGCTCAGGCTACTCATGAGGTCGAGTGTCATAATATGGCCAGATGTACCCTAACTCTTCTTCCACGCCAGAGTAGTGATGTGAGGTACCCCTTTATTGCAGAGAAAAATTTCAGGGAGACATAGGTCAGGAGTACTTGGAACATATTGTATATATCTATCTATATATATAGATATATATATATATATATATATCTATCTATATATATATATATATATATGTATGTATATATATGTATCTATATATATATATATATATATATATATATATATATATATGAATTGTGGCTGTATTGCCATTTCACCATGTTCACTTTCCCAAAGGCCAGCAGAAGAGACCTCCATCATTCATAGTCTGTTAATCTTATAGAGAAGAGATTGATAGTTAAGGGCTTCTAGGGTAGAGAGCTTTCCTGGAAGGATACCACCCAGGTATTTGAGTTTTGAGGCAAGGGCTGCCTCTAGCTTCAGCTTCAGGGAAGCATGGTGGTTCTCACCAAGTGGAAGTCAGTCACACTTCACCCAGTTTATTCTGTTGCCCTATTGTGGGTCGTACGTCAGAAACATATCTGCCTGGGCTTCAACCATTTTGTGCAAGATATAACTAGCAACAGTGATATCACATAGGATATACCTTGCACATTCAGGCCTTTAGTACTCTAATTGGTTCTGATTGCCATAACCAAGGGTGATACTGTGAGAATATTTAGAAGAGGGGAGAGGGTCACCCCTCGTAAGTACCCCTTAATAGGGAGTAAGACTGAAACAAATGTCTCTTATTCAGGACTTGCACTCAAGGGGCATTATACAGAGTGGCAATCCAGGACCTGATCCTCAGGTCCAGGCTCAACCATTCCAAAGTCGAGGCATGAAGTGCCACTTGACCCAGTTGAAGGCCTTCTTCATCTAATACAAAGAGACCAGGCTGAGCGCCCCGATTATCACCACATGACATTCAGCTATCACTGGATGTTGCTTTTGGCATGCTTCCCCTTAATGAATTCCCCCTGACCCAGGTGAATAAAGCCCAGCAGGCTCCCCTCTAGCTGATCCACCAGAAATCTGGTGACGAGTTTATAATTTTTATTCAGCAGAGATACAGGCTACACAGCTTTAAAAAGTGGGGTCCTTGCCAGGCTTGGGAAGAACTGTGATGTTAGCCAGAGACAGAGAGTCTGGGAGTGCTCATCGCTTCCAGTGTTCAAGGAGTATGTCCATAAAGGAGACATCCAACACCTCCCAGAATTCCTTATAAAATTCATTTGGGAGGCTGTCAGGTCCAGAACTCTACTGGAGAGGATTTTGCCACATGGTGTAGTTCCGCCGCATATAGAAGCAATCCATGTCCTCACAATCTGTCCAGCAAGTTGCAGGAAGGTGACTATGTCATGGAGAATGTCTAGTATGGGAAGTGACTGGTGTATCACCTCCAGGCTGTACTGCGTCTTCAAACTGCCGGAAGCTGCAGTCAATATCTTTCTGCTCTGTAGGCTGAACTCCTAAGGCCATTTTAATGTGAAGGATCATCTTAACTGCCTCTTTTGCTTGAGATGCCATACAACCGCTAACCTCCATTGACCACACCAAAACAGGAGATGGCATTGGTGTTGCACTCAGAGTGGGCAGAGACAAGCTGGTTTAGTTTTCACTTGCTCTCACTAAGCTGTGCAAGAGAGAATGCCATGTGGGCTCTCTGCAAAGACAAAATACAGGCCTCTAATTCACATTCTTGTGTCTCTTCTCACCTATTTGCATGGACAGCCTCTGAGATTGCTATGCCCTGAGCGAAGGCCTTCATGGCCTTGCATCTGGTGGAGCTGGGTGTATCACCCTGCCTGTATGGAAAAAATTCATTTAGCACATTGGCCATGGTAGACCTAGCATAGGGGTCCACCAGGAGTCTGTGGTCCAGGTGCCATTGCTTAGCTGGGGGGAAATAGTTGCTCCCTTAGGGATGCCAGCAGGGAAGCATGAGTAGAGTGGAGGACTGGACCATATTCAGCCGTCTTCA
Organism: Neoceratodus forsteri; assembly: GCA_016271365.2. NCBI lineage: Eukaryota > Metazoa > Chordata > Ceratodontiformes > Ceratodontidae > Neoceratodus > Neoceratodus forsteri. The sequence goes on from CM057452.1 coordinate 1,087,580,876, forward strand.
GCCTATGTAAGAGGGAAAAGGAGATCAAGATAGGTCAATGTATGTGTAGGATTTGTGGGTGTGGAAATAGAAAGAATATTCCTATTCATGGGGTGAATATATCTCCACTCATCTATAAGGGGTCATTCAGATGACATCTTCCTAATGACTTGAGAGCTCCCCAGTGGGAGGGTGAGATGGCAGGGCTGAGTGGTCCAGCACAGGGTCCAAAAGAGTGTTAACTTCTCCCACCACAGTCATCTGGCCAGGAAAGTCTACCACCGTGGAACCAGGTAATGAAAAAATCTGGATGGTCAAAACTAGGTTCATACACTGCTGCCAAGGTCAGTGACTCCCCCCACCCCACACCTTAAGGGCACACACTATATACTGTATCTGCCATGGGGAACAGCTAGATTGTGAGCCAAAGAGTGTGTGACACCAGGGCCACTCTCCTGGTCCGAGACATACAACAGGCCCTGTATAGGACCTCCTGTCCCCAAGTGCTCCAGTCAAAGAGATTATCTGTCCATCATATGGGTCTGTTGCATGAGGGAGATATCTCCTCTCATTTTTTAGTGCAATTCCAGACCTTTTTCTATTTGACTCCAGTTCTCAGCACATTAGTGTTACCACTCAGGACTTTCAAATCACTTGCTGTCATCACCAGTTATAGGAATGGTCTCTACACCCTCCAACTCACCCCGTGCACTTGTAGGATCTGATCCTTCCCCAATTTTTAAAGCAGCATAACAATAACATATTATATGGAAAACAATAGAACAATAAGTCAAGAAACAATCTCCCACCCCACCAATCCCCCAGGTTGTCCCCTAGTCCAAACATTCCCTCCAACCTGCCCCTCAACCCCTTCCCTAAGTGAATCAACATATTTTTGGAAAAAGAAGGTAAGTTACCCTCTCCTAAACACAAAGTGGGTACCAGGTTTGCAACCCCCCAGGAGCAACAAGTTCTGAAATCACTGTATGAGCAACCATCTCATCCAAGATTAAAATAAGAACTCTTACCACCCCCCCCCCCGTGGAGTGAGCCAATCTGTAGTTCAGTCTTGACCAGTGAGATCTCCAAGTAGTAAAGGCTACTCCATCCAATGGCTTTATGAAAACTGAGAGCTGCTGGGATGCCAGTATTAGGCCTAGTAGCAGCTATACAGGAAACAGAATGGGCCTCAGCTACTAGATACTCCACAAAACAATAAATGAGTATACCCAGGAGGTTTGGGTGCAGACCACAGGCCTTCAAGTCAGGCCATGCTGCCATTGGCCAGAAACCGACCTCTCACAGTGCCTTTGGAAAATGCAGATCACAGGTTGCATGTAATTGCATGTAATTGCTCAGAAGTTAAGGCTGACAAGACAGGCCACATTAGGGGAGCTGTCCTTGCATCCCAGGAATAAAATACCTCAAAACCCTAAATATTAGGACTGTACATACAGGATATAGTACTCCTAAGCTTCTAGTCCAATATTCACTGATACGAACATACAAAATTTGCCAGCATATAAAGGCCTAGAGATCTATCAAGCCTGCTCGAATGTGCAGTTAGCACCCCTTATTCTGCAGCTGCCCCTCCCTTCCACCCTTACCCTTCATTAACCCTCCCCTTGTCCTGTCCCATCCTCGTTTGAAGTAGTCCACTGTTCTACTGCATACCACTTCTGTAGGTAATGCATTCCACCCAGCCACCACCCCTCTGTAAAAAGTGTCTCCTCATTTCCATCCTGAACCTTCCTTGCTCCAGTCTCATATCATAGCCCCTGGTGGCGCTACCCTCCCTTACTTTGAACAGCCCCTCTGTACCTGTCTTGTTTATTCCTTTCATGAATTTAAAGGTTTCAATCATGTCACCCCTGTCTCTCCTCTCCTCCAGTGAGTACATGTTCAACTCCTTCAACCTCCTTTCATATAAGTCCCCCAGCCCCTTGATCATCTTTGTCGCCCTGTGCTGCACCCTCCAGTAACTTGATGTCCCTCTTCAGATACAGACGCCAGTACTGCATGCAGTACTCCAGGTGTGGTCTAACTAATGACCTATACAGTGGCAGAATCACCTCCCTCCTCGAGGATATACCCCTTGCAAAAGAACCCAGCATTTTGTTGGCCTTTGCAGCTGCCTTCCTACATTGTGCCGAGTTGTTCATTGACCCTGTAATGAGCACACTCAGATCCTTCTTCTCCTCTTCCTCTGTGTGGGCAAGCTGCACTCCCCCTAGCTGGTAACTCCTCCTTGGGTTCTTCATCCCAAAATGCAGCACCTTGCACTTTTTGGCATTAAACCCCAGTTGCCAGGTGTCTGACCAGGTTTCAAGCTCTTGCCAGATCATCCTGCAACCCCTGCCATCCCCTAGGTCATCCACCACTGCGCCAACCTTGGTATCATCAGCAAACAGACTGATCTTGCTCTTGATGTCCCATGATATGTCTGCAATGAATATCCCAAACAACACTGGTCCCAACACCGAGCCCTGTGGGACACCGCTCGTCACTGCCCTTGGGTGTGAGAGCCCCCCCACCACCCTCTGTTGCCTTCCCTGCAGCCAGTTTCCTGCCCATCTCACCAGCTTTGCACCCGCCCCTGTGCCTACTAACTTCCTTCCCAGCCTTCCATGTGGCTCCGGGTCAAATGCCTTACTGAAGTCCAGATACAGGACATCCACTGCATGGCCCCTGTCCAGTTGCCTAGTTACCCAGTCATAGAACTCCACCAGGTTGGTTTGGCAGGATCTGCCACATATGAAGCCATGCTGTCTGCTGTCCTGTAGTCCTTGGCCTCTAGGAGGGCCACCAGCCCTCCTTCAGGATAGTCTCCATTAGCTTACCCATGATGGATGTAAGGCTCACTGGTCTGTAGTTTCACGGTTCATCCTTGAGGCCACTCTTGTGGAGGGGCCACATGAGCCATCCTTCAGTCCTGAGGTCACACACCTGAATGTAGTGAGGCATTAAATAGGTCTGCCAAAGGTCCTGCAAGGACCTCTGTCTGCTCCTTCAGTACCCTGGGTGGATGCCATCTGGGCTTGGTGCCTTGTCCACCCTCAGTGCCTTCAAACTTCTCGAACTCTGCCTCCATGATTTCCATCTGTCACCACTCCCCTGCTTCTGCCATTTCTCCCACCTTGGGTGTCATCCCCTTCTTTAGTAAATACTGAGCAGAAGTACTCATTTAGTGCTTCTGCCTTATCGCACTCTGCTTCCACCCAACCCCTCTCCTTCCTAATCCTTACTTTGTGGTCCTTATCGCCTTTTCTCCTGATGTACTTAAAGAAGTCCTTCTCCCCCTTCTTATTGCCTTGTGCCAGCCTGAGTTCCGTAGATGCTTTGGCTCCCCTTACTGCCCTTGTCATCTCCTTCGATTCTGTCAAGTACTCCTCTCTGTCCTCCCCCCTCCCTGTTTTCTTGTACTTCCTAAAGGCAGCTGTTTTCCTTCTTACCTTTTCCATGACCTCCTTGCTCAACCAGCTCGGTTTCTTAACCCTAGTCTTCTTGCTCTGGGCTTTACAGCAGGTTTTGTTTGCGTCCACTGTCCCCAGCTTTATGGGCTCCCACCTCTGGTTAGTGTCCATACTAGATTGAATTCTGGCCAGGTACCCTTTTATCACTTCCCCCATCCTCCCAAAGTCAGCCCTCCTGAAGTCCAGCACTCTTGTGCCAGATTCCACTCTTTCCTTGCCCATATCCAATGTGAGCCATACTGAGTGGTGGTCACTCCCTGACAGCGGTTCCTCCACTGTAAGTTCTCTCACAAAGTCCCCATTTGCCAGCACAAGATCAAGGGTATTCCCTAACCTGGTTGGTTCACTGACCATTTGCAGCAGGAAGCTGTCCTGGAAGGCATCCAGCAGTACCTGCCCTTCTGTTCCTGGTTGTTGGGTGCTCCAGTCCACTCCTGGCATGTTGAAGTCCCCATAATCACCACATACCCTTCTCACCGGTCCTCCTGATCTGTCCCGCTAGCTCCCTGTCTATCTCCTCCGTCTGAGATGGTGGCCTGTACACCACTCCCATTCTAAGAATCCTATTCTTGGAATCCTGGATTTGCACCCAAAGTGACCTGCTTACCCTCCTCCCTTCCTTCCTTACACACTTCAGTCCTTCCTTCACATATAGTGCCACCCCCTCTGTCCCAATCACCCTGTCCCTATGAAATAACCTGTACCCTGGTACAGACAGGTCCCAGTCATTATATTGGGTGGCCCATGTTTCTGTGATGGCTGCAATGTCCACCTCTCCCTCTGCCATGAGAACCTGTAACTCTGCAGTTTTCCTCCCAAGGCTCCTAGCAGTAAGGGTAACCACCTTCTACCCTTCCCCTGTCCCATCCTGCCCTCCTTTCCTAGCATCACCAATAGTACTTGCCATTTGTCCTTTGTCACTTTTATGGGGGTAAGCTCATATGATTTCCCAACCTGTGGTCTCTGCATATCTCTTCCCAACTGCCACCCCCACTCCTAGTTTAAATTCCCAGCTCCTCTATATACTCTTCCATCCTCTGTTTCAACACTTTCTTCTCTCCTCACTCAAGTGTAGTCTGTCCTTGCATAGTGACTACTGTCCTCCCAGGTCCCTTCCCAGCCCCCCAACAGCCCATACCCTTTAGCACAACACCAGGTTCTTAGCCATCTGTTAAATTCCTCTATTCTCAACTTTCTTGTTGTGCTTACCTTTGGCACGGAAGTATCTCTGAAAAAGTTACCGATCTTCCTGCCCCCTCACATAATTGTGCTAGTTCCTCAAACCTCCTCTGGACTATATCTACTGTCTTGTCAGCCAGGTCATTTGTCCCAAGATGTATAATTAAATGAGGCTTGTCCCTATCCCTTCTAGCATATTTCAGAACAGACTGTCCCACCCTTTCCGCTGTCATTCCTGGCATGGCCTCCACCCAAATGCGACTATGCCTCTCCCCCTTGCTACCCCACCTAACTCCTCTTAGTATTGAGTCCCCCAGCACTAAGATTCCACCCTCTTACTCCCTGTTTGCTTCCATTCATCTCCTCTCTCATTTCCAGCTCCTTTTCTTCCTCCTGCACATTATTTCCCTTTACCCTGTTGCAATTCTTCCAGCAGAACTTCCCTGCTCCAGTTTGGTCCAGGCATTTATCAATTACTCTCATTTCATCATTTCCTCCTCCACTTTCTTCCTCTCTAGCAGTGCACTGCTGTTTTCTGAAGACCCTTCACAAATGCCTGCTCCTCTCTCTCTCTCATAGTAACCTGTTCTCCTTTCCACCCATGACTTTTGACACTTCTTCACCTCCCATCACAAGCCCCTAGCTCCTCCTTCCATTTGTCTTTTGTCTCCTGACCTAGTTTCTCCAGCAATCATTCTTTCTGGCCTGGGCCCCTTTGTCTCTGCTTCCCTTCTTCTGACCCTCTTCTCACCACTGTTGGCTTAAATCGCCCTCCCTCATCTCCCCTTCTTCCTCCCTCCAGTATTGGGCTAAGCCCACCACCAATCTGCCTTGCCTATCTTAGTTCCTTCTGCAGACCCTTAATCTCCTTTCTAAGTTTTTCTATGTGGTTGCACACTAAACATCCTCCCACACTCCAGGCAATGTTTAGAAAGATTGGTGCACCACAGCTGTTGCAGCCTACCACCCTACCCATTGCTGTTGTTGCCCACCAGTGACACCCCACCCTTCCAGATGCAGGATACCAAACACTCTCCCAAGTCTCCCCTCCCCCCATCAGTGCAAAACATTTTCTGTATTTCCCTTACCTCCTTTGTTGCACACGTTTAGATATATTGAGCAACTGCTTTTTATATTCCTATCCTTCCTATCCACACTCAAAAAGAGACTTTAAGTAGCCATTGCACAACCTTCTTCAAACTCCTACTTCTCCTTTTCCCAATGCAATATCAATGCGAGAAGTAATAATGAAAGCTCCTAGATTGGCATTTACTTCCTTCCACTGAGAGAGCAGTCACCTCTTCACTTGCTGCTGTTCATTTCCTGGATGTCTGCTTCTGCTATGACAGGTGCATGTCCTTTGCCTGTTTGAGGAAGTGATATCAGAACCCCTATTATAAAGGAAATAATGGACCAGGGTGGGTGGGTGAGGGGTTTGGGGGTGGGACCAGCCCAAGTCTTCCAGAAACAATCAGGTAGCTGAGGCCTCTGGTCAGACCATTAGCACCCTTTCCCCACTGTGCACTCAAACTTTGCAGCTAGTGAAGCCAGCAACAATGAATCACAATTCTACTCAAAGCCCCGAAAATAGGTTTGCTACCCAAAGAAACAGGACTCCAATTCAAACAGCTTCAACAACGACACATCAAAATAGGCTTGGAATTAGAAGATATAGGTCTCCAATTCAAAGAAACAGACCCAGTTAAATTACACCAATTATGTTTTAAAACAGAAGAAATAGTCCTTTACAAATGCAGCCCACCACACAGTGAACCAAACAAATGAGCCCACTTATAGCTACCAAAACAGGTTTCAAAATTCCAACAGCCCCAAACAATACCCTGCTAGCCCCTTAGTAGTAAGAAAGAAAAGAAATAACATTCTACCAAGTCATTAATACTGAGTCTCAACAGCTATGTCTGACACAGACTCACAACAGGTTAGCTTAAATGACCAAACGGGAAAAATCTGAGTTCAAAGAAATGAAACCGGCCAATGGCATACTGCAATGGTTCCAGTCCTGTGGCTAGGCTAGAGACAGGGGCCCAGGGACCGATGTCCTGGGCTCAAGGAAGGGACAACTGCATCAGGTCACATGGTAGGTTGTGAGCAGGCCTGGGCCACCATTATCACCGTGGAGGCCCTTATCAACTAAAATGGTCTCTATATAGGCACAGATTCTTACCAAGCCAAACTTCAATGGTTTTCAGTTCACAGTCAGGCAGATCCAGTGATAACAGACCCCACCCAGCACCACTTACAGTAGTAGTCATAGAAAAGCTGAACAGCACTAAGGTAATGCTGTGGTATGCTGCACAACCACAATACAGCCAATATGTACTTACCAGTAGTTGGTAGCTTGTGCAGGCCTCTCAAGCCATGGCTCCTGTTCTGCATGTGCCTGAGCTAGGGTTGTTAGAACTAGTTCGGAAAAGATTCGAACCCATCACGAACCCTGGTGTTCGAGTTCTAATTCAGAACTCGAACACTAGTGGGTTCTCAAACGGGTTCGAATCTAGCCGCAACCACAACGCATGCTTGCCTAGCCCAGTGTCGGCTCTGAAGGGACAAGACGGAGAGAGGTTGAAGGAGCAGGATGGGATTGGGAGGCAGTACAGTGCCACAGGAGGCAGAAAGGAGGTGGAATGAAGGGAAGAGTCACGGGTGCATGATGGCAGCATGCACAAACTTGTGGGGGCTGATGTGGACTGCACTGGAGTCGGACTGCGGCTCACGCATTTCATCCCCACAGTTGTGTTACCACCTGACCATCTGCTCTGGTGGTCAGGTGGTGGAGAGACATAAACCAGCATGGGGTTGCAGCTCCGTTCATTACCCAGCCAGTGCCATAAAGGAGTTGCAGGCTGCAGCAGCTTGTGCTAATTGCCGCTCCCTCTGTCCGGCTAGCTCTGCTCTCTGGCTCTGGCAATTGCTTGCTAATTAAAATCGTCGTGTGTGTATTGGGCAAACTAAAAACTAAATAAAAAGCTAAGGGTGGTGGGGTGAAAACTGTTAGGGGCCGGGGGACTCAGGGTTGGGATTGGGAGGGAACCGAGAAAAGAAAGGGCCTGACTGAACGTAGAACAGTTGGTGAGAAAGCTCAGCCTCAGGATGAGATGAACAGAGCAAGGGAAGGAAGTTAAAGTTGCCGAGTATTTGAGTGAAACTGAGAGAATTGTATCGTAGTCTCAAACAAAAGTTAAAAAACTTTATTTTCTGCATGGTGTAGTTGTTTCACACTGGGAAGAAGGAGCGAGCATCAGATGGCTGGGGGAGGAGTGAAGAAATTAAAACAAACAGATTGTGACTCGAGGAAAATTAAGTTTAACTTTAATGTGTGAGTCTCTGAGAAGTTGAAACATTTGAATTTGATGGCATTTTTTTAATTTTTTACTTACTACTTTATACCCTACTCCACAAAACAAAGTAAAATAATCAGGAGGACAGGGAGGGAAGGGGATTCTGTGGTACTGTGCTGCTGAGCGTTCTTCTATTCCACCCTATCAAATTCCTGATAGAACAACACCAGGCTGTTTTTAGGTTTTTTTTTTTTTTTTTAACACAGTACTCCCTACTTGTGTGTTGTGTGTTGTGTGTTGTGTGTGTGACTCCACTACACTGTATCTCTCTACTCTCCTGTGGTGTTTCCATCACCCTGCTGTGGCTGCTGACTCTGTACCCTACCCATTGTGTGTTACTGCAGAAGCCCATTGTTGGGCAGTCGTGTGGTGGCATTATCCTTAAATACATGACAGAAGCCTAGAAATATATTTCCCTGTTGGGAGACGAGACAGAAAAATCTCTTTCCTTGGGTTGTATATGTGTGTGTGAGTGACTCTGTCTCCTGTGGTCAGCCCATCTGCTGTGTACCTTTTGACTGCACTGAACCCTACCCAGTGTGTGTTACCGAGAGAGGCCCAGTGGCCAGTTGTGTGGTGGCATTATCCTTAAATGCATGACATAAGCCCAGAAATATATTTCCCTGTCTGTTGGGAGGAGAGACAGAAAAATCTCTTTCCTCGGTTTGTGTGTGTAACTCCATCTCTTGTGGTCAGCCCATCACCCTGCTGCTGTGCGCCCCTTCACTGCTATGCGTATGCCTATGCCCAGCAGCCCAATCATTCTATAAGCCTTGAACCTGGGATCCTTTAGTTGCAAACAGTCATATTCTTCAATTACTTTCAGTCCACTGCATCACAGTGTCACATAGTCAAAATAAAATTTTGGAGTTGTAGCCAGTGATCATAGATCACATTGCTTTCATTACAGGAATTGTGTGGGTGTATTCTTTGCAGCATACTGCTTCTGTTATGGCTGACACCAACATAGATGAAGCATCTAGTGCTGGTGTTGGAGCAGGTGTTGGTGGTAGTGGTAATCCTGGTGCTAGCAGAAATAAGCAAAATGTTTCACATGATAAAAATTCAACAAACAGCAAAAGAGCAACAGTGAAATGTGGTAAAGGGGGACCTTTTAAGAAAACCTGTACAGCTGCTGGGGTCACACGGAGAGGCACCATAAGGTATTCCATTCATGCTGTTAAGATCCCTGTGACTAGCAGCAATAATGCAAGTGACAGTGAGTCCCTCTCTGACTCAGACAGTAGCTCTTTGTCTCAGTCCAACACTGTTGTGTCTCACGATGAATCATTACTTCCTCAACAAAGTGAAATAAGCAAGTCTGCTGACAATGAATCAGGTAGTGCACTTGCAAATACATCCAGCGCTGTTGGCAATGAAAAGGACATATCCACTGAATCCACCACTTCTGTGTTGGCCAGCAATGAAAATCCATCAGAGTCTTCTGCTCACTCTTCTAGCACCAAGGAGCATGTCCCAGGTTCTGTTAGGACAGGTGAAAAGACACAAACAGTCTTTAGCTATCTTCCTAGCACTCAAACAAAATCTGTCACATCTGAGGTGTGGAATTATTTCTCTGTCAGTAAAACTGATCCATGCAGAGCAATTTGTTCCCTGTGTAAACAGAGTGTAAACCGTGGTAAAGTTGTGTCGTGCCTTGGCACTACAGCTCTTAAACGCCATCTGAAAAAGCATTCAGTTTTGCTTGATCATCCAAAACCCATGTCCTCCATCTTCCAGACCACACGTGATAAGGGTCAGGAATCTGAAATGGATACTGAATTGTCTGAACTTGATGTGGGCAGAACCACTGCCAGCCTAGGATCACCATTACCACCAATGCCAGCACCATTAGTACCAGTTGCACATCCAGTGATGGCACTGAATGTATAAGTCCTAGTCCACCATCTCCGCATCCATCTGCCCGTCGAAGCACGGAGTATAATAAACCAGCAGAGACATGTTGTAAACCGCTAACACTGTCTCAAGCATTTGAAAGGAAGAGTACCTTTACTAGAAATCATCCAAAGACCCTTCATCTTAATCACCGAATTGGTGAACTGTTAGACAGAGCCCTTCTCCCATACTCTTTGGTAGATCATGAGGATTTTAGGGAGCTCATGACATTAGCAGAGCCTCGTTACAATGTTCCTCATCGAAGGTACTTTTCCTATGTTGAAATACCAAACATTTATCAGGCTTTAAAAGCGACAGTGATGCTTGCACTTAAAACTGCGGAGGGTGGGGTTATTCATGTCACAACAGATATGTGGACCAGCACTCAAAACATAGATTACAACGTCCCTTACCACTCATTGGGTCACATTTTCTTGTGCTTCTTCAAAAACAAAGACACCCCAAAAGATGGCGCTGCTGCATATAAAGAAGTTTTGGCAAAGTCATACTGCTACAAACATCTTGCAGGAACTAAATGACCTCCTTGATGAATGGGTTTATTCTCACGGTCTAAAACGTGGCTTCATAGTAAGTGACAATGGAGCCAACATCTTGAAAGCAGTACAGGATGGAGGATTTCTGCATGCTTCTTGCTTTGCACATTGCTTACACTTAATTGTCATGGGATTTCTCAGCAATGAAACACAAGTGGATGGTATGATTGCTGTTTGCAAAAAAATTATGACTCACTTTTCACATTCAACCAAGGCTATATGGACATTGTCCGAACTGCAAAAAAAAAAAAACATGCTGCCCAAGCAAAAGCTGTTTCAAAATATTTCCACTCATTGGAACGCAATGCTTTATATGCTGCAGCGCCTCTTGGAGCAAAAGCAAGCTGTACATGAGTATTGCTCCAGTTACATTATTGGAGATAGCATTATGCTGTCTGTGCTGCAGTGGAAATTAATGGAGACAGTGTGCTGCATCCTAGATAGTTTTGAGACAGCTACAAGGGACATGTCTTCTGAAGGCGATCTGTGAGTCAGGTTATCCCACTCATAATGTTCATTTCACATCATCTTAGTGTTCTAAATCTACAAATAGAAAAAGACAGATCTGAAGCGCAGACATGTCGCCTGTATCATGGGAATCTCGTAAAGAGAATGAGCGAGTGCTTCAAAACCAATGACAAATTAGTTGCAATGACAAAATCAAAACACTACATCCTTGCAACTCTCTTAGATCCCAGGTTCAAGGCTATACATCTTCCAAAAACAGATGATATAGAACAGTACAAATGTCTGTTGCTAGATGAGCTGCAGCACTCACAAGAGTCAAACACAGACACGCACAGTACCCTCAGGTTGTCATTACCACAACAAGCAGGTTCATCTTCACAAAGGGATACAGAACTGGAAAAGTCACCAAACATTAACAGTAGTTGTTCCACAACTGCCACTTCTTCAACCCTTAGTAGCAAGCTAAATATGTGGCAAAACCTTTCCCAAATTGCTGCCATACCAGCTTCTGCTGATTCCTCTTCTGAGCGGTCTCTGTCCATCATGATAGACAGTTACCTGTAAGAACTGCCTATTCCTATTGATGCATGCCCTTTTGAATACTGGAGATCAAAAAAGTCAATTTGGACAGAGCTGTATGATGAAGCCTGTATCTTGGTTGTCCTGCAACAAGTGTCCTTCAGAACGCATGTTTAGTACAGCTGGCAATATTGTGACAGACACCAGAAATAGGTTGCTGCCAGAAAATGTACAAAAGTTAACTTTTATTAAAGTTAGTAAGTCAAGATTTTCTTATCCCTGCAAGAGTATACAAACTGATCCTGAAGTGATTGATGTTGTGGATGTTGATGTTGATGACAACTCAGATGGCAGTGGCTGGTAAATACTGTGTGGGACAGAGTCTCTCTGCACCAAAAAGGACACTTTTACAGGCTGTGATGACTTTGGTTGTCTCTCTCCTTTCTTGATCTACTACCTTGGACTATATACCCAAAACTTTCACCATTTCATGGCAAAATGCTTTGTAGCTAGAGTCTAAACTAAAGTCAACAAGTTTTATATACAGGGCAATTTTAACATCAGTGGGAACAGGCCCAAATTTGGTATAAAAGGGACACTGTCACGTCAATCCTTTCTGTATCATATTATTTATAGTTAAAGTGCAAACATATATTTTTGGATTTACCTTCTGTGACTTTGTAATGCATCAGTATGGGTTGGGACCGGGTAGGGTCTATTTTTCAATTTTAAAGAGGACAAAACAATGAGTTCTAATTGGTAGCTGTTTATTATTTTTTCAATTACAGAAATGTTAGCCATAAACCAAAAATGGATGCTAGTACATGGGTGAGGGTTGTGGGTTGGTTTTAACATGGGTGTAAGGGTGGTATGGGTGCTACTGCACAGATGAGGGTGGTGGAAGAAAAGTGGAATGGGTGATGGGGTGAAAGGTGGGTGTTGTTTTAGTCCTTTCATTTACAGGTTCATGATCGGCTGGGGATGGTGAGAAAAAATGATGACAGACCTAACCTACTGTGTACATATAATATATAAATATATATATATATATATATATATATATATATATATATACATTTTATTTTCTTATTAAATACATTGCAATCTGCTGCCACCTAGCACAATTGTCTTGTCCCCTTTAAAAAAAGAATAAAGGAATCAGATATAAAAGAAAATCTGCATCAGCTGTTTACATAGAATGTGACCTATCATAAAGTGTTTTTGCTTACAAGTAGTGATAATTTGATACATAATGGGGTTGACAGACACTGTCCCTTAAACATCACAGGCCAACTGCTGCATCTACATTAAATGTTCCTTAGTTAGTATGTGGTGAGGAAACCACTTTTTATTTATGTGACTGAGATACAGATTTTATTGAAGTATCAGCTGCACAAATGCATCATCTTAGAAAGTTGTATGTATTACTTCAATTTGCCAACAAAAATGTTAGTATATGTATGCATTATCTTAGAAAATTGCATGCATTTTTTGCCAGCAACAATGACTGGCATATTTTTTTTATTCAAGTGTCTTGACTGACTACGTTATGACATAATATGTTTTGCAACAGTTCCACATGCTACTGCTGTAGTACCTTGGCTTGACTTTGTTATAAAAGCTTTCTTTTAAACATAGCAACTTTTGAGTTACTCATTTAAAACAGAAAGCAGCAAATTGCTGAGATTAGGTAATATCAGTTATTTTTTTCTCATAATTCATGACGATGGGTATATATAACTGACTACATAAATGGTTAATGTGCCTCTTTCTTTCACTAAGGAACTATGATGCAGCTGCAGCAGAAAAACTTTTAACATATGGGAGGGTAGGTAGGCCTGTTACGTATTAAGTTGCTGGCTTTAGCAAACAGAAGAAACCATAGATAAACCTAGTTGTATTCCTATCAGTGTCACACATGATAATTTCTCTCCCCCTTATATTGAACAGTTTTTCCTTTACATGTATTTTATTACTATCTTCATTACTGGCAGCACAATAAAAAAATAGGGTCTGAGTTCTAAAAAGTTCTAAAAAAAGATTAGAACCCTATAACTTTTTCAAAAATTCTAGACTAGAACTAGAACCCAGAACTTCAGAGGGTTCTGACAATCCTAGCCTGAGCGTTCCTCCATGGCAGTGGTCTCAGCATCCAGAAAAGCAGCCACAATCTTCGGATTGGTAAATGTTTGAGGAGGCAGACCCTAGTGGTGAGTTATCAGGTAGGAATGGTACACATAGGAAAATGGCCATTTTTGCTCATGGACTCTCTTTGTCACAGCATTAAATTCCTGGTGCTGAGTTTGTAGCCTGCTACTGTAGTCAGGGAAGACGCTATGATTTGGTTGTTTACTTTTATCTAACCCTTATGCCTGGCAGCTTGAGTACAGTTTGGTGGTCAGAATTTCTTAGGAATTTTATAAATATACTTAGGCCATTCCAATGGATTTTGTTGTCCCATCTCCAACACACCACCTCCTTTACATCAGAAGCTAGGTGCTCGCTACTATGTTTGACATTTCTTTTTTTTTCAATTAAATACATTTCTATAGATCAGAATGTGCTTTCATGTTAATTATCCATCATTCTGTAGTGCTCAGGAACAAAGGATACATCTATGTATGCAATAAGGCACAAAGGGTGTGTGTAAACCATAGTTTACAGCATGGCCAGGGCGTAGTAGCAGGGCCAATGACCGAGTGACTTCAGCTGCTGGCTGTACTGTAAATATTGTTTATACACACCCTGAGTGCTTACTGCACTTATAAAATTGATTCCTCATTTTGTTTTACTTTTGACTACTGGGAAAAGCATGTTTATATGTAGAAAATAGATTTACTTTGTACATTTGTGATAAAATAATCCTTCCACCACTGCAAGTGATGTCATTGATGATGTCATTACACTAGTGGCAAGGGTTACCCCAAAGGGCATTTGGCTGGTAAGCCAAGTTTCAAGAAAATACAAAATCACACATGCCCACACAATGCAAAGCATCATGGGCTGCATATGCAAATCACCACAGAATGTTATGCTGGTCCAACTTTAAGCAGAATTGCATGGTGCCAAAAGGTCTCTCACACAGTTTGCAAAGGGTGCTAACAGAAGACATAGACACGTGTTTTGTCCTACCAGGACTCATCAGTATGCCTCATCTGTTTGACACCCCAGTGGAATGGACCAGCTAAACTAAGACAGTGTGTCTTGGATATGTTTTGGTGAGCCCATTAAAATAAAAAAATATTTAAAAGACAAAATATCTCTGTGCGCAAACACTGAGGCAAGGGTTACCCCAAAGGGCATTTGGCTGTGAAGCCAAGTTTCAAGAACATACAAAATCACACATGCCCACACAAAGCAAAGCATCATGGGCTGCATATGTAAATCACCACAGAATGTTATGCTGGTCCAATTTTAGCAGAGTACATGGTGCCAAAGGCCACTCCACGCAGTTTGCAAAGGGGCTAACAGAAGACATAGACACGTGTTTAGGTCCTACCAGGACTCATCAGTATGCCTCATCTGTTTGACACCCCAGTGGAAAGCACCCTTTGCAAACTGTGTGAGAGGTCTTTTGGCACCATGCAATTCTGCTTAACAGCATTCTACCATACATTATATAGGGGATAATGTATGGTCTTCTATCAGTAACCGGTCTGTTAACCTTGGAGAGGTTGACAGGACGACCGTGTCAACCTCGAGAGTGAAGCTTGAGAGGTTTATGTCGCCATGGCAGTCTCGAGATGGTTAACAGTAACCGGTTGCTGATAGAAGGACCATACAATGTTTTTTATAGTGTATGGGTCCAAGAAAAAGGGAAATCAGCTCCTCATTTTTCAAAACGGAGTCACCACCGTGGCCGTTCGGTCCTTCCCTTACTGCTGTGTGCATCCGTTGGTTCCTGAGTGTAGAAAAAAGGTGCAAACATGTGCAGACTGATCCTCGTTGTTAACCTATCGATGTTATGTAGCATCGCTAGGTTAACAACATTACTACGTCACATCGATGGTATAACAACCTTAGGAAATAATGATTTCCTAAGGTTAATAGCGTTTTACCACACATTATAATTTGTTTATGCACATAAGGAGAGTGTGATAATCAGGGAAACAGCATTTAATTCATTTGTTTTATTTTTTTATTTAAGGTAGTTTTATTTTTAGGGCACAGTCGAAGTTTTTTTACAGTGTAAAGGTAGCAGCCATGTTTGTGGTGGAAGATCAGTTCTGGCTGTAGGGAGCTAACTGAAATGACTGTGTTCCAAATGCCCATTGATCTGTGTTGCAGAATCTTTACTGCTGAGCAGTCCTTTTTTATCCATGTGTAAACCATATTTTACACATAAATAAGAGCCAATCTGATTACATGATTTTACCTTGACATTTTATAAAGGGGTACTATAGAACACCCAAGGCATCCAAGCCAGTTCAAATTGTTTAGTTCTACCAGTTCTTTTGGCAATCACCCCTTCTAAGTAGTCAATTTCAGACATCACCTTATGCCACGTGTCCAATGTAGAGGCAGTACTGGTACACCAAAGGAGAGTTATTACTTTTTTTGCTGCAGCCAGATACAAGTATAATTTACTTTTACTAGGAGGAACAGAATCATCTTCACTTACATATAGCAGCACCAGCTATGAAGAAAGTGTACAGTCATTTCCCATTAAGTGTCGTAAACTAGATTCAATTTCTCGCCAGTACTAGGCTATCATTGGACAGGTATAGAACATATGAGACATATTAGCTAAAGACTCCCCACAGTCCCTCCAACATATGCTATAGCTGGTTGGCAGAAACGTAACTAATTTGTCAGGTGTATTAAAGAATCAAAGCTTGCATTTCCATATAAATTCAACCCAGTGAGGGGTTTGAGAAATTTTCATGGAGGGTAGAATTGGCTCCAACCACTTCTCACAAGTCAGATGTGTTTGTAACTCTATGTTCCAAGCCTCTAATACATCTCTTGTGGATTCTTGCCGATGTTCCCTCAGGGCCTTATAAATAAAACCTATCCAGTGTTTGTTTTCCCGGCCTTGAATGGCCTCTATCAAAAGGCCCATCAGAGGGGTATGGGTTTAGAAGAGCATTCCAGGGTGTTTTTCTGACCCAGGAATGTTCTTATCTGTAAATATCTACAGTGATGGGAACTGGGAGATGGAAAGCAGTTTGCAAAGAGGCAAAGGGTAGCACTCCTGAGTGTCCAGAAATTGGTATATTATTGACAGCCCCCAAGTATGCCATTCATTAAAGGCATGATCCATCTGTGTGGGGATAAAATCTCTCTCACTAACTAGTAATCAAAAATAATAAAAGGTTTCCTCTAATTGTGGAAGGGACCATATCTCATACCAGGTTTTTAAGGTGTTATGTGTTCCAACGGTAACATTTCTGAACTGTGGGGGAGAAGCAAGGGGGCAAATACTATGGGAAGGATATTAAATAAGTCATTTAATACAAATTCAATAGGTTTCCAGGTTGGATTTAGCCATCCACTAAGCCAAGTCACAACTGTTTTGCAGGTTACTGCCCTATGATAATCTTTCAAATTTGGGAGACTAAGGCCTCCTTTGTCTATTGCTAGTTGTAGTAGTGACCAACAAACCCCTGGTTGTTTTCCAGCCCATACAAATCTGGACAGCGTTCTATTCCAAGACACAAAATAAAACTGGGGAGGAGTTAAAGGTAGACTCTGGAAAAAATATAGTATCTTAGGGAAAACTGTCATGCGAATAGCATGTATACTCTAGAATTAAAAGACAAAAATAAATGAGACGATGTTCCCATTAATGATTCAATTTCGAGGGACAGTGGTTCTAAATTAAAGAGATCCAGGTATTCTAATTTGTTAGGCATATTCACCCCCAGATACCTTATCTTGTTCTTTCTCCAACTGGCAGGGAAAAGTTGTTTTAATTCTTGGGTAGGTACAAAATTTAAGGCCAATATACCAGCTTTCTCTTTATTTATTTGATAGCCGGATATAACAGAGAAAACATTAATCATCTCCAGTGTTGCTGGAATAGAGGTTTCTGGATTCAATAATGTCAAGAGTATATTATCAGCATAAAAAGAAATAGTGAAACTTCTCCCACCAAGTGGTATTCCTTGAATCAATGGATGTTGTCGATAAATTCGCCAAAAGCTCTATGAAGTACCATGTTTGACATTTCTTAACTCCTGAGGTCAGAACCCATATTGCACTGGAAAACCTAGTCCCATCATTAGATTATGAATCAGTTGTAATTGATGCTGCCGGTAAATCCACACTACAGCAAAACACATTCTATACTACAAAATACATAAATTGCCTTAGGTTGCAAGTCCAATGTTTGCTACAGTACAGCTCCCAAATCCCTTAATTGGTTTCCAACATCAAATCCAATCTAGCTATTACAACACTGGTAAAGAAAACTATGCATACTGGGATACCTGCCTACCTGAATAGCCAAATCTCTCTGATCAACATTTTTCAACCAAAACAACATAATACTACCGAGTTTCGCATAAATATGGGCCAGCGCTGTTTTAGTTACCATGCAACTTCAGTTTGGAACTCCCTACCTCCTGCTGTCAAAACATCTTCCTCTCCCTATGCCTTTGCTAAGCTCCTAAAGACACACTACTCCTAAGACAATAAGCATTATCCCTGAGTTCAGGGACCAAACATGTCTGGCCTCTCTCCAGGTCCTGTCTAAACCCAGGGTGCCTCCTGCATCTAACCACTTCTATCCTGCTCACCTCCAATGAGCCTACAGTGCCCCACCACAGCAGATCAGTATGGTGCCTCCTAATACTGACCTCCCAACATAGTCATGCTTTCGTGGTTGATATGGGGAGGTCAGTGAAAGGCTGAAGGTCAAGCAGCTGGGACACATCAAAGCCAGTCCAAGCTTGCCCCAGACCTTTGCACACCCCAGAAAGCTGGCCTCCTTGCCTGTAATAACTCCCCAGGTACACTACTTATGTTTACTAAAACTGCTTTCCACTCACACCCACACACACAAACTAATACACCAGAAGCCTAATCACTCACTGCCACACATCACATACCACACACAACAAACTACACAGTTAAAATCCTTCCCCCTCCCCACAAAAGAGTAAGCCCCCCACCCACAACCCACTTTAAAACAAATATTTTAACAGAAATCCTCTTCCCAGGAGATAGAGTACAACATGATTTAAAAATGTTCCTTATTAAGAGCAAAGTCCAGTGGCTTGTAATACCAGCACTGGCAGGATCAGTGGTCTCCTGTTCCAGCACAGTCAAGTTCCCAGGATAGTGCCCAGCTGTTCGCTCTCACCGAACTGCATCTGACTTAGTGCTGGGAGCCACCACAGAGTTATGTGCTCCCAAAATAAGGAGTAACCTTGCTGGCTAATAGTTCTTTGTAAAGGGACTGATTTCGGGAGGATTAGAGAAGATAAAGGGACAGGTCTGGAAGGACTCTCACTCCATCCAGGCTCAGAGCCCACTCCAAATCACAGTCAAGAAAATGTAGAACATAGGAACATATGAAAATGCCAGCAGAAACAGGCCTCACATGGTCTATCGGGTCTGCTCAAGTGTGCGGCTAACACCTTGTAATGCTGTTGCCCCTCCCTTTCCCCCATCCTATTTATTTAAACAGAATTGGAATTACAATCCTTTGAGTCAGAAACTCATTTTCAAAGACTCCACATCGGAGGGGTGCATAGATTTACATACAATACATTGTGCAAATACATAGTTGACACAAAATTAAAACTAATACAGGCTTAAAGTAGGCTAACATTATATACATATATGGTAGTTGCATAGACAGCAATTGCAGAGGAATAGGGCCTCATTGTTGGTAAGGAAGAAGCACATGATTTAGTTGGGCACAGTCTTAGGGAGACACAGTAGCAGGGCAGAGGTCCATTGTGGGGGGGTCTAGGGGCACTTGCAGGAGCAGGATGAGAGGAGGTAGTCATGGAGCAGGGATTTGAAGTACCCTAGTTTTGGTTTCTGGGTGACAGGAAGAGGGAGGGTGTTGAACCAGACAGGGGCTCTATAGGTGAAGGAGCGCTTGCTCAGAGATGTTTTCGGGCAAGGCAATAGTAAGGTAGTTTTGAGTGAGCTGCGAATGGCCACTGTGAGGGGGACTGGTTATACAAGATGTGAAATTCTGGGAGCCGTTAGGCCCATACCAGTTTTTCTGGCCAGGAGGCAGAAGTGGTATTTTAGCCTGTCTTCAAAGTTTAGCCACATAGCTTGGCTGAAGAGTGCGCACGTGTGGGTTGTTTTAGGGCTTCCAGTGGCTAGGCGGCAGGCCTTGTTTAAGGAGACTCAGACTCTGTGAAGTGCAGTGTTGTCAGCGGCTCCATAAATCAGGATACCATAATCTATTAGGGACAGAACTGAGGCAGAAATAGCAAGAAGAATGGCTTTAGGGGGGTAGGCAGTCTCAATGCCGGTAAAGCATGCCAAGACAGGAGTTAACGGATGTACAGAGGAGATGGATGTGGTCACGGAAGGTAAAAGCAGAATCTAAGGTAACACCCAGGTACTTAAAGGTGTTAATTTGTTCAAGAGGTGGGAAAGAGAGGTATGTAAGTGGAGTGGGAAATCTTTGTGTCTGTTCTGGTGGTGGGAAAACAGCATCACCTTGGTCTTTTTTTATTCAGAACAAGTTTATGCTTGATAAACCATGATTCGGCTTCACTGTAGGTGTGTCGGAGGGAGGGTTCAAGGGAGGCAAGATTAGTGTGAGATGTATAGAGGACCGCATCATCCACATAAAGGAGGATATTATTGGAGTAGGCATTTGGAAGGGAGTTATGATAAAGGATAAACAGAAGGGATCCTAAGATGGACCACTGTGGGATACCAGAGTGAACTGGGAGGGGATCGGACCAGGTATTGACAATTTTAACCTGTTGGGTGTGGTTGGATAGATAGTCAAAGAACCAGGCCACAGCATCCTGGGAGATGCCAAAGTGCAGGAGAGAAGAGATGAGGAGGGTGTGGTTGACAGTATCAAAGACCTTGGATAAGTCTAGGAAGACAATGCCAGCCAGCTTGCCACTGTCAAGAGCAGGATGGATGTAGCTGGAGAACTCCAGCAGGACAGTGGAAGTACTGTGGCCTTGATGGAAGCCATGCTGTTCATTGGAAAGAAGACTTTATTTTGAGAGATATTCCATGAGTTGGACCAAGACAACATGTTCCTGGGCTTTGGAGATGGGGGGATGGAAATTGGGCAGAAGTTGCTTGGGGAGAAATGGTCACCACCTTTGTGGATCAGGGTGATTACAGCTGTCTTCCATAGGGAGGGGAATTTGCTCAGGCAGAGGGAGCAGTTTATGAGGCTGGTGAAGGGGGAAGAGACCCTCATCCAGAACAAGGTATAGGAGGCAAAGATCAAGGGTGTCACTGTTAAACCAAGCAGTGGCCAAAGCTTTAATGAGGTAGGGTTTGGTCTCCAGGGGAGGTATGTCTACGGAAGCTAAAGGTGGGATGATGATGTTGGAAGTAGAAGGGGGTGATAGGGTCAAAGAAATCTGGGGGAAGAACTGAGGTTAGGTCAGAGAAGGAGTTGTTTAGGGTGTCTGCAACAAGATGCTGGTCTGTGGAGATGGAACCATTGACAAATAGTTGGGTGGGGGGGGAGGTGGTTTTGTAATTGAGGGATTTCATGTCTTCCAGAACTTGTGACCAGAGCCCCAGGAGGAGGTGAGAGCAGTTCTGAAATACTCCGCTTTGGCTTTGTAGATGGCCAATATGCAGCTATTGTGGGCAGCCTGATACAGCTGTCTATCCACAGCTTTGCCGGAGTCTCGGAATTTCTTTCACAGATTATGTCTTTACTGCATCTGTTCAAGGAGGGTATGTGAGATCCAGAGGGTATGATAGTCTTTTATAATACATTTGGTGAGGGGGGCAGCTATGTCACAAGCCTCACTCAAAGAGCAGATGAAGTAGATTAGGGCAACATCAAGATCGCAGGCGAGATACAGGGGGGACCAGTCCTAGTTAGCAAGGGCTTTCAGCAGGTGAAGTTTACCAGGTTTGAGGAGCTGGGTAAGTATGGTCTTAAGCGGTGTTTTTTTTCACCATGCAGGACCACGTGCAGAGGACAGGGGAGTGATGGCTTACAGCATTGGGGAGGACCATGATGTCAGAGAGTTTGTGGGGTCGACTGGACATAATGAGATCAAGAAGGGTGGCAGTACCATTGTGGGGATTGAGGCAGGTGGGACAGGTGACAAGTTGGATGATGTCAAGGGCAGCCATTGTGTCTTGATAAGGAGAGGCAGGGGGTGAGAACCAGTTTATGTTGAGGTCCCCAAGTAATATTTGCTCTGCTTTTTGGGGGGAGGTTGGAGAGGTAATCGATGAGTAACTGGAAGGCTGTTTTTGGGCCACAAGGGGGGATGTAGACAGAGGTGATAATGAACAGGGCTCTGGAGGTCCCAGGGGAGACATTTAGTGACAGGGCTTTGTCACCCCCTTCCAGCTGGGGGGGGGGAGAGTGATACCCCAAAAGGGGTGCTGCAGATGGCACAACCAACACCACATTTGCTAATTCTATCATTGCAGAAAAGGGAGTACCCAGGAATGGAGATGGAGGAGTCTGGGGTAGATTTGGAGAGCCAAGTTTCGACTTGGGCAAGGATGTCAGGCAAGTGCTGTGCCATTCAAACCTGGAGGTCATTGAATTTTTTCAGTAGACTGCATATATTCATGGAAGCAATGCGAACCCCCGGTGTAGGGGTGGGGGATCTGGGGGGAAACGGGGGGGACCAGGGTTGGGATGAATATTACCAAATATAGCAGGAGCAAGAACAGGATTCTAAACAGCAGCTGACATAGGGCTTTTTCCTATTTGATGTCATAATGTGGGAGGGGTGGACTGTAGGGGGTAGGTGGGGATGGGAAGGGCGTTGGCTTGGGAAGACCAGAAGGAGGATGGCTAAACAAAGTCACGTGGGGGATGGGGTCAAGGGGGCCTGAGGGGATGTAGAGGGAGGGAGGCAAGAGTTGAGTGGAAATGAGAGAAAAAGGGGATGACTGGAGTGCACTGGTATTGGGTCAGTGCGGTAGCATGGGGAGCAAGGTAAGGAAGAAGAGTGATGGCTGGAGTGAGGTAGATAGGGGAGCTATGTTGAGCTGGGAGGAGGTGTGGCGAGACAAAGAGAAACCTTTGGGCAGTAGATTGTAGGGCAGCCTGGATAGCACAGCAGTGGCGTGCCAGACTCCCAAGCAAAAGGTACTTAGTTTGAATCCTGGATGGGGTAGGAGAAAGTCCCTAGACTTTGAGGGGGAAGAGTTGAGGGGTCATTAGAGAGAGAGAGAGAGGGGAGGCTAGCAAGAGGTGAGAAAGCAGGGGGTGAGAAGGCAGAACAGTGGTGACAACACTGCCTCTTGGTGGTCATAGGGTGTAAATACACCCCTGGAAGGAGGAAGGGAGAACCAGGAAGGGAGAGGAGAGGAGAGAAGAGGAGTTGGCTAGTAGGCAAGAGTGGAGAAAAGGAGAAGAGATGCTACTACCCTCTAGTGGTGGACTGTGATAACCTGCTAAGGGAAGTTCGGACACAGTCACATGACAAGGGTCAATAAATTCAGACACACCCTGGGTGGCTGGGGCAGGCACGGCAGTTGACGTGAAGTGTAGACGAGCTAACACCCTTACACGAATACTGGTGCAAGGAGGGAGCTGAATTACCTTTACAGGCTCCACGGTCCAAAATGCAGAGTCCAGAGAGTGAGCTGTGCTGTGTGAATCAGGGATGGGGTCCTATGGCCTATATGAGGTGAGAACAAGAACAAAATTAATATACAGTGGGAAACAGCAATCTGAAAACCTGCTCCCAGGCACATGCACCAGCTGGTATGTGCAGCTAAGAGTGGGGAGCTAGGAGACAGACAAAAACACAGTGCAGCCAGGAACAATGGGGCCAGAAAGCACGCCGAGGATGCCAACCATGCGTGGGCCAAATGTCGGATTTGTCCAGGACCAGGCAGGTGAGCAAATGCACAGAGACTACAATGAAACTGAGTTTAACTGTAACTTTCTACCCCAAATAGCTAGGTGCAGCAGTCGCTAAGTTGGCTTTGCTAATTACTAAAACCAGCATCAGAAATTACAGCTGTACATAGTCTAGTCTGACACAGAAAAACTATTTAGGATGGATCTGGCTGTCTGGAAAAAATCCAAGCTCACAGGACTGCAACAGTGGTGGTATCTAAACAGTGGCTAATCAGGCTAGAATCACAGAGTTCAAAAGTAACAAGGGTCTGCCTTAAAGCTCCCCAGCAGAAACCGTCAAGAGGTCCTTCAGTGAAAAGCAGTTCAGGTCCAGCCAGAAACTATCTGTAGAAGTCAGAGGACAGAAATGAGTAGAAATAACACCCCTACACAAACACTGGTGCAAGGATGGGAGCTGAATTACCTTCACAGGCTCCAAAGTCCAGAACACCATCCCGGGAGAGTGAGCTGTGCTGTGTCTCCCATCCCAACCTCTCTTGAAGCTGTCTACCATCTTGCAGGCCACTACCTCACCCAGCAAGGAGTTCCACTTGTCCATCACTCTTTCTGTGAAAAATTTCTTCTCATCTCTCTCTCTCCTGAACCTACCCCTGCTCCAATCTCAGTTGGTGTCCTCTTGTGTCCCTCCCCTTTCCCCTCTGGAAAATTCTCTGTATAGTTGCCTTGTTTATTCCTGCCAGGTACT
Organism: Neoceratodus forsteri; assembly: GCA_016271365.2. Taxonomy (NCBI): domain Eukaryota; kingdom Metazoa; phylum Chordata; order Ceratodontiformes; family Ceratodontidae; genus Neoceratodus; species Neoceratodus forsteri. The sequence continues at coordinate 1,087,605,004 of CM057452.1, forward strand.
TACAGGTCTCAGTCATATCTCCCCTGTCCCTCTTCTCTTCCAGAGAGTACATATTCATATTCAACTCCCCCAGCCTTTCCTCATATGGCTTGCCTCCAATTCCTGGATCATCTTAGTAGCTCTACGCTGTACACCTCCAACAAATTGAGGTCCTTTTTCAGGAACAGACTCCAGTATTGCATGCAGTACTCCAGGTGGGGCCTGATCAGCGACCAATACAAGGACACAATAACCTCCTTACTTCTGAAGAAGATCACTCTAGCTATGCACTCCAGCATTTTGTTGGCTTTGCCACTGCCCTTCTGCACTGAACAGAGTTGTTCATGATCCCTGTTATGATCACTCCTAGGTCCTACTCTTTTTCGGAGCAATACGATTGAACCCCATTTAAGTGATAATCACTCCCGTGGTTCCGGGCTCTGAAGTGCAGAGCCTTGCACTTCTTGGCATTGAACCCCAGCTGCCATTTATCTGCCCACTCCTGCAGCTTATTCAAGTCCTCCTGCAACCACTCCCCCCCCCCTCCGTGTCATCTACCACAGATACCATCTTGGTATCGTCTGCAAACAGATTGATTTTGCTCCGGATCCCATTTGAGATCTCTGCAATGAAAATCCTGAACAGTACTGGTCCCAGCACAGATCCCTGTGGTACCCTGCAGTATACCCAACCAACAGTGACTTTTTGACAGTGAGATCCCCTACAGTGACTACAGCACCATGACGCTATAGGGAACCCGCTGGAACCTGGCACTATCTGTCGGGGTCCTGCACCCCAAATCAGCTTGGACTCAGAGTTGATAATCCAAGTGGAGGTGCTGAGGTGCAGCCCACTGTGGAGGTCTGGGGGCAAAGCCCCCAAAGAAAACACTTAGTGGCACTGGAAACCAGCAGCCAACTGCAAAATGCGGTCAACCTGTCGGTTTCACTGTCGGGGCATTTGACAAAAATTTTGTTGAACTCCTGTCATGGATTTGTACCATGCTCATCACTGCTCTTGGTGATTAGAGTTCCCCCCACCACCACCCTTTGCTGTTTCCTCCTCAGCCAGTTCCTGATCTAGGTCACCATTTTTGGTCCTGCCCCCACATACTCCAGCTTCCTCCCCAATCTCCCATGCAGCACTGAATCAAAGGCCTTACTGAAGTCCAAGTACAGGACATCCACATCATGGTCCTTGTCCAGTTCCTGTATCACCCAGTCACAGAACTCTACTAGGTTTGTCTGACACGATCTGCCCGTGACAAACCTGTGCTGCTGGTCATCTTGGATAACATTTGCCTCCAAGAAGCTCACAAGCCTCTCCTTTAGGATGGTCTCCATGAGTGTGTCCATGATCAAGGTGAGGCTCACTGGGTTGTAGTTCCCTGGTTCATCCTTTGGCCCACTTCTATGGGTGGGCATCACATGGGACATCCTCTAATCCTGTGTCACACATCCTGTGTCAAGGGAGGTATTGGACAGTTCTTCCAGTGGCCCTGCAAGGACCTCTGCCAGCTCCCTTAGTATTCTAGGGTGAATGCCATCTGGTCCAGGTGCTTTGTCAGCTCTACATCCTCAACCCCTCCAGCACCCTGCTTCTGTAAAACCACATCTGCTGTCCTCTCCCCTCCCCCACTTGCCTGAGGTATTTGTCCCCTTCTCCTGCTTGAACACAGAACAGAAATACTCTGTGCCTCTGCCTGATCTGCCTCCTTCTCCACCCACCCCATCTTTCTTCATCCTCTCAAGCTGGTCTTTGCTTCTTATTTTCTTGCCTATGTAATGGAAGAAGTCATTTTCTCCTCTTTGATCCCCTGTGCCATTATCAGCTCTCTAGATGGTTTGGCCCCTGACCAGTCTGGTGAACTCCTAGACTTTTCCCTGTGTACATCTTTATCTTCTCCCCTTCCCATTTTCCTATACTTCTAAAATGCTACCATCTTGGCTCTCACCCCTTCTCTGACCTCTGGTCACTGCCAGCTGGGTTTCTTTGCCCTACCCTTCTTTGTTTCTTTTACAGGTCTCTGTTGCCTCTGCCAGCCCTTCCCTTATTATATTCCGCTTCTGATCTGCATCCATGTGTAGTTGGATGTCTGCCAGGTGCTTGCTCGGAATTTCCCCCATCATCCTAAAGTCCATCCCCCTAAACTCAAACCACCCTTGTACCTATGCCCCCTGTGTCCCTCCCCATGTTTAGCCTGAACCACATCGAGTAGTGGTCACCCCCACCAAGCGGTTCCCCCACTTCTAGGTTCCTTGCAGGTTCCCCATTATCCATCACAAGGTCAAAGTCCTTTCCAGCTGTGTCAGCCCCTGTACCAGCTGTGTCAAGAAGCTGTCCTGAAAAGCTTCCACAGACCCCCTTTCTTGCACTCATGGTGGCAGGTGTGTTCCAATCCACCCCGGTAGGTTGAAATCCCCCACCATCACCACGCTTCCCTTCATGCTTATCCTTCAAATTTATTCTGCCAGTTCCTGATCTAGGTCACAACTCTGAGATCAAATCAAATCAATCTTTATCTGTAAAAAGCACCATTCTCATAACCAAGGCACTTGTACACATATAAAACAACATTGTAAATAATCATGACAAATCAATTAAATGAATAAGATCCAACAATCTAAAACTCGATAAATTACAGCAACAGCCTAAACATCTGGGTATGCTAGACAAAATAAATAAGCTTTAAGTACAGCTTGAGATGGTGGCCTGTACACTACCCCCATCCTCAGTGTCCTCTTTCTCGCATCCTGGAACTGCATCTACAGAGCTTTTATCCTCCCCTTCTCCCCTTCTTTCTTATGCATAATCCACTCCCACATAGATCACCACCCCTCCCCATTCACATTGGCCCTATCCTTTCTGATTATCCTGTACCTGGGATCATCATATCCGAATCCTGGTACTGGGTGGCTCATGTTTCTGTGATGGCTGCTATATCCACCAATTCCACCGCCGAGACAGCCTGTAACTCCACAGTTCTGTACCTTAGGCTTGCATTCTAGTCAGACCACCTTCCAGCCTGTTGTCTCCCCAACCTTACCATTTCTGTCCCCACTTTGGTCCTCTCTGTGCCCCTCCTCTCTGCTTTTACCTCTAACTAGAGGGTTGAGCACCCTATCCTCCCTTCCGGAGATTGTCTCTAACAATGTTTCCTCACACCCCTCTTCCTAGTTTAAATCCACCCTTGTTGAAATATACCCTCCAATCCCTGTTTGAGTACACTCTTCCCCACTTTGTTCAAATGTAACCTATCCTCTGAGTATAGGATGCTGTTGTCCAGGTTCTGCCCGGTCTGACACCAGTCCTTATTTCCTGGTTCAGCACCAGTCCTACAGCCACCCACTGAACTCCTTTATTCTTTTTTTTCTTCCCTGTACTTGCACATGATACCGGTAGTACCTCAGAGAATGCCACCGATACTCCCACCTCCTTACACTGCTACCCATTCCTTGAACCTCCACTTTACCACCTTCACTGTTTCCCCAGCCAAGTCGTTTGTTTCCACATGCACCACCATGTGGTTTCATCCTCCTCTGCTTTTGCACTTGAGAAGTGCCTGTCCTGCCCTGTTTGCAGACAACCATGGAATTGCCATGACCCAAATATGACTGTGCTTCCCCCCCTTCCTTCTTATCTGATCCCCTTCAATATGGAGTCCCTCAGCACCAACACCTCACCCATCATTCTGATCCTGAACCCACATTCCACTGTGATCCCTGTCCACTCCCCCCAGAATCCCGCTACCTCCCTCCTTACATCCCTCATCTGCACCTTTTGTGTTCTTTGCATCATTCCACCCTGCTGCCTCCCCTCCTGTTACTGCCTCTCCCTCCTCCTCTACCCTACCTTTCCTCTCCCATCTCTGTTTCCCATTGTAAATCCTGTCTCTTGTACCTTCCCTATCCCTCTTCCTTCACCTCTTTCGCAGCTCCGATACCTCCCCTTCCTCTGCCAACACTGCAAACATATTGCCTGATAACTCTGTAATGGTGCCCATTAACTCCTTCCTCCTTCCCTGATCCCTCCCTCCCTCCTCCCACTGTATCTCCATCCACCTCCCCCATCCTCCTTATATCCCCATCTTTAGCTCTGCCGTTCTCTCTCTGCATCTCCCTGACCCTCCTCAATAAAATTAAACCATTGCTTGAGATCTGCCTACTGCCTTTTTTTTTTACGGTTACCCATTTCATGAAAAGTCAGTGAGTGCTGAGAATTTTATTTCCTGCTTACCAGTACTGTTTATGTCAAAAATCTTGGTGACTTATGGTGGCCTGGCATCATTCATGGTGAAGTTCAGATGCAGTCCTGTAATTAGTGGTGGGTGAAATTAGCAAAATTGACTTTGTGGAGTAATTTATGAAATTCCACCCATTTTGCAGTGTGAAATGTGAAATTTCATCTGGCGGAGTGATGAAATTTCGCCTGTAAGGTGAAATTTCACCTTCACGTGAAATTTCACCTTCCATGGCAAAATGCCACCTTCAGTGTTGAAATTTTGCCCGCAGAAGGCAGAATTTTGCCCACAGAAGGCAAAATTTCACTTAGGAGAAATTCCACCTCATGCAGGAAAATTTAGCAATTACTCCACCAGGCAAATTTGGCCACTTCACGCACTTCGCATGAAATTTTAATTTGCTGCATCTCTAGCTGCAATAGCCATGACTCAGTATTAAATTTTGTTGTATAGCAGTAGCATCAGCTGAAATTGTACAGGAAATTGTTAGCAGCTGTATTCTAAAAAGACCAGGACATTTTGTGATCAGCCAGTAGTACCAAAAGTGTGCCATCGGTATGAAGATCCTGTATTTTGCACATCGGTTTGTGCATGTGTGTGCTGTCATTCACAGGTCCAAAGCATCAACATGGAATATACAATATTATAGCACTAGTGCCAGAATAAATTGTACTAGCAGCTTATATTAAAAACAAAACATTGTTTTTCTTTTTTTTTTTTTTGATCAGCCAGTGGCATTATTTAATTCACATTTTAAGAACTTACATTTTTTAAAATGCCAGTATGATGAATATGGTGCTATTTGCTGACATTGTACATGTTTAAGAACTCACATTTTTAAAACAAGCACACTCTGGGAGAACAAATGCATAATTTGGGGACAAGCAAGAAAATGAAAGTATGTTATTAATAATAATAATATTAATAAACTTTGTTATCAAGCGCAATATCCAAAACCAAAGCGCTATACAAATCTTTAAAATAGTTAAAACAAACAAAACAACAAACAATTAAAATTTAATCAATAAAATAAAAGATAGATAGACGCAGGATATTATATATGATCCCCGAAAACCTAGCAGAACGAGTAAATCTTCAAAGCTGTCTTAGAGCTCCCCACAGTCCAGCACTCTTGAATCTGATGAGGTAGAGAATTCCACAGGGTTGGGCTGCGAACATAAAGGCACGAGAGCTTGAAGTTTTCAACCATACCCTGGGAATCCTCTAACAACCCCTCATCATCTGAGTGGAGTAGATGGCCAGAACAGTAAGGGTTCAGAAGCTCTTGAAGATAGCCTGGACCCTGTCCATGCAGGGCTTTATAGGTCAGAAGACCTATCTTGAAGGTAATCTGCCACTGAACCGGCAGCCAGTGCAGTTCGTGCAGCACAGGAGTGATGTGACTTAAACGAGGAGCCCCCTGTCAACAGCCAAGCCACAGCATTCTGCACCTGCTGCAAGTGGTGGATATCAACCCCTGGATGCCTTAGGTAAAGGTAGTTACAGTAGTTCAGTCTGGAGATTGATGCAACTTAGCCGAAATTGAGAGAATGCAGAATGGCAATATCATTTATTTTCACAAGTGTAATAAAAATTTCACCCAGGACTGTCCTTGGGTACCTCCAACAGTGGAACAAGAGCTGCAGCCCAGCCCTGAAAGACCCCCTTCTATTAAAGAATGAAATAGTAAAATCCCATCGGTCACCCTATTGGGCTGCAATAATAGTAATGTACTGCCCCAAACACTAATTAGTATGATGGGTATGTGAGTTGAAATCATGTCATTCTGTTATCATTAGCCATTGTAGCAGGAAAAAACAAGCTTGTCAATGGCAAAGGTTCACCAATGGTACTGCTATTGTACCAGGTGGGGAAAGACTAAAGTTGCCAGAAAACTCCTGGCTTAGCATTAGTTAGGTGTTACTACAGCAACAAAATAAGGAAATATGGCACTAGACTTTTGAGCTAATGCCCCACCCCACCCTACAGACACTGACAGGCATGGGGTACTTTGGAATCATCAGCCCTAATGCTGGCCCCATTCTCCTATACTCTACCCATCTCAGCTTATTTACTTATGGAAAGAGGTTAGCATTAGGACTGACGACCCCAAGGCACACCCTCCAATGTCTTTTGGTGTCTGCAGGGTGGGGTGAGGCATTAGGGTTTGAAAACCTAACACTATATTTCCCTGCTTTTTTTACTTTAGTAACGTCCTAACTGATGCGTTAATGAAGTTTTTTTGCAATGAATTTCCTTACTTTTTCTTATAGTTTACTAGTATGCTTATTTGGCTGTGGGCTCCCACACTCCATAACTGTCATAATGTCACAGTGGGAGTGCATGCTGCAACGTTTTTCTTGTTTTACTGTGGGAGCACAGGGTCCTTCAGATCCTGCGCTCCTATCCCCTTATAGATGCATCACCAAATTATCAGCATAGCCATCTTATTACCCCAGCACATGTAGCCAGTACAGAAATTTTTTCAAATCCCAGCCAACACACAATTATGTACAACAACAATGCCATTTCGTGCCACAGGTGTGAACACACATTTTGGAGACAATTTGAAAAATGACAGCTGTGACATAGATGAGGTCAGGTAATTAGGAAGCTGTGTTATAAATCAAGGATCAAAATAATTAAAATCCCCCACACTTTTGGGCAGGCAGATCGAAATTACAAAGAAAGGTCATAGGTTTGGCATTTTTTCATATTTTGACACCAAATTTTGAACACAGTCTTCTTATCAGCCTACCTCATGAACCACAAAAGTAAACATTTTCAAATCTGTGGCAAAATACCATACCACATCACACATGCAAATACCTGTTTTGGGCAGGATGTGAAAAATGGCAGCTATACTGTTTATGAGGAGTTGTGAAAATGTTGAAAATTTGGTGTGAAAATACGGAAAATGACCAAAGCTACACATGTGCATAGAAACATTTCAACTACGGCACATAACTAAGCCATTTTCAGGAATTTGTTCACCAAATTTTCAACATGGGCTTTTTTGGGACCCTACCTCATGAACACTGGCACTGACATTTCATTAATCGATCCTGAAAGGTGATTTCTTCATGCAGTGACTACAAAATCACCTTCCCAGCCTGATTAACAAAATGACAGTGACAGTATTCATAAGGTGGGGTCCCAAAAACCCGATGTTGAAAATTTGGTGAAAAAATACCAACAAATGGATCAGATATTAACATAATTTAAAAACACAGTTGAAATAACATTATATAACACTTACCTTGATTTGTCAGTTTGCAGTTTGGCTTAGAAAAGTGCAGACATGTCCCAGTCCATAAAAGATGACAGCGGATGACCTTTAGTGGTAAGTGTAGGGCAAGTGGGGTGTGGGGTGGTGAGTACTCAGTGGGAGAGTTGGGATGGTGGGGGATGCAGTGGGGATGATAAGGGACCATGTTCTTTTTTGCAGGGCAAAAAAAAAGACATGGGGGGCTGTTTTGGTTTTTTACAGGTTTTACAGTACACATTTCGGGACACTGGGAGTGGGCTCCCCAGTATAACACACTACTGGCTGGGGGAAATACACACTTGGGGACACTGGTAGTAGGCTTCCCAGTCTCCCATACTGCTAGGGGGAGGAGGAGGAACATCACTGGAGACACCGGAAGTGTCCCATGCTGCTGGGGGAACATCACTGGGAACACAGAGTGGGCTTCGCAGTGTCACACAGTGCTGTGGAGGAGAGGAATACATAATTTGTGACACTGGGAGAGGGATCCCAAGTGTCCCACACTTTCTAAGAGAGACAGAGAGAGTGAGAGGGAGAGTACAAAGGTGAATGTTGTGGAAGGTTACGCTTGCAGGGCTTTCTTCATTACTCACACTCAGTCTGGCAACTGAGAAAAGGATGTCACTTTAGAGTGTGGCCAGGATCATGATCAAAAAAGTCAAGACAACTATGACAAACATGGTGGGAAGCCTCTCGACTAACAGCCAATGCCATCATCATCATGGCAGCAAAAGTTAGATGTTGGCCTACAGGACGGGCTGTTTGGGGGGGGATATATTTATTTCAAAATTTCACCAGCAAAGTCATAACAAGCTAAATAAAAGCTCAGATGCTGAGCTGCAGGCTACCTGAATGACATGAAACATTGACAAGGCTTGCTTTTATCTTAATTCCAACTCTAACTCGATCGTGGAGAACCACTCACTCTTCAGATTAAAAACCTTCTAATGTTCATCTCTCTTACAATTTTCATCATTGGGGGGTGGCAGTGAGTGATATACTTTGCAAAACTGAAAGTGGGTAATGTCACTGGAATTGGGTAATGGCAGGCAGGCTGATCAGGACACTGATCAGCTGTTTGCTGGGTGGAGTCCCGCACAGCAAAGGAAAAAGTCACCATATGATTGGTTCAGCTTTTCAAAAGCAGCATCACAATCAGCCTGTTTGATGAGTGGTGTGGCACTGTCTTGCCCCTTGCAGATCACTCTGCATTGGACAAACAGTGTAACACCATTCAAAAGTCACTCTTACAGCAAGAAGTTTGTTGTGCATGCGTGCACGGCAAACTTAAAAATGACTCACTGTAGTAATGCAGTTTCTTCTCAGGGATCTATCAGTGAACCTACAAATGTCTTTATATTTTAGTATGGTTTGTGTGCCTTAACTTGTGCAACTACTGTAATTTATTCTCTTATCAGTGTTGAATACGTGCCTTGACTTTGACCCTGTAAATATTGTAATGTGTTCTCAAATCACTGTCTAAGAGCTAATTTACTGTTATTGGTTGAATCATATTTACCATGTACTGTTACCTGTATTTATATTTGACTACTGTATGTAATTAATTCTAGGTTGCCTCGAAACGGGACTCTATGCTCAATGGCCTACCAGGTTAACAAAATCCAAATAAATAAATACATTACAAATGGCAGTCTGCAGAAGTATGCTGTGATAGAATTTTATGTTGTTGTTTTTTTTCAAATGTATAATACTAGTTCAAACTCTGTACTGAAGTCACAATCTCCCAGCTGTTGTAACGTCAAATTTGTTAGGGCTACATTTTGGTGGAGCCTGCAGCCCTATTGTGTCAGCTCTAAAAATGAGCTACAGGATTCGGACCGTACAATGCTTCCTTTGGAGTTTTCAAATGATCCTTCCACTACTTTGCAGCCCTTCAGTTTAACCCTTGCAGAGCTGCAGACTAAAACATCTGTGCAGAGCTCAGTCAAATAGATTAATACTTGTTCTTTTGGTAGCCTTGTAGTTCTTCAGTGACTACAGGAAACACTTTTTCTTTTCAATCCAACTTGGTAAGCAGCATTTGTAGAGCTACTGCAAAACACATAACAGCACCTAACTGCAGAGCAGTCTCAAATTACATGCTTGGTCATCTCTTCCAATGTGTATGTGTGTGTGTGTGTGTGTGTGCAGCAATGATTTATGGTACTTTTGAAACATAACAGAAGATTACTTCAGATAAGCTTATTAACTCTAGTATGCGTTTAGCTGAGAAGCCCCTGAAGGGCAAAGTTTATCAAGAATTATCAACAAGTAGAGAGCTCTTCTCACATAAATTTTAAACTGTCTCAGTAAGTTTCAAAGAAGCATTCTACTGAGAGAAAAACCTTGGGATACTATTCTCCCTAATATACTGTATGTAAGATGAGCTTACAACTTATGAAAGGCAAAATGCTGAAATGAGACCTAACTGCAAGTTGAAATTAAAATAAAATGATACGTGTGTGTGTGTGTGTGTACACACACACACACACATACTTACATACACACACACACATTTACATACAATACACACATATACAGTATACACATACACATATATACACACATATACATATATTACCAGTTGGAGCGCATCTTCTCTTAATCCTCACTCACCCATGCCAGTGCCCACCCTCTCTCTACAGGCACCTAGGCTGGGCCTCTACTTACCCATGTTCTCCTTACTACTCTACTGCTTCTCCCATTTGATACTGTTCTTGTTGTATACTCCCAACCTTCTGTTGGATGTACCTCATGTCCTTGATATTCCTAAGCTGATTACCTGTTGTTACCTCTGTATAACCCTATGGTGGAGCATATTGCTCCTGGATGCTAACCCTATTGTATTTACCAACTATTGGAGCATGTGGCTCCTGTGTGTAACCCAACTGTTGGAGCATGTAGCTCCTGTATTTGAAATTATTTGTCTCTATGAATACCCTGTAACTCCTGTATTGGAAATTGTTTGTCTCTGTGGGTACCTTGTAACTTTCCGGTCACTCCTGAAAATAGGCACGTTGCTGTCTAGTGTGCTCACCTGGTTAACAAAAGCTAATAAATAAATAAATATATATATATCTACTATATATTATATGTATACATATATATATATATATATAACACACACATACTCACAGATACACACACATTTATATAGATATGTATATATATGTATATGCATACATACACACATAACTACAAACACACCATATATATCTATATATATATATATATATATATATATATATATACACACACACACATATACAGTACATACATATATGTAATAGATAACCCACTCTTAGGGTGTGCGTCGCGCCTGATATATGCATGCCTTGGTGTGCATTGTATGCACGAGGCCGTAGGCGAATGTCAAACGCATGTGTATATCAGCGATGCAACTGCACACTCGTAGAGTGGGTTATCTATCTTATAAAATGGCAAAATTGTTTTAGGGGATAAAAGTGCACGTGTGCGGTCATGCTCTGATACACACACGGTCTTGTGATGGGATCTAACTAATCAGCAGACATAATTTTTCCTACCCATTTTATAAAAAATATATATATATATGTATGTATACAGACACACACACACACACACACACACACACATATATATATATATATACATATATATATATATATATATATACACACAAACATATACACACATACACATATGGCATACAGAGGGTTTAAAGTGACATTTACTCAAAGTGAACAAATGTTTCACACAAAATATAATATAGAACTTAGCTTGAGCCATTTTCTCAACTATACTCTCAACCAGCTAATGCACTACATAAACTTTAAAGCCTTCAGTGTTGTAATAGGGTTTAAATCATGATAATATCAGTTGTAAGTATAAGTGCCGAATAAAAAAACAAAAAGCAAAACTACTTGTCAAGAACCCCCAAGAAAATGACTGTGAGCCTGATATGTACAGATTTCAATACAGTATCAATGTATAACAAACATGTACAGATCCAGTTTAAGGAATCTAAATAAAAACTCATAGGAATAAAATCCCCAGCCCCCCTTTTCCCTGGGAAAGTTAACTAGTAGGAATGAGATACATGTACACGAGTCCTAATGCATCATCATTCACATAAATCTTTGTAATGTTTACCTGACGAATTGAAGAATTGATTTATATTAACCTTTCTGGACCTATGTAATTAATGGCATTGGAACTCTCATAGTTTTATACTTGTAGGAAGGGTAAATAAATTCTAGGCAGCTAATGTTTTAGGGGTTTGAGGTTGTAAGGGCATCCTAGGAATTACAAAGAATCATAGCGGTTTCAACTGCAGTGCTCCCAGATTGAACAAAGCATTTCCTGTAAGGCAGCCTCTTTTCCTATATTTTCCATGCAAACTGTTGGAATCTTTCAAGCTTTGCTCCCAATGTTCTTATATCTCCAGAACCTCTTTTTTTTTTTTTTTGACTTTCTTTATCCTCCTAGTCCAGAAACCTGAACTCTCTCTGGCAGGACACTTGGTTCTGTCTTTTTCCTGTCCTCCTGAAGCCCTCAAACTCTGCCTCCCTTACCGCACCAGCTGGCCATCCAACCCCCGGCTCTGAGTCCCCATGGGGCAGGACCGCTGACTCCTCTGGTGCTCTATCTACAATTTAGAGGGGCAATCAAGGAGCGAAGGGAGTGCCTCCTTGGAGCTGGAAGGCCCGGCATTGGATGTGGGGACCGACCACTGGACCTACCATTGCCTATCAGGCACTCTGGGGATTTTCACTTGTTCTGTCCCCCCCATGGAGCTCGGACATGCACTGATGACCAGCATCCACCGAGCTCTACCCCTGTTGCCTTCCGGCTGCGCTGCCCCCTTCCAGCCACCCCCGGCCATTGCCAGGAGTTGCTCAAGAGTGATGCCATCCATAAGTTCCTCCTGGGAAGGTAGAGCCATCACTCAGATGCTCCATCTCTACCCACCCCTGCCAACCTCTGACCTCCCAGGCTCATTCTCAAACCCGGTCGTGGCGTGGCATGAGGTGAGGCAGCTAGTGCCTTAACCCTCAGCACCACTGGGCTGGCCTACATCTCCAGAACCTCATGATGGTATTATAGCATTGTTGCAATATACTGGCACAGCTGGACAGCCTGGCTGAGATGCAGTAAGTCATATTCAGTGGGGTCATACTTTTATCCATTTTGGCAATGTACTGACACATGATAGCATTGATGAGATGCAGGCTATCATTTTCAGAGGAGTCCTAATTTTAGCCATTTCTACAATGTACTGATACAGGTTAGCCTGGCCAAGATGCAGTATCTCATTTTCAGTGGGGTCTTATTTTTACCCACGTTTGAGTTCCAGCAGAGGATACAGCATCTAACTGCAAAGCAGTTCTAAATTACATCCTTGGCCATCTCTCCCAATGTGTATATGTGTATAGCAATGATTTACAGTATTTCCTCTGAAGAGTTGATTTATGTTAACCCTTTCAGGGACCTATCTAATTAGTGGCATTGGAACTCTTATGGTTTGTAGGAAGGGTAAATGCTAGGTAGCTAATGTTTTAGGGGGTTTCAGAGTCTGCAAGGTGTCATAGGGTGTCAACTGCAGTGTTTCACACTGAACAAAGCATTTCTCTGTAGGGTAACCTTACTTTCCCAGTGTTTTCCATGTAAACTGGGACAAAACTCCTGTACATTTTCCTGTATGCTCAAATCAATACATGCAACTAATTTCATTACGCCTGTCAGTAAAATTGCTATAACAAATGTTAAAACTGTGTTATGTGCTCTTTAGCCCTGTTACAATGTACTGACGTAAGACAGTCTGGCTGAGATGCAGTATGTCATATTCAGTGGGCTCATTCTTTTATCCATTCTGGCATAGTACTGACACATGTCAGGTTTGTTGAGATATAGTATGTCATTTTCAGGGGGTCCTAATTTTATCCATTTTTACAATGTACTGATACAGCTTAGCCTGGCTGAGATGCAGTATCTCATTTTCAGTGGGATCTTATTTTACCCTTGTTTATATCTGCATGCAATGTACTGACACAGGACAGTTTGCAGAATGCTAACGGCCGCTGTGTGCAACATGGCGTGCTGACTTAAACTATGCATATGTAAGTATCACCCACATGTAGTCAAGTCAGTGCTGCCATGTTATGGCTGACTCCGGAGCAAACTGCACATGTGCGAGTATCAGTCATGTGCAGTTCTGTAATCACAACAGTATCAGTTACATCTGACTCTGGTGTGGCAAGAGCATGGCATATTCTTTTCAACACTCTTGCCGCTCCTAAAAGCTCTCCACAGCTGTATTGGCTCAATGCTGGCAAAGGCTAATGGATTGGTAACACTGGGGACCACTCAACTGTCTTCATGTCCACTAGCTCTATTGGTAGATAATTTTAGAAGGCCACCACCTTCTGGAACAAAATATGCTTCCTTAATGTTACCCCTAAACTTGCCATCTGTTACCTTCAGAGCATGTCCCTGTGTCCTGCTGGAGAACATATCCATATGTTCAGTCCTGTCAATATTCCTGAGATTGGGAAGACTGAGCTCACATCCCATCTCAGTCTGCTGTTCCACAGGGACAAGCAAAAGGATGAGGAGCACCCGCATGTGCAGAAAGCACCAGGACCACACAAATATTATTCAAAGTCCTTTATTTAACTAAAGTGCATAGTGCACCCACACATAGTGCGTATAAAAAAGTGGTGGTTGAGCCTTTCTGCAACTATCATTTGTCCTGACTCCTGCCAGGTGTCAGAGTGATTCACTCTGATAATGCCTGGCAGGGGCCAGGAGAAGCAATACTTTCAGAGTGACTCAGTCATCACTTTTTTATGCTCACTATGTGTGGGTACACTATGCACTATACTTAAACGAAGAACTCTGAATATATTTGTGATCCTAGAGCTTTCTGCATACGTGGGAACTTCTCATCCTTTTGCTTGTTTCAGTTTTTTCATTGCTGAGCACCACATTACTTGTTCTGCTGCTCCAGATCCATTTTTGCTTTGTTCCACGTGGAGAGGACAGGAATAACTACTAGTAAACATAAATGTGGATATTATCTGTTAGACCTTCCAGGTATTCCTGTTTTGAAAATGCAGCTTCTTAACAAATGTATCCAAACAGAAAGCACACCAGCAAATTTATTTTTATTCTCAGTACTGAATACAATCTCTTTACTGCTGCAGTAAATGTAAACACTGGAGAAACTAAGAAGAAACTGATAGAAAGAAGCTTACAAAGGGCGTCAGTTGGCATTTTACTGTATGGGACTGCATAAATATGAAGAACTCAGAAATGCTACATAAATTCATTGCCACTAAGTAAGTGGCAGATGGTGGTAGTGGTGGTGGTGGTGGGGGATTTGTCAACACAAAAAGGGGGCTTGGTTTGCAGATAGAGAGGAGTGAGAAGATCCATTTTCCTATGTGGGACAGTGACCCAGTGACCCATAGGGTGAAAAAAGTTGAGGTTATTGAAAATGTGATGGATCACAATGATCTACATAGCCCATTTCCTTAACACAGTGATTTTGTCACCAAAGAAGAAAAAAGGTGGAATGGAATGGAATAGACAACTATCTGACATTTTTCACAATCCTCCACTCAAAAAGAATACCAACACAACTTGCTGCACTATAAGACCGCACTAAAGAATTTAGCATCTATGCCAAGCTCCATGCAACATTCTTTCAGCAGGGTCTTTATAGAGTGCAGTACCACAATACATTTTCTTTACCTTATCCTCACTTTCATCTGAATGTAACCTGACCCACTTTCTGCCCTGATATCACGATATTTATGGCTTGATTAAGTCAAGCTATTTCCAAAGTTCCTCCCCACAGACCAAGTGAAACTCTTTCAGTGCCAAAAAAAAGACTAGCAATGTATTCTATGGCTTTGAAGAAATGTAATATGGGGGTATTACACTTTGTACATTCTTATATTCTATGATTCTTGTATATTCACCTATCAATTTCTGAGGCTATGTTGAATTTTGCAAATGCAGGCTCATAACTTTTGTAATATTCAGTATTTTTACCACAACATTTCAACATAGCCATTTTGAAACAGTGACTCATGAATGTAACAGCCGTCATTTTTCAACTCCTGCCCAATATGTGTATTTGCAGCCTACACCTGATTTTGCAGTCCCTGCACATCATCACCTTTATGCCAGGAGTTAAAAATTTTCTCTGCCCTCCTTTATGAGGCAGGTTCATCACAAGGCTGTGTTGAAAATTTGGTGTAAAAATATTAAAAAAAAAAAAAAAAAATTCAATATTTTAAACTCATATTCCTCTCCTGCAGCCCTATTGGCTCCTGCCAGAATTTGTTTTCATAGCCAGGGAGTAGTGACCACTAAAACAATCTCAAAGGCTACTAAAAGTTTTATTGAATTTTCTTTAAAATATTTGTAAACCCAACTAAATTGAAGCGGACAAAAAACATGGAGCCCGATTCACAAACAGTGATGCAAGGTTTGCATTAAGCCCTGCATTCAACCCATTTTTTTACATAACTGTGCCAAACACTTTGACACAAAATGTGCCCGACTCAGGAAGCTCGGGCATTTTTAAAAAGGCTACCTGAGACTGCTGCAGCTTAGATCAGAAAGAGCTGATCTAACCTGCGGCAATCAGTGCATGGGATCGGGAATCCTAATTGATGGTTGAATGCTGTAAGCCCGTAAGGCCATCATAATCAGTGCAATCTGGGGCTTGCAGAATTCCTGGATCATTTGTGAATCGGGCCGATGTAGAATTAAATGATTACATTTTAAACATCATTGAGAAATTGCAATAAGTTGTGCACAACAACCTTAAGATAAGAACTGAATCTTGTGTGAAGCTATTTTCAGGTTCAAGATAGGGAGGAGGATCAGGGTTTGCAAGGCTCATTGATAGATCCTAAGAAGAAACAGCATTACCACGGTGAGTAATTTTTTTCTTCAAACAACAGAAATCCATCAAAGAGATGCCTTACAAATTTCAGGCTCACTAACAGTACCTTAGAAGGATGGGTCTAGAACCTATTTAGGAAAAAGGTTCTGCAAGACAGCAGTTCCAAAACTGGCATCCTTCCTGGACTGTATGTCCAGACAGTAGAGCTTATTTTGAAGGTGTGTACTGTTTTCCAGCTTGCTGCTTTATGAATTGCTTAAAGAGGGATGCACCTTGTGGCTGCCACAGAGGCAGAGGTGCCACTGTGAATGTACTTATAACTCCCCGGCTGGTAGCCTGCCAGCCTTTGCATCAGAGACAGTATGCAGGAAACTATCCAACAAAGGACAGTCTTCCTCGCTGCTGGCTTTTATTTGCTGATCTCTTCATAGGTAACAAAAACAGTATACTCTGGAACCTGACATCCATTGTCTGATCCATGCAGTGACCTGGTGCTCCTTTTATATCCAGAAAGTGCAGTGTGTGCTCACCTGTGCTGGAATGTTCAGGGCAGAGGATAGGAAGGGTAACTGACAGGTTTAAGTGGAATTCTGACACCACCTTAGATAGGAACTTCCAATTGGTTCTAAGGAGTACTTTGTCCCTGTGGAAAATTATGTAGTTTAGATCTGTACAATGGGCTTGCAATTGGCTTGCACTCCCAATAGATGTCATGCCTATCAGAAAAACAATTCTCATGTGATACAGTTTAAGTTAGCTGCACTCATAGGCTTAAAAAGAGCCTCAATCAGCTGTGTAAGGCAGATATTTAGGTCCCATTGAGGGACTGGGCCCCTTACGGGGGGATACAGATGGTTGAGGCCTAAAAAAATTTAAAAACAGCTTATGAGGCAAAGGACTTGTCTTTGCCTGCTTTGCAGGCTGGCACAGCAGCCAGATGTACTTTCACGCCTAAGGACTGTAAGCGTACCAGGTTGTCTAGAATTGTAGATAGCCCTGCTTGCATTGGGAGTATTTTTCTGGGGACACAGCAGTATGAGAATCTCTTTCACTTAGAAATATGCTTTCCTTGTTGCTGGTTTCCAAACACCCTCAACAACCTTGGCACTTCCTCTGACAGATTCAGACTAGAGAATTCTAGCTCCTCAAGAACCATGCCCTCAGATGTAGTGTTCTGAGGTCTGGGGATGTTATCCTGCCATGAGATAATATCAGCAGGAATCTTCCTGGACAGTCTAAGCAGTACTGAGTACCAAGCTTGTCCGACCCAGTCTGAAACTGTCAGAATCATAGTTGCTGGCTCTCCCCTCAGTTTTATGAGCACTCTCTGTATGAGTGGGAATGGAACAGGGTGCAGGAAAACACTATTTTTAAGCGAAAAAGATGTTTCAGGACTAGAGGGCATGGGATGAAGTTGGAGGGAAGACGATTCAGAGGAAACATGAGAAAGAATTTCTTCACAGAACGGGTGGTGGACAAGTGGAACACCCTGCCAGAGGAAGTGGTGGGGGCTGAAACAATCACGGGATTTAAGAATGCATGGGATAGACATAAAGGAATTCTAGAGGTCAGGGGTAAGGGGAAATAGACTTCTAGGAAAACAAACTGAACTTACAAGCTCAAATGGGCAGACTAGGTGGGCCATAGGCCCTTATCTGCCGACACTGTCTATGTATCTATGTAATGGTAGGAAGGCAAAGAGGAATTTCCTTGTCCAATGCAGGGCCAGGGCATCTCTGGGATTGTTTCCTGACTGGTGGCCTGCAACACAACTTTGGGAGCTGATTGTTCCGCCAAGAGACAGACAGTTCTACTTCTGAATTAACCCATCTTCAGAAGACTGAAGCCAACACTTGCTAGTTCAGGATCCACTCATGGTTTTCCTGGCTGATTCTGCTTAGTGAATCTGCCGGCACATTGTCCTTCCCTGGCAGATGTACCACAGAAATGTTTGTGTTCAGGCTGTAAGTCAGATTCCAGATCCTCTTAGCTTTTGTACACGGTGGTGGATGACCTAAGGGGATGGCAGGGGTTGCAGGATGATCTGGCAAAGCTTGAAACCTGGTCAGACACCTGGCAACTGGGGTTTAGTGCCAAAAAGTGCAAGGAGCTGCATTTTGGGATGAAGAACCCAAGGAGGAGTTACCAGTTGGGGGGAGTGCAGCTAGCCCAGACAGAGGAGGAGAAGGATCTGGGTGTGCTCATTACAGGGTCAATGAACAACTCAGCACAATGTAGGAAGGCAGCTGCAAAGGCCAACAAAATGCTGGGTTGTATTGCAAGGGGTATATCCTCGAGGAGGGAGGAGGTGATTCTGCCACCGTATAGGTCATTAGTTAGACCACACCTGGAGTACTGCATGCAGTACTGGCTTCGTATCTGAAGAGGGACATTAAGTTACTGGAGGGAGTGCAGTGCAGGGTGACAAAGATGATCAAGGGGCTGGGGGACTTATCATACGAGAGGAGGTTGAAGGAGTTGAACATGTACTCACTGGAGGAGAGGAGGGACAGGGTGACATAGATTGAAACCTTTAAATACATGAAAGGAATAAACAAGATGGGTACAGAGGGGCTGTTCAAAGTAAGGGAGGGGAGGGCTATCAGGGGCCATGATATGAGACTGGAGGGAGGAAGGTTCAGGAGGGAGATGAGGAGACATTTTTTACAGAGAGGGTGGTGGCTGGGTGGAATGCGTTACCGCAGAAGTGGTATGCAGTAGAACAGTGGACTGCTTCAAAGGGATGGGACAGGACAAGGGGAGGGTTAATGAAGGGAAGGGTGGAAGGGAGGGGCAGCTGCAGAATAAGGGGTGCTAGCTGCACATTCGAGCAGACTTGATAGACCTCTAGGCCTTTATCTGCTGGCAAATTTCATATGTTCGGATGTTCGTGTGTTCGTACAGTTTTAAAGATCTTGTTCCTCCCTATTTATGTAGTATATTTTGTATTACTGCTGTTTAAATTTGGATTTATTGGAGACTGATGTGCTTCAGAGTCTCATGAGGGCTCCAGGCGCCACTTACTGTGATATCCTCCAGGTCGGCACCCCAGCCTAGGAGTGGAACATCTGTTGTGAGAACTTCCATTGCAGATTGCTGGAGGAAGGGAATGCCCTCTCCAAGGTTGATTTCCTCCACCATTATAGTGTGTGTACACAGCCTTTTGTGACTAGCACTAGCTTGGACAATGAGTCTGACCTTTATGACCAGTGACCTCTTGGTACTGAATGGCTCTCATCAGAAATCTGGCTCATGGCACCACAGCTGTGAATTAGGTCATGTGGCCCAGTAGCCACACAAAAAAATCCCTTGCAGGCCCTGGAGAGCCCAGTGTGAAGGATTATGTACTAGCAATCATGTTTGATATCCTTTTCTGTGGAAGGAAGCCTTTAACTTGTAGGGTATCTAGTGTTGCGCCTATGAAGTCCATCACTGCACTGGTTCTGTCTGAGACTTGTGCAGATTTACCAGAAATCCCAGATTCTCTGGAGTGCTCCTTATACACTGTATGGAGAACATCACCTCTTCTTTTGTTTTCCATGTGAGTAGCCAGTCGTGCAGTCAGGGAAAAAGCACCACATCTTGTTGTCCTAGGTGTCATGGCTAGGCACTTTGTGAATACCGTAAAGACTGAGGTTAGACCAAAGAAAAGGGCTTTAAACTGATACTGGCAGTTTCCCAGTCTGAACATGAGGTATTATCTGTGACTGGGTCTGACTGCAATGTGGAAATAGGCATCCATCACATCCAGTGATCCCAGCCAATCCTTTAACTATAAGGATGGTATATTTGGGTGTCCAGTGATAACAGTGACCAAAAGTGAGCAACTACAAAAATAGTGCCTCATTTTCAGTGCTATCATTCTGGGCTACCCTGCAAGCTAGTAATCGTATGGGAAAGTGACCTTGGGGAAGGGCAATTGGAAAGGGGAATAGAGAGGGGAAGGGGAGGGACAGGGAAGGGGTTTAGGGGACTGGTGTACCTGCTGCTCTCGAGCTAGCTGTGTGGTGTATGTGGCTAGCTCTGGCACAGCAGGTACTGGATTCAGGGCTGGTACCAGGAGCAAGTAAATTTTGCCGCAGTCTGGGACTGCAGAACTTAATTTTTTTCGAAATCTGGATTTTTCCCCTTCCCCAACATGCACTCCCCTGGAGTTGAGAAACTTAATTCAGCATGGTGCATGGGGCAAACACTTTTTAATATTCTGGATGTTAGGTAGCCTTGAAGTGTATATCGCCAATTTGCTTTTCAGTGATATACAGTGCACTTGCCATAATAGCAATCGCTGTTTTGTGATCACTATTATGACATGGAGCTGTATCATTGTGTCCAGTACAACCATCTGGAATTTTCCTTTTTTGATATTTTGTTCAGATAGCTAATTAAGTCTATAATGAGTCACCATTCACCACTGTTCTTGTGAAACAAGGAGTATCTTGCAAACAGACCTTTTGCCCACTGCACGGGAGGGAGAGTTCCATGTGATAATGGCGATTGCGGAAAGGTGATTGCCATCAGGATGAGTATACATCGTTGAAAATCAGTTTTGGCGATATACACTCCTGGCACACAGCAAAAGGGCACTAGGAACTTGTTTTTTTTTCTTTTTTGTGCAGGGAGCTTGCACCCCCGCACCCACCTACTAAAAGATTCTCAGCTTCAGGGGGTGCGTTTCAGGGGGGTGCAAAAGCTGAATAAAAAAAATGGCCAGGTGCAACAAAATGAATGCATGCCCATAACCATACCCAGCACCCTTGCAACCCTAGCCTGCCACCCACCCACCACACCACAGGTCCAGCTCAGCAGCCCCCCATTAGAAACTCAGGGGAATCCCCAACACTGCAATGCCAACACTCGGCACTGCGGCTGCCATGGTCGGGGATGTCTCCATGTTAGATGTCACTGCAGCATATTAAAACCCATGCGTTTGCACATGGAACGACATCCTGTCACTATATTCATTGACACCGCCCCCCAATCCGGTCACCCTCTCTTCTGCTGAGTAGCCCTGTCGACAGTTGCCATGATTGAGTCACCCTTTTTGAAAGTGCCCAATCACAGTTGCCATTGTAACAGGATACCAGAGGGACCTTTTCTACTATTTTTGACTGCAATAGTTTCTTTACGTCCAGTTCCAGCAGGATTCTTTCTGTTAGTGAATAAGCTGGGACATTCTTGTTGGTATCTACAGTACAGTTTTGGAAATATTTTGAATTTCAGGGACATTTCCTGACCAATGACGTCCGGGACCCACTTTTCTGTGGTAAAGTTTACCCAGCTCTAAAATTAGTGGGCCAGTATTCCCCTCAATGACAATAGTTGAGTGACAACCTGGGTAGAACTGTCAGAGGTTTTGGGACTAGTGCTGCAGCACACCTGGAGCCCCTCCTACTTCTGCCCCATAATAACCTTTCTGAGGTTGGTTCTCATATACAGGTAGGGTCTGAATAGTAACCCTGCCCCTGCCTCCCCTCCATTAGGTCTGTAGGAAGTGGAGGCCTTTCCTTTTCAGTGTTATTCTTAAAAGCTGTCTCATATTAATTCACTTTTTCATGTACTCTTCTTTTGTTACCAAATAAAGACTTTCTCTCAAAGGGAAATCAATGGCTTGGCCTAAGTGTCCTGGGTAAGGATGGTAGCCCCAGCCAGTGAAACCTCCTCAATGCCAACTCATGAGCCTAGACTCATGAAGCAGAGTCATTAGTGTCAACAGCCATGTGGAACGGATATTTGGTGGCATTCAGGGCTGATCTTGTTATGACAGCCAAATCCTGTGACAATTCACCATCCACCTTATCCCTCAGGACCAGCACTGCGTTTCACAGTAATTTCTGGTACTGGGCTATGAATGCCAAATAAGCAAGCTGCTGTTTGTTGTACATTTTTGGCCATAATATCTAGCTTCCTGGAATCCTTTTCAGGAGGCTGCACAGAGAGAGGCACCTTGGCCTTCTCACAAGCAGCTGCCTGTACCACTGCTTCATGATCAGGGTGGGCATACAGGTATTCCACCCCTGTCTGCACACCTGACACTTCTTTTCAACTTTTCCAATGCCAGCAGCTGAATTAGGTGATGATATGATTTTCAAGGTAGCATTTTAAAGAGGCTTGTGGACTGGGACTAGTAGTCTCCTTGTGGGGACTAGCCCCATCACGTCCTAGAACCCCATTTCCTCTTCATCGTCCTCTGTCTCACAACAAGAGGTGGTTTTGAGGGTGATCGCCATCTGTTTGATGAACTTGGAGTAAGGAGTGTAATTCTCTGTATGCCTAGGAGGGGAACTAATCTCTTGGTCAGGTGAATCATCTGGCTCTAGAGGTTCAGCTTCCTTCTCTTCGGAATACACATCCCATGCCTCTACAGGCAAATGGTCTGCAACCATAGCTTGGGGATGGGGCAGGCACATTAAATACATTTCTCATAGCCTGGAAGGATTGGAAAAAGTGTCATACCTCAGTTATGTCCTCTGTTGAGGGCATCTGTCTCTAATCCACTTCATGTTCCCTTTCCTTTGCAAGAGGAGTGGCATGGATGAGTTTTGATTTTGGTTTTTCCTTGGCAGGCACTGATTTTAGTACCCGCTCTGAGGCTTCTTTGTTTGTATTTTTGCCATTCCTAATATTAGGGTTCCTCTATTGGACACCCTGATATATTTTCCATGCTTTTCTGATGGCTGAGCAAGTATTTATCTTGTTGATATGTCCCCTTTGACAGGGACTGCTACTTATGAGGGAAGAACTCGCTGATGTGTGCTTTACCCCATCGTTAGGAACTCCTCTGAGACTTTATTGTGCGCCAGTGACACAGAGGCAGACTTGGAAGCCTTACATTCTTCTCTTTTAAAGCCCTTTTCTTTTGGGGTTTAGGGCAAAACTTTTGCAGAGTTCACAATTAATAAAATGTGATCTGAACCCAGGCACTTTAGACAAAGCTCATGGAAGCTCTCTTTCCAGGAGCTGAAAACCAGTAGTGCAGTTTTTAAAACTGTCAGAAGTCTTGTTCTCTTTTTGGTATATCATTCCTGCAAAACAATATAGGCCTGTAAATAGAATATTCAGTTCCCAGTCACAAAAATAGCAAACATAAAATATGCTCTTTAGAAAATATTTAAAACCACTTTAATTATGAATAAAAATGCAAGCAATTAAAGATTTCAGCACAAAATGCGATTAGCTCCCTGAGGTAGGAACCATGTTGTTGAGATGCTTTCTCTAGTTCCTGGAGAAACAGTAAAAAATGTTTAATTATTAAAGTAAACATCCTAACTAAAGCAGATTTAGTGAAAAAATGAACTTCTAAAGCAAAATAACAAACTATAGTAATAAATAAAGACTAAGCGAAGAGCAGAAGCTGGAGATGACATGGGGGTGACTACTCTCTTCAGCAGAAAAACAAATCTGATGTCAGAACAGCAGGGGTAGCATAACTACAGTGCAAAGTTTGAACTTGCATTCTATATTCTAAAATTAGCATTATTTTTTGTTTGCTTGGCAGCACACTTCTGCAGACTGATGCCATTGATGAGGTGTCTTATTGGTGGATTCCGCTTGTTTGAAAAGCAGGAGAGTGGGGTTATATTTTGCAAGGATGTGACTTGCTGAGCTGTGCACTGAGGACCAATTCATATACCCACATATTAACCAATATCCTACATATCAAATTAGGAATTTTACTGAGGTATATGGCATTATCGTGGACCCTAAAGTAGTAAACTACATGCCTGTCTTGTAGAGGCAGCAATTTAAATCACATGATAAAAAGTGGAACAAACTGAGATGACTTACAGTAGAAAAAGAACTACCTAGTGCCATATGTAGAGCATGTTTACTCTACTTATAATATAGTAGCAAATCTAGAAGCCATCATCTTAGCTTTTTCACTGGCTAAAGACGTACTAAGCTCCAAAACATGCAGTGACTCTTGGTTAGTGAACATTATGAAGGAGGAGATACACTGTTCTTGCTATCTGACTGACTGAGGCTCTACTAAGCCCCAGAAGTCCCTAAACTCATCCCAGTAAGTTGTCCTTGCCTATGACAAGCAATCATAAACATAGGAGAATGCAATGGTCTGACTTAGAATATGCAATTTATTAAGCTTTAGGAGGTAGGGCAATACAGTGGCCTGACAAAATATGCAATTTATTAAGCCTGAGGAGGTAGGAGAAATGTAATGGCCTGACTTAAAATATGCAAGCGTGAGGAGGTAGGGTAATGCAATGGCCTGACTTAAAATATTAAATTTATTAAATGTGAAGAGGTAGGGAATGCAATAGCCTGACTTAAAATATGACATTTATTAAATGTGAGGAGGTAGGGGAATACAATGCCCTGGCTTAAATTATGAAATTTATTAAGCATGAGGAGGTAGGGGAATGCAATGGACTGACTTAAAATATGCAATTTATTAAATCTGAGGAGGTGAGGGAATGCAGTGGCCTGGCTTAAAATATGAAATTTATTAAGTTTGAGGAGGTAGGGGAATGCAATGGCCTGACTTAAAATATGAAATTTATTAAGCATGAGGAGGTAGGGGAATGCAATGGCCTGACTTAAAATAAGAAATTTATTAAACATGAGGAGTAGGGAATGCAATGGACTGACTTAAGATATGCAGTTTATTAAATTTAAGGAGGTGAAGAAATGCAGTGGCTTGGCTTAAAATATACACTTTACTAAGTGTGAGGAAGTAGGGCAATGCAATGGTCTGACTTAAAATATGCAATGTATTAAGCATGAGGAGGTAGGAGAATGCAATGGCCTGACTTAAAATATGCAATTTATTAAATGTGAGGGGTTAGGGGAATGTAATGGTCTGACTTAAAATATATAATTTATTAAGCATGAGGAGGTAGGGGAATGCAATGAACTGACTGAAAATATGAAATTTATTAAGCGTGAGGAGATAGGGGAATGCAACGGCCTTGCTTAAAATATGCACTTTATTAAATGTGAGGAGATAGGGGAATGCAACAGCCTTGCTTAAAATATACAATTTTTATTAAATGTGAGGGTAGGGGAATGCAATGGACTGACTTAAATATGGAATGTTTTAAGCATGAGGAGGTAGGGGAATGCAATGGCCTGACTTAAAATACACAGTTTACTAAATTTGAGGTGGTAGAACCATAACTCTTAAGTGGCACAGTCATGAGTCAGTTATGAATGTCCTGCCCCCTCACAAGTGATGATAAACTGTTTATTTTTAGTCATGCAATTGCTTATTTTGTTTTATATTAGTTTACCAGTTGTAACTTTTATAGGAGCTGTTTGTGTTAAGCTTTATCAGTTTCTGTTTGATTTAAACAGCTGGCTTCAGAGCTACACATGGTGAAGCTGCTCTCTCTTCGATTGGTTCAGTTGTCCATTCTGATATACCAAACCTCCAAGGCAGTGGGTGAGAAATACACAGATTGCAGGATTTATGTTTACACCTGTTGTATAAACAAATGTATGCAATAGTTGTGGACATAAATGCAATGTGATAAATCCATTTATCTGAGTAGCACAATAGTGTATACAGTTTACATCACCACCCATTTATGTACACAGTTACTACATCATTCACCACCCATTTATGTACACAGTTACTACATCATTCACCACCCATTTATGTACACAGTTACTACATCATTCACCACCCATTTATGTACACAATTACTACATCACCACCCATTTATGTACACAGTTACTACATCATTCACCACCCATTTATCTACACAGTTACTACATGACAACCCCCCACCACCACCACCACCACAGCGGCTGGCACTACTTATCTTGCTTCTGCTTTTAATTTTACTTTCTCCCACTGTTGAGGTTGCCTACCCGCTAGCCCCTCAGCCACTCCACCCACCACTTAATCATTTTAAACATCAGATCTACCCATTCTCCCACTACCATTCCCATTTTGTCTTTTGTTCTTTTTAACAGTTTTTATTTACCATATCTTCACTGAACCTGCTGCTCCAGACTCCATTCATATCTGTACACATCACAGTTCCTCTGCACGCTCCTGCTCTCCACCCTCTCCACAGCCCTACCTCCATTACTGCATCCTTCTGAAACACGACTGTTCTTTTAAAACAGAAAAATATTAACAGCTTTGTGCAGCACCATTACCAAAGACAACATGTCTTTTGCAAACTCATTCCACTTTCCAGCCACCTGAACACTGTAGCTCACTTCCACTGCAACACTGCATATGGTACCACTCACTGCTCCTCAAAACTCTGAATTCATTTAAATAAAAAGAAAATATGAACAGCATAAACTAGTCGCACAGCCTTCTCAACTAGATGCCTTCATGTTCCTAAAATCAAAATGCTTGCATAAACAGCGCTGCCATTTTTTTTGGCAGTTTTGAAAAGCAGCTAAAATCCACCAAAGAAAAGTCTTTATGTAAACACTGCTTACACTACATGGCATCCATTCGATATGAGCACATAGCTCAGTGCTTGTCTATACTCATGAGCTGAATGTATATGCTTGATGTTTATAACTTGAGCTTTGACATTTGTCTATATCCCACCCTCTGTGGGATACTGAGTAAGTGAAAGATTTAAGCCCCAGTGTAGAGGTGAGACAAGAGTGTCGGAGGAAGAGGAGGAGGCAGGGAGATGGAGGTGTTTTGAAACACTTGAAGCTGAGAGTGGAAGCCTGAGGTTTAATAAGGGATGTGGAGAAGAGTACCCACCCAATGAACATCAGGCTAAATCCTTCCAATTCTATGTGTGGTACATAGCTCAGTGCTTGTGTATACTTATAAGCTGAATGGTATATGCTTGATCTTTATAACTTGAGATTTGGCATTTCTCTATATCCCACGCTTTGTGGGATACTGGGTAGGTGAAAGATTTAAGCCCCAAAAAGAGAGTTAGCCTAGTGATTATCTCCTCCAGCTCTGGAGAGTGTGACCAGTAGCATGCAGGACAGGGAAAAACCCCTTTGAGGTAACCTCCAAGGACCCATGCCTACTAACCTGCCTGCCCTCTAGGCATACTAAGAAGAGAATAATCCTAAATGTGGGCTAAGGTTTTAATTATGGTTATGTCCAAGGATTCAGTCTATCTGCTGGTTTAAGAGTTCTGTTTGAGGTCGATGATGAGCAGGATGGCAATGCTGAAGATGAAGGTTCTGGCAGATGAAGAGATCCAACTAGGAGTGATGTCCTGAAGAGAGACAATAGTTAATCTGTGTCCAAAGGTAGCTGTGAGTGAAACAGATGTATGTAACATAAACAGTGAGTACAGCTAAGGAATATGAGCCCAAGTTGCATAATATGAGGGACGTAGAGATCATAGATGATGAAATGGTCAGGAGCATCATGTGGTTCGGAATGATGATAAGGTAGGAGTGTAGCCCAGCTGGGAGGCTTGCATGGCTGTTGAACATCCATTGAAACAGTAGGGTACGACTGAGTACCTTGTCAGAAAGGAGAAATGTCTTACATGTCCAAGGAATTGAAGTGAGCTCCACAGAGATGTTGGGCATAGTAACTTGAGCTGGAACTGGAACAGAAGAAAGGTGGATTGTAGTAGAAGAAGCGAATAACTGATGAAGTAAAGTAGTCCCAGGCATGGACTAGCTGGAGCATGGGATTCCAATGTAGGTCTGCTGTATGCAGTATTCAAATGCTCTAACTATAGAGTGGGTTTCAGGTGGTCAGACTAGGAAGGTGAGACCCTACGTGGGTCTGCCTTAGTGAAGATGGAAAACATTTGAGTAATGAAAAGTCCCCTCGTGAGGCATGATAGATTTGGGATGGCAAGACCCCACGGGTTCACCATCGCTATAGTATGGTATAACCGAAGGTAAGAGGGTGAAACCTTGCCTGAGAATACCTGTAGACAATAGAGAAATACATTTGAGCAATAATTAATGTCATGTTTTGGGCATGTTTGTGTTGGGATGGTGGGACCTCTGCAGGTCCACCATCGCTATATTATGACATGATGCAAGATATGAAGTGTGAGACTGATTGTTGGGATGGCGGGGCCCACGTGGTCCACTATTGCCATAGTATAGAATAGTCCAAGGTAAGAAGGATGATTCATGTGAGTCTGTCTGTAATGATAAGGAAATATGAGTAAGGCCTTTTGTGGGGCATGTGCAATTGGGATGGTGGGACCCCACATGGTCCGCCATCACCATAGTATGGAACAGTCAAAGTAAGGAGGGCAATACTATAGTGATTAGGAAATATGTTTGAGCTATGAGTAGGGCACTTTTGTGGGGTGTATATGTTTGGGATGGCTGACCTCACGTGGTCTGCCATCATCATTCCATTGAGTATTGCATGATAGGGATGGTGGGACCCCAGTGGTCCACCATCACTGTTTCACTGAGTGATGCATGATTGGGATGGTGGGAACCCCATGTGGTCCACCATCACCATGGTATGGAGTAGAGCATGTTTCTGGGATGGTGGGATCCCACATGGTCCACCATTGCAATGGTATGGAGTAGAGCACATTTTGGGATGGCAGGACCCCACATGGTCCACCAATGCCATTGTTTTGCATTTCTGAGCTAAGATGATGAAACCTTCCACAGTCCACATGGTAGTACAGTGCATAGTCTGAGGTAATGAGGACAAGACCCCAGAGAGTCCACCTGCTGGAAATGGAAATGAGTTGTGAGCAATGAGTAGATGCCCCTTGTGGGCATGGATGGTTGGAATGATGTGCCCCAGGTCCACCAACATGATAGTAAGTGTGAGGTAAAGCATGAACTTCTGAGGTTCCAATGAGGCTGAGATGAACTATGAGAATCCATGCAGGATGAATGATTAAGGTTAATGGAATTGCCAGAAGGCCAGCGATATAGACAGGCTGGATGCTGAAACCCTCTCGAGGTGTAGTGAGAAAGGTATAGAATGTTCACGTGTGGTCTGCTCTGGGATGGTGGGACCCACACGTGGGTCCACCATGGTCACATGATTGCATGATCCATGAATCTGGAAGTAGATGATAGGTAAATATGATTGAGCAATGAGCAAAGCCCTGTCATGGGGCATGTTGGTTTTTTGGGATCGCGGCACCCCCACATGGGTCCGCCACCTTGTATATTGAATAGTCTGAGGTAAAGATGCCGGGAGCCAGATGTGAGTCTGCCTGTAGTGATAAGAAAATACATTAGAGTAATGAGTAAGGCTTCCTCATAGGCATGTTCACTTCGGATAGTGGGACCCTCATGCAGGTTGTATGAAGGAGCAGGCCCCCAAAAGGGAAGTACAATGGAGCAAAAGAATCATGCAGTAAGAAGAATCAGAGTCTGAGAATACTGGATGCAGAGCTCACAAAAGAAAATGGTGCAAGCCCGGGAACTCTGGGGTAAAGGAGCACAGCTTCATGGTAAAGTACATTGGGGTTTGGAAGTCAGATTCCCCAGTGGTCCCATATAACCAGTACAAGGTAATCTAAATGATGTCCCTCCAAGTGGATCAAAGTCCCCAAAATCCAGGAATCCCAGAAGAGATGGAAGCCCTGAGGATGGTGCTTATGCAGCAACAGTCAAATCTGAAGCACTAAAGAGACAGGAAATGAGCAGTAGCAAGTGGAGATGCTAGGTTGAAACACCCTAGATGCAGCGGTGCTGAGAATGAAATTTGCCAGCTTCTGGAAGAAATAAACATCATGATCAGAGACTGCAGGTGAGACCAATGACACGTTTGAAGAGCAGAAGCCACAATGACCAAAGCTGGCTGCGAAGTCGGTGGAATAGAGAGGCAGAGCACAGGTGAAAGTTCAGGTACAGAGCAGCGGTTCTAAAACAAGAGAGGAGGCAGTGCTATATGGGGCCCAAATGAGAAAAAAGCCCAAAAGAATGAGACTCATGGAAGGAAAGCAGGCACAGACAACAGGAGGGAGGAGTGGAGGACAGGAGGAACTAGGCGGAGGTACACAGGATGCGACCCGATGGACAAAAGGAGCAGAAGTGGGAGGTATGAGAAGACAGGGACAAGAGTGCTGTGAGCAGCAGTGAAACCAGATGGAGCAGGGGGTGACCGATGAGCAAGGCAATGAGAGGGAGTGGAGGATCAGAAACAAACTGCAAGTGACAACAGAAATGGGAGGGGGACAAGCAGAGAGAGGTCCAGGAGCACGTATGAAACAGAGAGGATGCAGCAATGAACCCAGAGGGGACAGTGGATGTCAACAAATGCAGAGAAGCTGGCAAAGTGGCAAGATCCTAAAGGAGCAGTGACAGAATGGAATGGGGAGAAAAGGGGCAGGGCGGGAAGAGCCTGGCCAGCAGCCACGCAGGTGCTCAGAGCAGCAACCAACTCCTGGATTCTAAATGCTCACAGCTAAGTGAGCGGAAGCCTGAGGTTTAAGAAGGGGATGTGGGAGGAGCTATCCCCCCCCCCCACACTGAACCTCAGGCTAAAGCCTTCCAGCAGTACTGCCCATAGTAACAAGGGACAGAAGCTACAGAAACACTGTTTCACAGAATAAGCCCTCACATAAATACAAACTTTGAAAAAGAAAAAAATAAAGCCACACACACACACACACACACACACACAGTTCTTCCCTATTGCATAAATGAAATATGCAGAGGGGGGACCTTGTGTGATACATGTTTTATGAACACTCATGCTGTTTGCGGATGGACACCTCACTTCTGGATTATGCCACTCATGAGGTTACCCAAGGTCAGACAGCACTTACGTACATGAATCATGCATCACACATCTTCCCTGCATATCTCTTATTTATCAGGACAACTTTATCACCATTTGTATTGTACAGATATAGGCTGTAACATGGACTTACTCAGAAGAATAAAATACAGCAATAATGATGTTTCTTTTAGAGGGTGTATTTGTGAATCATAGAAATAACAGCATCACAGCTGTTATTTGTGAATCATACAGATAACAACATCTTAACCCTGAGGTGTTACCCTAGATAGAACTTTAGAATGTTAAACTTGATTGAAACGCTATAGTGTGGTTACGGTTCCCCCTCCCAACATTCTAACAGCAGACTTGTGGCTAAAGAACAGAAGAGATCAGTGACCACTCAACCAACCTATGCTATGTGTTAGAAAGCAAAATCACAATTTAATAAACTGTAAAAACTTCAATGTTTGAGACAGTAAGATGTTCAAGGAAGTTTTTTTTAGAGCACTTCATTCGACTAGACCAGAAGAACACTTTTATTTTGGTTGTAGAAGAGGAGGTTGGAGAGGGCTGTATGACTCACAAATACCCCACCAAAAGAAACAGAGTCAAAGAGATATAGAATCTGTTGAAGGAACAAATTGATGATCTATCATTACTCATGAGTAATCATTTCTCCTATAGACAAGAGTGTCTTTGTGATGTCCTACAAACTGCAGACTCCAAGTTAGCAACCTGGGAGCAAGGGTCAAGAACTCATTTAGGAATAATAATCTCAAGTACAGATGTGCCAAAACTGGCATAGTTTAAAGTCCAAGAGAACATAGAAACATAGACTTTAACAGCAGATAAGGACCACTTGGCCCACCTAGTCTGCCCATTTCCCTACCTATTGGATAAGCTTCTGATTCTAGTTAACCAACAGCCTACTTCCTGCAAACCCCCACTATAATTGTCTTACGTCTGTCCCATGCATGTTTAAATTCTCCCACTGTTTTAGACCCAACAACCTCCCCAGGAAGGCAGTTCCATGCGTCCACCACTCTCTCCGTGAAAAATAATTTCCTCACATTACCCCTGAGTCAACCCCCCTTTGTCTTTAAATTGTGCCCCCTTGTTCTTACACATCTCTTTCTGAAAGATGCTACCCTCCTGAACTTTGTTGATCCCCTTGAGGTACTTTAAAGTTTCTATCGTGTTTCCCCCTGTCCCTTGTTTCATCAAAGGTATACATATTAAGCTCTCTCAGTCTGTCTTCATATGGTTTCTGGTGCAGACCATGCACCATTTTAGTTGCCCTCCTCTGGACTGCTTCCATCCTTTCTCTGTCCTTGCATAGATGGGATCTTGAAAACTGCACGCAGTACTCCAGATGGGGTCTCACCAACTGTCTGTACAGAGGGATAACCACTTCCCTTTTTCTACTTGTGATGCCCTTCCCTATGCAGCCCAGTATCCCCCCGAAGCTCTCCTTACTAACTTTTCACATTGCTTACCCACCTTTAGGTCATCTGGAATGATTGCCCCAGGTCCCTTTTCATTATTGTTGTTGTTAGTACCGCCTCTGCCATTGTGTACTCTTCCCCTGGGTTTTTGTTTCCCAGGTGCATTACTTTGCACTTCTTTGCATTGAATCTAAGTTGCCATACATTTGACCATTCCTCCAACTTTGCCAAGTCCCTTCTCATCCTTTCTAGCCCCCCTTGTGTATCAACTCTGTTACAGATCTTTGTGTCATCTGCAAAGAGGCATACTTTCATTCCAGACCCTCTGCAATGTCACCCATAAAGACATTAAAGAGGACTGGACCCAGTACTGAGCTCTGAGGTACTCCTCTAGTAACTCCCCTTTCTTCGGAATGAGTTCCATTCACTATTACTTTCTGTGTCTTGTTGTGCAGCCAGTTTGCTACCCATGCTACCACCCTGGGACCCACTCCTAGGCTTGCTAACTTGATCATTAATCTTTAGTGCGGTACTGTGTTAAATGCCTTGCTAAAATCTAGGTAGGCCATATCCCTGGTCTGTTACTTTGGTCACCCAGTCAAAGAAATAAATTAGATTTGTCTGACATGACCTTCCCACTGTGAATCCATGCTGCCTTGGGTCCTGTGCCCTGCTGACCTCTAGGTACTCAACAATTCTTTCTTTCAGAAGTGATTCCATCATTTTCCCTAACACTGAGGTCAGACTAACAGTTCTGTAGTTTCCTGCTTCAGATTTGCTCCCACTTTTTTGTGAAGGAGACTCACGTCTGCCCTCCTCCAGTACTCAGGTACCACCCCATCCTCCCATGATTTGCTAAAAAGTGTGGTCAGTGGTGTCACTAGGTCACCCCTTAGTTCTGTTAGGCCCGTCAGGCCCCATTGCTATGTCCACCTTGAGTTTTAGGAGTTCTTTCAGGACTCTTTCTTCTGTAAAGGGACTGGTGTCAAGCTCCCTACCCAGAGTGCTTATATTGTTTGGTTTAGGTAACTCCTTCTCTTCTTCTTTTGTGAATACTGAGCAAAAGTATTCATTCAGAATCTCTGCCTTTTCACTGTCTCTCTCTCTGCCCACCTCCCCCTCCCCTTTATTAATCTTCACTATCCCTCCCTTAACCTTTCTATGCTCCCTAATGTACCTATAAAAGGTTTTATCCGATTTCTTAACTGAGTTGGCTATCTTTTCCTCGGTTTGGGACTTTGCAATTCTAACTGCCTTCCCCACTTCTTTCTGCTTTAATTGATACAGTTCCCTATCGTTCTCCTTCTGTGATTCCTTTTACTTTTTGAATGCAGCCTTTTTCTCCTTAACCTTCCCTGTTACCTCTTTGAGAACCATAATGTTTTTTTACTCCATTTTGTTGTCTTTATTTGTTTCACAAAGGCTTGTTGCCCTCATGATGGCAGTTTTGATTTTTCTCCATTGTTCTTCCATCCCTCTTTCCTGCCCATTTGTTAGTACATTCCTTAGGCACTCTCCAATTTTGCCAAAGTCAGCCCTTCTAAAGTCCAATATTCTTGTTTTTGTAGGGGTTGTCTCCATGGTTGTGCTTATTGTGAACCACACTGTGTGGTGGTCACTTGCTCCCAGATGGCTACTGACTTCTAAATCTGTGATCCTCTCTCCATTTGAGAGTACCATGTCTAATATTGCTCCCTCCTGAGTAGGATCCAATACTAGCTGTCTAAGGCATGCCCCCTGTGGGGCATCAAGAATGACCCTGCTCTTGGATATGGCTGCAGTACATGTTGCCCAGTTAACATCTGGCATATTCAGGTCCCCCATCAACAGTATCTCCCATTTTTTAACCATTTTGAGAATGTCCTCTATCATTTTCTTGTCCATTTCCTCCCCTTGAGATGGGGGTCTGAATACAACCCCTGTGCAGATTGTGATGCCATTTTCTGTCTCCAAGGTAACCCACAGTGCTTCTTGTCCTCCCCCTTTGTTTTTAGTTCTGTAGCTTTGATCCCTCCCCTTATGTAGAGAGCTACTCCACCTCCTCTATTACTCTCTCTGTCCCTTCTGTAGATTGTGTACACTGGTATGTTGACATCCCAGTCATGGTTCTCTGTGTACCATGTTTCCATGACTGCCACAATATCCAAGTGTTCCATCAGGCTACTAGCTCAGGAAGCTTATTTCCAGACTATGGGCATTGGTACACATTCCCTACATATAATGTTGGCTTTATCCTTTTCTCCCCATCCCTGCTCTTATATCCTTTGTCTATTTCTCCATTTACTCCTGTCCAGCCCTCTGTCAACCTCTTTACCTCAGTTTATTTCTTACTACCTGCCATATATTGTGGGGGGGGGGCTTGATATTTCCTGCTTCCTATCAGCATCTCCCCTCTTGGCTAGTTCAAAAGCTTGCCAAGGAAGCATTTAAACCTATCACCTAGGAGCTTGGTTCCCTTCCTGGACAGATGCAGACCATCGTGTCAGTATAGACCTTCATCTCTCCCGGTGGACCCCCAGTCCCCAATGAAGCCAAAGCCCTGTGCTCTGTACCAGTTTTGCAACCATTCATTAAACTGCATGGTGTGCAGACCTAGCATCATCCTGCCATAAACTGGCAGCACCTCTGAGAAGGTTACCGTGCTTGCTACCTGTCTGAGGCCCCTCCCCAACTCCACAAATTCATCCTACATGGCCCTGATCTCATGCCTAGCTAGGTCATTTGTCCCAAGGTGGACAATGATATCTAGTTCCCTCTCTTGTGATGTAGCTTCTGCAATCCTGAGGATTCGTTTTCCTGTCCCTCCAAGCCATGGCACCAAGCAGGCACCTTACTTCCCTCTCCCCTCCCTTTTCCAGTTCTACCCCCCCTAACAACTGAGTCCCCTACCAGAAGCTGTTTCTTCCTCTGTGGTGTCCTTGCCACCCTTTTGTGGGTCTCCTTGTGGATGGCCCCAGCATTCTTCTTGGTCTCCACTGGGGTGTCATCATAAAGGAACCTTGCTCTGCCATACTGGCATATGATTTGTGAAGAGGTACAACTAGAGGATTCATCTCTGTTCCACCACCTCACCTCCCAGAACCCACTGTGGTTCAACTGCTCTTCATACTTGGCAACCTCTGTGGCAGTGGTTGTGGCAGTGGTGTTCTTTGGGTGGAGGATACCTTCATAGTCCTTGCCAGTTGAGCCTGAAGATGGGCAATCGCCTACCTCAGAGCTGATAGTTACCTGCAAATAGGGCAGCAACACAGTTTCCAGAATGTTTCCAGGAAAACTGCTGCCCCACAGCCAGTGCATTGCACTACTCCCCACATGTCTCTCTCTCTCTCTTACAATATGTAATATATAATTAATTTTTTATATATGCATATTTTGGTGTGTACTTACCCTTTATGCACTTGCTGAGTTATTAAGAATATGACAGTTCTGTCCCAAGACCTGTTGAGGAAGTGATGTCAGAACTTTGGCTATAAAGGACATGACATGACTGGGATGGGTGGGGCGAGGGAAGGGGGTGGGTAGTCCACAACCACCAGTGACTGTTAGAAACAATCAAACACACCACTGCTCCACCACCCTGGTGAGTACTGCCCTTCTTTACAGTAATTCAACCAACACCTGGATCTGAAACTGGATCACACCAGTAATTTATAGTAATTGATCAGTGTTGGAATGTTCCACCCAGAACAATTGGCTATGATGCAGGCCTCCCTGACTAGAAAATACAACTTCCCCCACCTGAGGCTCTGTCTGGCTTCAAATTACAAACTGTAGACTTTGCTATTAGTCATAAACAGCCACCACCAGTAAATTATTTCAAATTGTTTAGATGCAAACTGTTACAGAATACTGGTAGACAGTCCAGTTAAGTTACCCACAAAGAAAAGCAAATATGCAGTTATTTCAACCCTTCTGAAGTTACTCACAAGATAAGCAGCAGAAGAGGTAGCATCTTTCAGAAAATAGGGTGCAAGAACAAGGAGGCACAATTTGAAGATTGAGGGGATGGCTCAGAGGTAATGTGAGGAAGTGAGGAAGTATTTTTTCACGGAGAGGGTTGTGGATGCAAGGAACAGCCTTCCTGAGGAGGTTGTGGAGTCAAAGACAGTGGTGGATTTCAAGAATGCATGGAACACTCATAAGGCAATTCTAGGGGTGGGGATAGGAAGAAATAGGCTGCTGGTTAACTAGGATCTGCAGCTTATTCATTAGGTAGGAAATGGGCAGACTGGGTGGGCCAAGCGGTCCTTATCTGCCATCAAATTCTATGTTTCTGTGTTTCTATTACAAAAAGTGAATGTGTGTCACTGTGGCAAATATAACTCTGGTGGAATGCAGTCCAAAACCTTTGGTGGCTCCTTGCTAGCCTTACCATTATGGAATTACATGGAAGAGGCAATTCAATGAGAAATATTCTATATTGTAACAATTGTTTGTCTTCAGTTCTGGTCATTTCTGACCGTTACATGTAGAAACTCAAAGCCCTCTGCATGAGCAGGCTGCATTTCTGCTGTCATACATTGAAGTGAGACTTTGGGAAAAATACAGACAATGTTACATAGATACATAGATACATACACAGTGTTGGCAGATAAGGGCCTATGGCCCACCCAGTCTGCCCATTTGAGCTTGTAAGTTCAGTTTGTTTTCCTAGAAGTCTGTTTCCCCTTACCCCTGACCTCTAGAATTCCTTTATGTCTATCCCATGCATTCTTAAATCCCGTGATTGTTTCAGCCCCCACCACTTCCTCTGGCAGGGTGTTCCACTTGTCCACCACCCGTTCTGTGAAGAAATTCTTTCTCATGTTTCCTCTGAATCGTCCCTCTCCAACTTCATCCCATGCCCTCTAGTCCTGGAACATCTTTCTCTAAAAATAGTGTTTTCCTGCACCCTGTTTCTCCTGTAAGATACTTGTATGTCTCTATCATATCCCTCTCCCTCCTCTCCTCCAGGGAGTACATGTTCAGTTCCTTCAACCTGTCTTCATAGGACTTGTGATGCAATCCATGCACCATCTTTGTTGCCCTCCTCTGAACCTTCTCTACCCTGTCTATGTCCTTACGTAGGTATGGTCTCCAGAACTGTACACTGTACTCCAGGTGGGGCCTCACTAGTGTCTTGTATAGCAGAATTATGACCTCCTTTTCCTGCTGGTGATGCCCCTGCCAATACATCCCAGCATCCTATTTGCTTTACCTGATGCCTTGTCACACTGTTTCCCTACCTTGAGGTTATCAGGAGATGACAACCCCAAGATCCCTTCCTGCTTGGTGCATGCTATATCCTCACCCCCAACTGATATATTGTGCAAGAGTTTTGTGCCCCATATGCATTATCTTGCACTTCTTTGCATTAATTTCAACTGCCAAACCCTTGACCATTCTTCAAGTTTCTGCAGGTCCTTCTCATTCTGTCTACACCCTCTGGTGTGTCTACTCTGTTACAGAGCTTTGTGTCATCAGCGAACAGTGAAATTCTGCCTTCTAGATCCTGCGCAATGTCACTGATGAAGATGTTGAATAGGACCGGTCCCAGCACTGATCCCTGTGGTACCCACTGGTCACTCTTCCCTCTGTGGACTGACAGCCATTTACCACCACCCTCTGTATCCTGCCACCCCTGCCAGTTACCTACCCACCACACTACTGTCCTGCCCACACCCATATTCCCCAGTTTGTGTAATAGTCTTCTATGTGGCACAGTGTCAAAGGCCTTGCTGAAGTCCAGATAGGCCATGTCCACTGCCCTCCCCTGATCCACCTCCCTAGTCACCCAGTCAAAAAATTCAATGAGGTTGGTCTGACATGACCTCCCCCTGGTGAAACCATGCTGCCTTGGGTCCTGTAGTACATTGACAACCAGATGTTCCACCAATCTCTCCTTTAGTAGTGCTTCCATGATCTTTCTCACTACCGAGGTGAGGCTGACTGGTCTGTAGTTCCCTGCTTCCTCTTTGTTCCCACTTTTGTATAAGGGGACTACATCTGCTGTCCTCCAGTCTTTGGGTACCTCCCCTGTTTCCAGTGATTGGCTAAACAGGATAGCCAGAGGTTCAGCCACCACCTCTCTTAGTTCTTTAAGGACCCTGGGGTGCACCCCATCTGGCCCCATTGCTTTGTCTACTCTTATTACTACCAGTTCCTTCAGGACCCTTTCTCGTGTAAAGGGACTTGTGTCCATTTCTGCACCATTCTCACCCCTTGTACTCCCTTCAGACCCATTACCCCCCTCTTCCTCAGTAAAGACTGAGCAGAAATACCTGTTCAATATGTCAGCTTTACTGTTGTCATCCTCCACGCAACTCCCATCCTCCCCTTCAGTCTCACTATCCCTCCTTTGTCTTTCTTTTTCACTTATATACCTGTAAAGGTTTGTCCCCTTTAACCACTGATTTTGCAATGTGTTCTTCTGTTTGAGCTTTGGCTTCCCTTACTGACTTCCCTGCCTCCCTTTGTTTCTCCTGGTACTTCTCCCTATCCCCTTCTGCCTGTGTCTTTTTGTATTGCCTTTATGCAATCTTTTTGGCTTTCACTTTCTTTGCTACCTCTTTGGATAACCATAATGGTCTCCTCTTCCTTTTCCTCTTGCTAACCTGCTTAATGCATAATTCTGTTGTTCTTATAATCCCCATTTTAAATACTGCCCACTGTTCCTCAACCCTGATTCCTGTCCCATTCCCTTAATGCCTCTTTCAAGTATCTCCCATTTTCGAAAGTCTGCCCCTAAAATCCAGGATACGTGTTTTGTGTGGTTTGGTTCTGCTCTTTCTGTGATTTCAAACCACAATGACTGGTGGTCACTGTTACCCAGGTGCTCCCCACTGTTACCCCATCACACTGTCCCTGTATGTGAGCAGAAGGTCCAGTATTGCCTTCTGCCGAGTTGGTTCCATGACCAGTTGCTTGAGGAAGACACCTGAAGGAGTCCAGGATAAATCTGCTCCTAGTTGATGCTGCTGCTGGGATGCTCCAGTCCACGTCTGGAATATTGAAGTCTCCAACCAGTACTACCTCACCCTTGTCTGCCATCCTTTGGATGGCTAGCATCAGCTCCCTAGCTGTTTCTTCCTCCTGGGCTGGTGGTCTATAGGTCACACCTGTGCAGATGGCTGGCCCATTTTCCTTCCAGCTTAACCCACAGTATCTCTCCCCATTTTGTTCCTTCTGGATCTCTGTGGCCCTTATGTCATTTTTCACATACAGTGCCACCTCCTCCCTTCCTGCCTGCTCTGTCTCTTCTGAATATGTTGTAGCCAGGTATGGCCATCTCCCAGTCATGGTTATCATTACACCAGGTTTCAGTGATGGCCACAATGTCCAGGTCTGACTGTACCATGACAGCCTCCAGATCTTCCATCTTTTGCTAAGGCTCCTGGCATTTGCACATGGCTTTCCATGATTTGACCTCCTAGACTGCTTCACTGTTCTACTCCAGCCCCTTCCTTGGTTGTCATTTATCCCTGGTTCTCCTTGCTGTCTGCCCTTCTGCTGAATTTTGCCCCTTTTCTGCTTATCCACCTTTTGGACACTAATCTCCATCTTTTGCACACTGCTTTGCAGAGATAGCCACTCCTCTGGTTCACTGGTTCTGCTGCTAGCTGTGGTGGGTGAGCAAGTAGCTACCCTCCTTGCTGGCCTGCCATCCCCCCTTTGCTAGTTTAAATGCTTGTCAATGTAGCATTTAAACTTATCATTGAGTGCTTGGATTCCCCTCCAGGATGGATGCAGGCGGTCAGGCTTGAACAAACCTCCATCCCGCCAGGTGGGTCCCAGTCACCAATGAATCCAAACCCTTCCTCACAGCACCAGTTCTTCAACCATGAGTTAAAGTTCCTGGTGCATGCACTCCTATGCTCTCTGTGGCCTCTCACAGGTAGTACTTCTGAGAAAGTGACAGAAGTAGCTACTTGCTTGAGACCCCTCCCCAGTTTCTTAAACTCTTCCTGAACTTCCTTTGGCTCCCCATTTGCCAAGTCATTAGTACCTAGGTGGATAATGACATCCAGCTCACCCTCCTGTCTTGCCTTCCCAGTGATCCCCAGTATCTTCCTTCCATCCCTTCATGCCGTGGCACCTGGTAGGCACCTCACCTCCCTGTCCTCCCCTCCTGTGTTCCTAGCTGGATCCCTCTTACGATGGAGTCCCCACCAGGATTCACTTCCTCCTCCTCTGGGGTTCACTGCTTTACCCACTGAGGTCACCTCCTTGGCTAACCTCCACATCCTTTCCTTCCACTTCTCTGGGTACCTCTATTTGGTTGTCCTCATTTGCCAGTATAGCATATGAGTTCTTGAGAGGAATAGGACCTGGGATGTGCCTCTGCCTGACTGCTCTAACCCTCCCTGAGCCCACTGTGATCCAAGTGCTCCTCGTTCTTGGCATCCTTTGAGGCAGCTGCATTGGACTGGGTGGTCCCTGGATAGGGGTGATGGTACTCCTGACCCAGTTTACTTCTGCTCTGAGTCTGGTTACCTCATCCCGCAGTCCAGAGAGATGCATGCAGATAGGGCAGCACCTCAGTGTCCAGAAGGTCTGCCTGAATATGCTGCCCCACAGCCACTGCATTGCACCACTCCCCACATTATACTGCAATTCCACTACTTGTCTGCTACTGAAACTCTCTTAGTTCTGTTTTTATTAATTTACAGTACTAAAAATCCTGTAACTGACCTTCAGATTTTTTTTATTTATGGAAAAAGAAACCAATAAATAAATAAATGAGTCAAAACACTTGTCGTGCTGAGGGTGGGCTTCTTCCCCCTTATGCCCCTCCTACTTCACACCTCTTACTATACCCTGTGTTTAGCTCCTGTCAATCAGATTTATTAGGGCATATAATTAAGAGTTGGGGGAGGGAGGGGGTGAAAATTTGCAGCAATTAAAGACAGCACAGAATTACACCACCACTATGTTTTAAATTTTCAACAGCCCAAAAACAATTATAAGTAAAGACAACAAAGAAAGAAAGTATAGTGTCACTAAAAGCCCACAATCTAAGTTTAAAAGAAAAATACCAATTACCAGTTACTCTAAAGCACTGAATTGAATATTTTCTTCCTTCTCCTTCTGGCTTCTTCTGAGAAAATCAACCTCTGCTTGCTACTTTAACTCTGACTAAGCCCCTCCAGTTATCATGTAGCTGAGGTCAGAGGCCAGACAATTAACACCCTTCACCCAGCTACAGGACAGTCAGACAAGCCAAGATAAAATTTGCAGCAATTAAAGACAGCACAGAATTACACCACCAATGTTACAGATTGATTTATGTAAAAGCTTTAGCTAAAGAGTTCACAGGTGTTCTAAGCATGGTTATAAGAGGTGCACCTGATTTTTAGCCAGCATAGTGCAGCAGTGCCACCCTGTGGCTTAGTTCAGCTACTACAGCATGACCCTATACCTCATGGCATAAATGCTGTTAACATTGCTGTTCATGTTGGAATGGAACTGATGTTTGTTCTATGTACCCTGAAGCATGGCTCCTGGATGTTGCACTTACCATGGCGTCAGAAAAAATTAGCTTTTCCATTCTGTTAAGAGTTTGTTTAGCATTTCTTAAAGCAGCCATTAACAACAATATGGCTTCAAGAAGCCTTCCACTGCAAGGCAAACAAATACCTCCAGCAAGTTCTCAGCAAAACCAGAAACAGAAGTGACGACCTCAACCTCAAACTAATTGCACTAACCCTCGATGAACTACTCTCACCACTAACTAGAATACTAAATCTATCATTAATAACTGGTAAATTCCCCCAACTTTGGAAAGCCGCAGTTGTCACACTGGTACTCAAAAGCGGAGACAGGTCCAGTCATGCAAACTACTGTCCAATCTCAATACTCCCATCACTCTCAAAAGCACTCGAACAAATGGTTTTCCACCAGCTTGTTGAATATCTGGACAAATACCAGCTGCAGTGCTATCAACAGCATGGCTTTAGGAAGCAACACAGTACTACTACCGCTCTAGTAGAATTTACAGGTTACATTCATAATCAACTGGATCGAGGGTCTATAGTGGGGGCAACATTTGTAGACCTCACCAAAGCCTTTGACATGGTCAGTTACAAACTCCTGTTAGACCTATCTGCTGAATACACTGGGTGGTTCTGCAGCTCTCTCTCGGTCAGAGAACAGCAAGGAAAATCCAAGATGCTCTATCTGACCGAAGGGCATCAGAACAGGGTCCCCAAGGGTCTGTCCTGGGCCCCTGCTTTTAGCCTCCTCTTAAATCACCTCCCACAAGCATGTAATGACCAAATACTATTGTATGCTGATGACGCAGTGGTGTTCACCAGTCACAAGGACCCTGTCACCCTGGAAAAACAGATGCAGGAGGATTTAACTAGCTTCGAAGCCTGGTTCCATACCTCTAGACTCATGCTAAACTATAAGAAGATGAAAATGATGCTGTTTGCCTCCTCCCACAACCGCTACAGAATGCACCGACTCAAAACACTGAATAAGAAAGTGAAATACTGGAAATGGTCCAGAATTTCAAATACTAGGAATCACCACTAGATAGCTCCCTTATCTTCTCGAAACACATTGATCTAGTGGCTAAGTCAGCTAATGCCAAGATAGGCCTACTCTACAGGCACAGAAACTGCCTAACAGATGCAGATCTAGAGCTTGCCATAAACAGCTCTATCTTCTCGGCGATAGACTATGGGCTGGTGATCTATGGGGCAGGGGCAACCATGAGACTAAAACAAATCTCCTAGTACTGAACAAAGCTTGCAGGCTCATTTTAGGAGAAAATAACCCAACTCACACTTGCGATCTCTATGCTCAATCAGGCTGGCTTAACCTACATAGCAGGATTAAGTACCAAGTGTGCCTACTTGCCAAAAAGGCCACTCTGGGCCCTAAAATGCTCAGCAAATTCTACCTTTCTAGTCCCCCACTGCAGAACCTCACTTGGACAAAGATCCTTCTGCTATCGTGCCCCCCTACGGCTGAACAGTCTACCATCCTCCATCTCCATGACCCATAGCCTCAGCCAATTCAAGACAGGTCTCAAAACCCTGGTCCTGGACTCAGCAGCCTGTAACTGTAACTCATCTCACTCACATATGTTACCACCCCACTCACCTTAACTACAGAAACCGTCCACACAGGAGGCTACTTCAGCTCAGCCCACTAACCTGTAGCAAATGAATAGCAGGTTGCCACCCCACCCTCTTATGTCTCCCCCCACTGTCCTGCCAATGCAACTCTGGGTCCTCCATGACCCTGTGACATGATTTCCTTTATTGGCACTGACCAGTGAACTTTCTGTGCTCCCAGATGAGGTAATCACTATATAAGCTATAACCTGGATACATGGTCCATGTATTACAACAAGTTCTTGTAAACATATGTTACCTGTAAATGTCTAATTTCTGTATTTTGTTTTACTCTGTATTCTTTTCTATTACATGCTGTATTGTTATTTCTTTAACTGACGTGGAGCCTTTGCAAATGAGTCTATGTCTCAAAGGATTGTAATTCTGATTCTATACAATAAACCATAAACAAACAATGCTCGGGGGTTCAAAGCCTCTATGCCAAGCTACAATACCAAGATCAACAAAGAGGCTAATAGCAATACATACAAGGTACCATTTCGAAGGACCACTTGAGGGCAACAGTCTTTGGGTACCGAACACCAACCTGGCTCAACTCACTCTTAAGTGACATGGCAGAGGTTATTAAAGTTAGGCACTTTGAACCGCAACTTTGCGCATACCTGACCGCACACAGTGCATGCGACTGTAGTCGCTACTTTACTCCACCTGCTTACCACTAAGAGTCCTATTATTCCACCCTAACACTTCCTGTTCCAATCTTTTGTGATTCCCAACCCTACACCTCCACCTATCCTACCCTTTTTTCCCTCACTTTTACCTTCCCTTACTACAGAACCTCTTGCACATTTCCTGCTGGAGGAGGATCGACTGTGCCATGACACTGCGCTCCTTCTCCAGGGAAGAGGGTGGGTAGTGTATCCAGTGCACTAAGGACACCTGGCTGAGGCTGGGTGTACTGCAGCACTGATGCCAGCACATTGGGGGGCCAGGGCAGATGTTGATCATCATTGTACTTTCCTGCCCCGTATACAGGGAGAAAACTCACACTGCCTGCTGCATTTATGAGGCCTGCCCCTCCATCGTAAGATTAGCCTCCTGGGCCAGCTCCCCCCCACCCTAATACCAGTGTTATACTGCTTACTGGGGGTACCACAACCCCACCCTGGGGGGGCAAGTCACGGGGCTTCAGGGGGAGATGCAGCTAAGTGAAGGTGGAGGTCA
Source organism: Neoceratodus forsteri (assembly GCA_016271365.2). Lineage (NCBI taxonomy): Eukaryota > Metazoa > Chordata > Ceratodontiformes > Ceratodontidae > Neoceratodus > Neoceratodus forsteri. The sequence continues at coordinate 1,087,649,751 of CM057452.1, forward strand.
GAGGGGTTCATTACCAGGTGGGTGCAAGGTGGCAGGTAGGGTACAAAAAAAAAAAAGAACCTCTAGCACATCTAACTGCTCACAAGGCTTGCGCCAGGCCCTGTCCTTAACCCCACTCTCACCCATTGCTCAGCTCCACTCTCCTTTCTTTCTCAAGCCTCCTCCTGTTTTTCTGACTCTCACTCATACCATCCTCAGCTCTTATACTACTCCTCCTAATATTTGACAAGACTCTTACAGCTGCTCCAACTCTTTACTCCCTATTCCATCTCCACCCCCACTATGCCCTCTTTTCCCATCTCCTCCTTTTCTCCACCACTAATATTGACAAGACCCTAAACGGCTGCTCCAACTCTTTACCCCCCATTCCCACTACTTCCCCTTCTCTCCAATACTAGGGCACTTGTTTTAACCTCCATTGTATTTCAAACAAAACGTAACCTGTTACCATGTGTATGATCATTGTTTACTCACTGTCTTCTATGCATTTTGTTCCTTTCTGCATGTACTGTTTTTTGACGTGGAACCTCTGCAAATGAGCTTCTAGCTCAAAAGCTTTTAATCCAAGACTTTAATAAATAAAAATAAATAAATAAGCTTTAATTATTATTGCAAAATTGGGCAAAACAGATCTCCAAAACTACAGCAAAGCAGTTTCAGCTAAAATTCTAAATGGCTCAAACATGTGGGCACCCAAGAGGGAAATGCACATGAACTTGTTCATACCAGTCAGACTTTCACACAGCACTCTCATCTCATACATTCACAAGTCATCCTTTTATGAGCTCTTGCAATGTCTCAGATATAAATCATCAGCTGTCTTCTGATCTGCAATCAGTTCATGGATGGTGCCAAACTAACAGGCTCCTCATGAATTTCCAAAGACCCAGCTCATGCTGTTCTGCTCAGCTCCAAAAGTAAACAAGCATTTGTCGATGCTGAATGTTGTCTTGCTGGCATTGGCTTTGGTAGTGCGGAGTTAGAGACACATAAAAGGAATGGCAGTAAAGTACTGAACTGACATCAACCCCACCCCCACCTGCACAGACTGACAGGCGTTGGGGTGTGTCTTTGGGTTTTCAGCTATAACGCTCATGCCATTTTACCTCACCCTTCCCTGTAGACATTGACAAGTGTTGTGGTGTGCTTTGGGGTCTTTGGTCTTATGCTTATCCCATTCCATAAGGGAATACACTGAGGTGGGTGCAGTGTAGGAGAATGGGGTGAACTTTGGGGCTGAACACTCCATGGCACACTTCGATACCTGTCACTGGTTGCAGGGTGGTGGTCAGGGTGGAATGACGGGAGCATTACAGCTGATGATCCCAAGTCACACCCCTGACGCTTGTCAGTCTCTATAGGGTGGGGTGTTACAGCTGGAAACCCTAACACCGTAGGCATGTGTTGGTATTTTCACTCCAAATTATCAACATGGGATTTTTGTGGCCCCACCTCATGAAGAGCAGCACTATCAGTTTGTTAGCCAAAAGGTAATTTTGCACAGTGACTGCGCCATTTGGCTCCACAGGTACGGAAACACATTTTGGGCAGGATGTGAAAAATGACAACTGTATTGTTCATGAGGAGGTGTAACAAAAATGACAACATTGAAAATCTGGAGTGAGAATATGAAAAACTGGTGAAGTCATGAGCATGCATAGAAACTGTGCAACGCACGGCCATAACCCAATTATTTTTGGGATTTTTTTCAACCATATTTTCAACATAGGCATTTTGGGACCTCCCCCTCATGAACAGTGGCACTGTGATTTTGTTAATCTGTCCCAAAAGTTAATTTCCAACAGCGACCATGCCATTGTGCACCACGGTGCGAAAACACATTTTGGGCAGGATGTGAAGAATGACAGCTGTACTGTTCATAAGGAGTTGTGAAAAAATGCCAGTGTTGAAAATATGACATGAAACTATTGCAAATTTGCGAAGGTGCAAGGGTACATGGAAACTGCGCAATACATGCTTGCAACACAGTCATTTTATGGACTTTCAACACCAAATTTTCAACATAAACATTTTAGGACCTCTGCTCATGAACAGTGTCACCGTCATTTTCTCAAACTGTTGCTAAAACTGATTTTGCACAGTGATTGCGCTATTCTGTGCCGGACGTGCAAAAACACATGTCAGCCAGGATATGTAAAATGACAGCTGTACTGTTCATAAGGAGGTATGGAAAATGCCAATTTTGAAAATCTGGAGTGAAAATATTACAGATTCACAAAGTTATGAGTGTGCATGGAAACTGCGTAATGCTCGCTTTTAAAACAGCCATTTTTTGGATTTTTTAACCAAATTTGCAACATAGGCTTTTGAAAGCCCACCCCATGACCAGTGGCACTGTCATTTTGTTAATCCATCCTGAAAGGTGATTCCAATCAGTGACCGCAAAATCACCTTTTGGGACCGAATAACACCACAGTAGTGACTGAATTCATGAGGAGGGGTCCCAATAACCCCGTGCTGAGAATTTGGTGCCAAAATTCCCAAAAATGGCCGAGATATGCACCAAAGTTGGAAAAAAACCCTATGTATGCCATTATACAACTTACCAGCATTTCTTCAGTTCGCAGTTGGCTTTGAAGAGTGCAGACGTGTTCCCAGTCCACCGAAGATTGTCGTGCCAGACTCTGGAGGTAAGTATGGGGTGAGAGGGGTTTAGAGAGGCAGGGTACACAGAGGGTGGGCACGGGTTGGGGGTGGGGCAGGAAAGACCATGAGGGACCATCTTCTTCTTTTACAGGTAAAAAAAAAAAAAGACAAGGGTCAGTTTTATTTTTTTTGCAGGTGTTTGGTACACTGGGATGGACTCCCAGTGTACCACCTGCATAACGGGGAGAGGGACCACAGCTGATGGGGATTGGGCCCCCTCTGTAGGCACAGAAATGGCTAGGGGGGAGCATGGTGCCAAGGGGGATTGGGCACCCCCTTGGCACAGAGCACACATCGGGGGCTGGGGACATTATGCTGACAGGGAGTTGGCTACCCCATCGGCAAACTAAACCAGGCAGGGGGGACTGAAGCAGACAGGGATTGGGCCCCTAGTTAGCAAGGAAAGACTGTTGGGGGTCATGATGCTGAGGGGGATTGGCATCCCTTGGCACACTCTTGGAATGGGAGGGGGGCATCATGCCAATGGGGAGTGGGCTCCCCCATCGGCAAACAAAGTGGCTGCGGCAGTCAGTGCTGCCATGTTTAGGAAAGTGCTTCACCAGCAGAGGCACGTCAGGAGGCATAATCTGGTGCTGCTGCATGATGAGCTTGGCTCTCATTGCAGCAGACCTTTTCTCAGATGTGTCGGCCTCATTAAGTATTGCTGGTGTGGCACCTGCAAGCTGGCTTATTGGGGAATGAGGGATGCACCTACTGATGCATGCCCTGCATTCGGCCCACAGTGACTGCACCTCCAAAGCTAATAATGCAAAATGCTGGCTGGCGCACACCCACAAGCCAACATAAAAAATACCTCTCCCCTTTGATGGTGATATGTGAGAATTGATCCTGTCTTCTGTTTCCTCCTTTAGTTATCTAGGGGTCACACTCGACACCTCACTGAATTTCTCAATGCATATAGTGGTTGTCAGAAAGGCAGTGAATATCAGGCAGGGGCTCTCCTACAAGTTATGTGACAACCTGATTCCTAAAGCCAAAATAGCAATTGTCTGTGGCATTATGCTTCCCAAACTTACCTATGGAATTTCTGTTTACTTCTCTTGGCCTCTAAAACTGTCCTACAGAGATGGGATGTGGCCTTCAACAATATCTGTAGATTTGCCCAGGCCATGAATAGATAGTCTCACCACTGTACCCTCTACTCCTGACTTAGTTGGCTTCCACCATCTGCCCAGTACAACCTCATTATGGGAAGTGTTCATAATGTTGCGGCTAAACAGACACCACTATCCTGAGCCTGTCTCCTTCTACCTGACAGTGAATCCTGTTCCCTAAGGTTTAATGCTCCTGGTTCCTTGGCCATCCCCAAAACCTGAACTTAGTTACGGGAACTGCCCTCCTCTTACTTTGCCCCTGCACTCTCAAACTCCATCCCAGCTGTGGTCCATCTGTGCCAGTCCAACCATTACTTCAAGAGGATACAGCTTCCCCTACTCAAGGCCTTTACATGTACTGTCCATAGGTTTTAGTTCTCTGTATTATCTCTGTATTTTTTGTACATTGTTGTGTCAGTTTCCACTGTTGTGATCTGCCAGGTCATGCCTGAAAGTCAGGAAATGTTTTGTCTGGTGCACCTACAGTACCTGGTAAATTAATTAAATATATAATGGACACCTCCCAGGTGCCACTACTATCAAATAAATCTAGTAAAATGTTGGGCACCCACAAGTTGCAAAGGATGTAAACAGTGTTGGGCCGAACCCTTGAAAACCAAATGACTTTGGTGAAATAAGATATTTCTGAATGTGTTTTGTAAATTTTTACCCCATCCCATGAACTTCTCAGGTTGAATTGCAGAACAATATACATGAACTACAGAATGATAGTGCTAAGGAATTTCCTTCCACAGTTTAAAGCAGCAGTGCAATGAAACATGTTTCCCAAAAGAGCTAGTTTCAGCTACAGTTAAGAAAAATATTAGAATGCCTGTCAAGTGTACTTGTCTAGGTGCCTTCTATGCTATACACCATGAGACATTTTTATTTTTCTGATCCTAACCCTTGCCAGACCCTACAATGCTATTTCTATGCAAAATGTAGTAGCCATCTTTTCTTTCTTGAGAAAAAAACTAAATTAAAACATTAATAGAACACTCCAATTTTCCTGGAATAGGAAAAGTGTATCACCCAATAGATAAGGAAGATGCCTAGAATCTTTTACAGTGAAAAAAAGAGTCAAATTTTTTGCCAAATTTCGTTGCACTGCTGCTTTAAAACATCAATTCACAATACATGTAATCATTCCACAAGTCAATGTTCTGTGGAATTATTTCAGCAATATAATACATTAATCCGCAATTCATACATTCATTCAGCAGGTCAACAACTCCCTGAATGCACGAGGAATGTATGACCTGCAGATTAAAGGAGATAGGAAATTATTTTTTGTTGCTTATTAGGCAGTTTGATTATCATAATTTACAGTTCCCCACACTTGCTGCTGTGGTTCTACTAAATAGTGGGGTGCACAACATGCAGCCCAGGGGCCAAAAATGACCCCCACAGCAGCTGTCTGTGGCCCTCGAGGACCTAGCAGCTTCCACTTGTTGTCTTTGTTTATTTTTTCTTTTTCTCATTTTTAGTTTCAGTAACATGTTGATAAATAAATAAACAAATAAATAGATAAAGGTATGTTTTGTTTTGTTTTATGTACATGCTGGACATTTGCCACCTCGGCCATTTTACAGTGGCCCTCTGCCAATGGTCTCTTGGCCTCGGCCTGACTCAAGTCTTCAGTCTAGCCCTCCACAAAAAAAAAGTTGTGCACTACTTAGTCTTAAGTTCAGCTGTATTTGAACTTTACCGTCTGTGTGCATCATACAAATGCTCACTTGTAGTTTCAAAAGTGGCACACTTAATCACATAAATAAACAGCATACATTTTGAGTTTTCCTTAAGGGAACCTTTGTGATTAGGGCACTCTCTGCTGCTCACAGTAGACATCCATACCTATGATCCAGTGTGTCTGAAGATCAATCACTACTTTAGAACCACTGCATGTCTAAGGTGGTGAAGGATACCCAAGGCACACTACCTGAGTGCTAGAAAATGGGCTGTGTGGGTCTCAAGGGCAAGCCGAGTTTGCAGCTTTTTTTAAATTCTATAAGTGGTGCACACAAACATGGAGGGAGGTCACGACTGCTTCAGTTTGTGATAATATGGAAAAGCCTTAGTGTATCTAATTGCAGTGAGTTTTGAATGATATATTGATTCATTTCAGTTTATACTCTGGTGTCAAGAGGTACTCACCCCATCTCTCCCGCTAAAGATCTTATTAACCACTTGCATATCCCTTTTATTTTTTTGGCAACCAGCACAGCCCGCCTTTCACTTCCTTGGCTGGCTGCCGAGTGATAACTATAAACTGCACTTTCTACTTTGCAGTTTATATGTGTCAGGGCCTCACAAAGGCATCCCCAGTAGTTTCCCAGACTGTTGGGAGTAGGCACAAAACAGCCTCAGCTTTCTGTTCTCCCAAGAGATAAACGGGTCCATTGGAAGGATGTCCCACTAGGAGAACAGGTGACCCACCACTTCCTGATGTAGGGACCACTGTGTGACATCTCTGACCCAGCTGAGAGCATCTGCCAGCTGATTGCTTTCTTCTGTGACATGGATCACAGGATATCTACTCCCAGGTTATGCACAAGAGACCAGGTGTAGAGAGGCACTTGACACAATGGAACAGTTTGCCCACCCTGCCTCTTCAGGTAAAACGTGATTGTGGTGTTGCCCATCTAGACCTGCATGACCAGACCCCAGATCTGTGGAGCAAATTCCATTATAGCCAGATGCACTGCATGGAGTGCCAGCAGATTGATGCAATGAGAGGAGTCCTGGGGTGACCAACCCATGGGCTCAGTGGTCTCCTGGTGTGCTCCCCACCCCACCAGAAATAAGTCCATCATGAGCATGACGGTCAGCCCTGGAGAGACAAATTTATTCCTTTCTCTAGATGTCATGGGTTCGCCACCACTGGATGGCATCCACATCGGCCAATCATATCACCAGCTGGTCCAAGTGACCTAGGTGGTGGGACCATGATGGCCCAACTCCTAGTGCAGGTGACACATCAACCAGTGAACCCAAAGGAACCAGAAAGTACCTGGACACGTATCCCTGACTGGCCAGGGCATCTGGGACAAAGGCTATTGCTCCTTGCTCCAAGAATGGAGCAATGTCAGCCCTTAAGGTGGACAATGTATCCTGCGACACCCTAGACTCCTGAGGAGCATAGAGTCAGTATGGCAGGAGAGCCATAAAATCTAGAGGCAACCCTCTGCTCACCATTTCTATAACCTACTTGTCTGAGGTAATTATGGACCATTATGGTAAGAAGTGGCGAAGCTGACCCCTGACTAGAAGCTGGGATAGGGACTGGGCAGGTGGAGGATGACACCCTAAAACCCATCCCTGTACAGCCATAAAGGGGATTCCAGCCACAGGGGCTGGTGGAGCACTACCACCTTGGTCTCCCCCTCACTTTGGCCCCTGGCGGCCGAATTAGGCTTTGGCACTAGTGCTGGTACTGCACCTGCCAGTGCTACTGCTGAGGCTGCTGTGGCTCAAAGGGACAATATTGTAAGGTTTTTTTTCAGGTTTCTGGGCTTTCGGTCCTTCTTGCATGAAGCCAGAGAATCAAGGGTGGTGCTGGACTTTTCTGTCTGTGTAAGATATCCCTCCACCCCATGGTCAAAGAAGTCAGTGCTCAAGAAGAGGCATCAGCCAACTTGTGCCAAGTAGCTGCTGTAAAGGTGGAAAGCTGCAGCCAGGCCCTGTGCCACATGATGATGATTGTTGCCATGTCACAGGAACAGGGATCACCTTTGTCTAGAACCACCTGAAGTTGCAGGCTAGCCAGTGATTGGTCCTGGCCTCTGACTAACTTTATTGGAAACTGTTTGTCAGCAGAAAGGTGAGAAAGGAGGTCATCCAACACTCCCAGCAGGGAGTGACCAAAGTTAGCCATCATCACCACGTAGCTGGCCAAATGGAGACCCAGTGACACAGCAGCATATACTTTCTTTGCTGTGTGGTCACTCTTTTTAGACTTTTTGTCTGGAGGTTTCTCCATGTCTAATTGGCCACCCAATTTATAGAAGGCCAAGTCCCAAACCAGGCCCTCAGCAGAGGGGTGGTCAGAGAACCCTGACAGCAAGCCCACAGGTACCACATACTTGCCGACCATTCAAGTGGTGGGTGCTGGACAGGATGCCAATTGCTGCCAAAGCTCTAGGACTGGTTCCAAGATGTCCTCAGCCATGGTACAGGCAAGCCTTGGGGAATCATCCTTGTCCAAAATATCAGTGAAGAGGCATTTAGCCAAAGCTACGTGAGACAAATGTACTCAAGTCAAATACTATAGCAGGATTCAAAGTTGAGTGCAAACTCATGGTTTATTTAGGCAAAAAACCAAAAATGCAGCACTGAATTGCCCCTTGGTGCTACGTTCTCATGTTTTGCCTAAAGAAAAAAAAATTAGCAAAAAAAAAAAAGCATTTGCATTGAACTTTGAATCCTGCTGTATTATTGAACTTGAGCGTATTCGTCTTGTGTTGCTTTGTGTATTGGGTCCTGAGATTGCACCAGCTGTAATTTGCCTGATTTAGCACATGGGTTTCTATAAGTTTGTGAAGAGGTATTTAGTCCACTTCTGAACTGGTTCTAAGGGCACATTCATGGATTCTGATATAAGTCGGAGTAAAGCCTCAAAAAACACCAGCCCATGGTTGGTAGTCAGTTCATCGACCATCTAACAGTCAAAAGAACAAGTCCTGGTGGAAGTCATGGATGACTCACCTGCAGAGTCATCTGTGGACTCCTCAACATACATACATACATACAAACAAATATGCCAGAAGAAACAGGCCTTATGGTCTATCAAGTCTGCTCCAGTGCGCAGCTAGCACCCCTAAATCACAGCTGCGCCACACCCTCTCTCCCCACTTGTAATTCTTCATTACTATTCACCAAGATCCCCCTCTGTGCCCTGTCCCATGCCCTTTTGAAAGCACCCATGACCACTTACTACCATGGACCACCCTAGTGTCCTTGGACTAGATGATTTCCACTGACAGCCTGCCCGGCAAGCATGCAGCAGCATGGTACTCATTTGTCAGAACACTAAACAGGAGCTGCAGTGGAGGTGGTTCCACCTAGAGGGGTGGAGAAGCAGATAGACATCTTCCAGGTATGAAATGGCATAAGGAAGACTGGTGAGTGCCAAGGGATCATAGGTCCAGAGGTCATAGCCCTACCCCTCCAAGCAACAGTCCACTGTTGCCAGAAGAGCTGGGGGGACATGATTGAAACTTTCAAGTACCTCAAGGGAATCAACAAAGTCCAAGAGGGTAGCATCTTTCAAAAAAAGAGGTGTGCAAGAACAAGAGGGCACAATTTGAAGATAGAGGTAATTTAAGGAAGTATTTTTTCACAGAGAGGGTTATGGATGCATGGAACGGCCTTCTGGAGGAGGTTGTGGAGTCAAAAACAGTGGTGGAATTCAAGCATGCATGGGACAGTCATAAAGCAATTCTAGGGGTGGGGCAGGAAGAAGTAGCTGTGTTAACTAGGATCTGCAGCTTATCCATTAGGTAAGGAAATGGGCTTACTGGGTGGGTCTTTCAGTTCTTATTTTCTGATCAACTTTGTATTTGTATGTTTCTCACCTGAGGATAAAAGCATCAGCACTTCTCCACTGAGTGATATTGAGAGCAGGAGCAGCACCTCAATCTTGATCTCAGTCTCAATCTCAACCTTGACCTCAATCTTTGACCCAAGGATCAGCATCGGCAGGTATCCTACATGCTTTAAGAAAACCACAAATTAGAGCTATACACACTTGAATTAGGCCAAATGTTCCTTGACTCTCCTTAAATTAGGAGAGAAAAGTGTAGGAGAAAAGAAGGGGGAGCTTCTATAAACGGCTATACAAATTCCTTCACAAAAAAGTTACTCAGTCCCTTAAAAAGATTGTCCTTTATGCACAGATTTTTATTTCATAGATGGTTTAATTCTTTCATTCTATTTTCATCCTTGTGCAGTACTGCTCAAGGATGAAAACAGAATAAAATGAGATTAGAATAAAAAAATTAAACCATCTATGAAATAAAAATCTGTGCATAAAGGACAGACAATCTTTTTAAGGGGTTGAGACCACATGCTTTGACATATTGAACAGAAAGGCTTGGGAGGCATGACCACCAGAGGAGGCAGTTCCCAAGGCATTCCATTAGGGGACACCAACTGGGCCACACCTTCCTGAGTGAAGAACAGGAGAACCAGGATCTAGGAAAGCAACTCCTCATTGATTCTCTCTGACAATCAGTTGACCATTCCAAGAAAGATCTTGACCGCCTGCATGACCTGAGTGAAGACTGATAGCCAGAAAGGGTTACCATGGAGTCTTTGCCCTCGCCCTCAACCAAAGAGCTCTCGACCATGGCAGAGCAGTCAGGGGAGCCAAGTAAGTAGAAAGAATGTGTTTTTTCCTGGTCTGGCAACCTACGGCAGTGGCATTTGATTTCCTTGCAGCATGGAGATGGGCTCTACCCAAAGGTTTGGAGGGCCAGACACATTTCTCTAAAATCATCAGTGAATGACCCTCCGACACTGGCCCTAGCCAAGAGCAGAGCTGAGACCAAGCAGAAACTCTCCACAATCTCCACCTCCTCCTCTGCTGTGCATCTGACCTGGGAGCTGCTGGGACCTTTTTGCAATCCTTCAAGTAGTCTTTCAGCCAAGAGAAAGGCAAGCCTTCCAGTCCTCGATGGATAAGGGCAGCATGGTCTGGCACAGTTGCATCACACAATGTTGTGCTGTGGGCTGTAAAGGCACATATCATGCGGATCCATGTATGACATTTTCTGATGGCATTTGTTGAGAACTTGAACCTGAGTTTCACCCTATTCATCACTGATCACAAATTGAAGCCAGAACACAGAGTATATTAGAAACTCAAAAGTAACTTGAAAAGTCAAAAAAATCACCAAAGAAGTGCTAATAAAAACTTAAAGTCCTTCAATAGTGTAGAGATGCAAAAGAAGAGACCAGTTCCTTCCAGCCAGAAAGAAAGATCTGATGTTATGGGGTGCAGTCAGAGAATATGCTATCTGGGAAGTTGGAGGAGTTTAGCTTGAAGACTTCCAATGAACTGCCTCCAGTAAACTACCATAGTGTGGATAGTAAACCATATCCATGTTGTTAGAAATAGTATTTTGCCCATCTCTGAACCAGTTCCAATGGGACATCATTTGGGACAATATTCCAAAGAAAGTCCAGCTCAATAAAAAAGTTTGACCATCCGAGAAGTCTCAGTCAGACTGCTGAATCCTGCTTGAGGTCATTGACAACTCATCCGCCACATCCAATGTTTCATTGAACACCACACCACCCTGGTCCATTTTTCAGGGTATGTACAATCCTAGAGCCCTGGGTGACCCGGACAAACAGCCAAGCAGGCCAATAGTTGGATGTAACTCCTTTGTTGGGACACCAGACCATAGCTGTTGAGGAGGGCTCCACTATCAGTGGAGAAGAGGCGGGTGCAGCTGACTGCTTGGTCAGCAGCTTGGAAATGACAACCCAAGTGGACCAAGAACCACCTGGCTCGGAAGTAGAGCTTTGCTTTTCCCAGTGAGATACCACTGTAGCCAAAGTAGATCCTCATACTTCAAACAAAGATGGTGTCAACATTGATCTTCACTACAGGATATCAAGTCCACTAAATGTCAGGTTGACACCCGTTGGTTGAGACAGGGCAGGACTTTGAATGGCACTTTGACTGACAGTCTACCTGAAAGTTGACAGGGTGCTGTACTGGAAGATCACATGCTCAGTAGCAAGACCACTAAGGGCCTTATAGCTTCTGGATTCATGACCCAGGGTAAGAACCTCCAGATGTGACCTGTCCAGGACTGCTAACTGAGCTAGTTTCTCCTGCATGAGGACAGGGAGAACTGTGGTCTGTGAGACTAACAACTCCTCACCAACCTTCTCAACAACTGATCAACCAGCTTCAGAAAATCCTGACTGGCCGATCAACCAGAGTCAAGTTCAAAGTATTTGGTGGGATTACTACAAAACCTCAACTTACTCCTCAACTGGAGGAAGCTTAACCAAGGCCACGTAGCAAGGAGGTGGATCAAGGGAGAGGGAAGAGCATGCTCATTCCTGTCCCATGATCGACAGTGATAACCATTGACAGCCCAACTCCACTGTAGCGGCCACATCTGCCAGTGAGCCCAATGGATTACACTGGTTGACACCACCGTTAATCCCAGCAGCTGCAGGAATTCTTGGGCTGGGCACAAGCCCCAACCCAGAAATGATTGAGCAAGGGATGCAAGACACATATCCCTGTTTGCAGCAAATTTGGGCCCTGGCCCGATCAGAGTGCAGTTCTGCCCCAATGAACTTGATCACCTGCATAAGGACCACTTCTGGTTTGGCCAGCTTGACCTGGTGGCCCACATTTTGAAAGATTTGGAGGGTCAGACCCGTGGACTGCTTTACTGCATTCCTGGTAACACTGGCTAGCAGCCAATCATCCAGGTGTGGGTATCTTTGACACCCTGCACTTAAAGAAGGCTTCCACCACAGCAAATGATTTGGTGAAGACCCTCAGCATAGACAAGAGGTCGAAAGGCATGACTTTAAAATGGTAGCACGCCTTCATCCCATAACCTGAGGTAACGGCAGTGGAATGAACAGACTGTGATGTGGAAGGACATGTCCTGAAGGTCCTGACAACAGAACCACATCCCCTAAGCCATTAACAATATGATCTAGTTTAGAGCGACCATGCAGAATTTAAGCTTCCACACAAACTTGTCGAGATCATGCGAATCCAGAATTGGGCACTAACCTCTCATCCATTTCAGTATCAGAAAGTATCGACACATAGGCATGTGTAGCTACAGTATCTGGGATCCACTGTATCACCTCTTGTTCCGGGAGCTAATCAGTGTTGGCCAGCAGTGAGGACAGCATGCCCTCTGGCACACTGGACTCCTGAGGAGCTCAGGGTTGGTATGGTGGGAGCCTTAAAGTGCAGAGTCAGCTCCCTGCTCACCAATTCTAGCACCCACTTGTCCAAAGTAATAGTGAACCACTGTGTAAAGAAGCGACATAGCCAACCTAGAACTGGGAGCTTGGACAGGGACTGCACAGTAGGGGAATGGTACCCCACAACCCAAACTAGTAGCCTGGGAGGGGGCTCTGGCTGCCTGGGTACCAGAAACACCCTTCCCTCCTTTCTTGCCCTGACCACCAAACTTCTGCTTCAGGCACAAATGGGCATATGCTGAAATTGTCCCATTGGGGCTGCTGCTGAGTCTGCTGTGGCTGGTACCTCTGAGGCCAAAAGGCTTCTTTCTGGCTTGACCACCTTGGGGTCACATTAGGATGAAGCCAAAGAGTTAGGGTGGCACTGACTTCTCAATGGGGTCAGATGTCATTACACCACAGGAATAAAGAGGTCAGTGCCTAGAAATGGGACATTGACCAGTTTATACTGTGTCCGGCATGTACTGTAGGTGGACACCCTCAGTCAGGCCATTCAATGCATGGACATGGAAATGGCCATAGCGTGTGCACAGGAATCACCCATGTCCCATGTCCAAGACCATCTTTATTTATTTATTTTTTTGTTGACTGGGTAAGTGCACTAAACAAATCCTGCCTATTTTCAGGCACGACCCGGGGGAGGGGGATACAGATGAATGCCAGCTGACCTTGAACCAGATTAAGCTGTTGGTAGTATTTTCAGTGAACGAGGGAAATTTGGCCAGGACACCGATGAAATTCCCCTACTCTTTTCGAGAAGTGCCATGGGATCTTTAACATCCACCTGAACTGCCACCAATCCAGGCAAATGGGACCTTGGTTTAACATCTCATCCAAAAGATGGCACCTCAGAAGTGCAGCAGCCCTCTCCTGCTGCACTACAGTGTCAGTACTGGGATATTAACCCAAGTGCCAGATGTGGGAATTGAACCCATAGCCCTCTGATCTCCTGGCCTCAGAGGCGAGTGTGCTACCTACTGAGCCACTGACACTGCACTGGTGTTTAGCCAGCATGCAGCTGTAGTCTCTGATCATTTGAGCAGTGACTTGCTTGTCTGTCAGGAGCAAAGGGAGGAGGGTTCCAACCATTCCAAACAGGGAATGACCATTGTTAGCCATCATAATGGCACAGCTGAGTTGCCTGAGACTAAGCAAGGAAGCCATGTAGACCTACTGGACTGCATGATCCAATTTCTTGGATTCTTTGTTGGCAGTTTATCCACATTTCCTGGACTTTGATTCCAAAAGACTGAGTTGATGGTCTAAGTATCTAGAAAGGCTGATCTGTGGGGACTACGAACATGCAGACCAGCTAGGTGAGGAGCACTGGGCAAGATGATGGATGCTGCAAAGCTCCAGAGCCAGTGCCAATATGTGGCAGCAAAGGAAGGCAAGCTGCAGGAAATTGTACCCATCTAGAATGTCATTAAAATGGTATTTAACCCACCTCTGAACTGGCTCCAAGGGCACTTCCATGGATTCAGACATCAGTTGGAGCAATGCTCTAAAGGAAGTTGAGCCAGATGAAAAAGTATGATTTGACCACCAGAGAAATCTTGGCTGAACTGCTGTGTCCTGTTTGAGGTCACTGAAAACTCATCCTCTGGGTCTGATGGTTCCTTGAACACCATGGTGGTGCATTTCTTGGGGATGCACACCACCCTAGAGTCCTGGGTAACATCAACAGAAAAACAACCAGGCAGACTGGTAGCTGGGTGAGACTCCTTCACGGGGGCCCTGGACTGTGGCTGCCGAGGAGAGGACTCCACCAACAGTGGAGGAGTGGCAGATGCAGTAGAGTGCTGGGTCACCAGCTGGGGACCAGCATCCCGAGTGACCAAGGAAGCACCAGTCCCTGGAGTAGAGGTATACCCTCTCAGTTAGAGACCACTGATACCAAAGAAGGTTCTCATATTTCTGATGAAGACAGTGTTCGGTGATCTTCCCCAATGGATAATGAATCTGAAGAACACTGGGGTCGATGCCGTTGGTCAGGTGAGAGCCTTGATTTTGACCATTGATCTGAAGATCAAAGTGTGTGTCTACCAGAGGACCTGTGTAGATTACATGCTTCAGCAGCAAGATCACTAGGGACATGTAGTTCCTGGAGGCATGATTATCGGGATAGGCAGTTTCAAGGTGACTTAGCCGCCCCACCAACCAAACCGCCTTCCAACCTGAGGACTGGGACAACCGAGGTCTGTGATAGATGGTTCTTGATCAACCTCTTCCAACAACCAGTCAACCAGCTTGAGAAAATTCCAACTGACTAATTAGCCAGAGTTGAGGTTGCAGGATCCAGCAGGGTTACCAAGGGAACCTCAATCTGCCCTATGACCGGTGGAAGTTCAATCTAGGCCAGAAGAGAGTTGAAGGAGCAGGAAGAGTGTAATCATTCCCAGTCCTATGACTAACAGAGATGGAGCTTTGTGTACCATTTGTGATAGGGCTGACTCTCCCTGTAGATCTGCAAGGTCATGTATATTTTGCAGAATTCCTCCAACACTGGGCCCAGCTGGGATGGAGGATGAGCCCACATTGGCCTCTACCTCCTCCTCCTCCTTCAACGCCACAAATTGTGCCACTGACCTGGCAGCTGCCATGGGTGTTTTGCATTCCTGGGGCCAACCGCGGTGTAGACGTGCTTTCCTTTCATTCAGCAATGAAGGGTGCATGGCCAAGCAGCATGAACACTGCCTCACATTATTAGACTACATCAACACAATAGACACACTTGTCATGGGTGTCCACAAGTGACTTTTCTAGCCAAAACGCAGGCAGCTTTTGATCCTGGGTGTCTGCCTTTCTATCTCAGAGACCAATGATGGAGCAAGAACCATAAGACAAAAGTAGCTATATTAGCCAAAAACATTACTGAAATGTTGAAGTCTGCCAAAAGTATTAGCGTTGAAAATGTAGTCTTTTATCCATGCAGAGCTTCAGGAGAAGGCCTGTCCTTCTAGTAGAAAAGAATATCTGACATAAAGGGGCAGAGCCAGAGGATTACACCATGGGGTTAGAGCAATAGGGACAACCCTGCATGGACAATAGGTCCTGGGGCAAATAGGGAATTCCAGGCTGACTAGAAGGACCTTTCATCTTTTTCTACCATCACTGTGTATGTTTCTGTGGCTGGAGGAGCTTAGTTTGAAGACATCCACAGACTTAGCTGTCTCTATTTAGAGTAGAGTTTGGATAGTTAACTGAATGATGGTAGACCTTTTCATTTAACTAAAATAAATAAATGCTTGCATTGGTGCATTGCAATGCACAGCATTTCAATACCTAAACAAAAATGACTAAACATTTTCAATAAGCTAAGTCTTCTGGTTTTAGATTATGGGAGGCTGATTTGCACACATACCAACAAAGAGCCTTGCATAAGGTATGCATTGTATATAACTGGTTGGCTAAACTTCCCAACTCTGTGGGCAGGATTCACAAAGGAGTTGCACTTAGTGCATCTCGGATACCCCATCACAGATGAGATGCACTGAATGTCAACTGTGGTATTCACAGAAGATGCACTGGGGAATGCCCCCGGCACCTCCCCTATGTGAATGCCACAGCTGCACCCAGCCCTGAACATGCTGGTGCAACCCCCTTGTCAGGCTGGGAAACCAATGGGGCATGCCTGCCTGTGGCAATACAGTGCAGAGTACTGAACCCCCACTGCCTTCCCTGAACCAAACACATCTGCGCTGGTAGTCCACAGGACCCCCCCCCCCATAGCTCGGCAGACATCACACCACCCACCTTCTCGGGCACCCCTACCAACCCCACTCCCCGTCCCTGCACCTCCATTAGTGGGCAGAGCAACCCACCCACATACCACCACAGCTTGCTGCCGACAATGCTGTCTGTGACTGATAGCTATTGTACAGCCTGCAGCCTGTTGGTGGACCCTGTCCTAGTGGACTACTGGCACAGGTGCATTTGGCTCAGGAGGCTGGGGGTCAGCACTCTGCACTGTATTGCCTCAGGAAGTGACTGTTTACCAAGTGCCCAATCACAGTTGCCATTGTAACAGGATACCAGAGGGACCTTTCTACTATTTTTGACTGCAATAGTTTCTTTACGTCCAGTTCCAGCAGGATTCTTTCTGTTAGTGAATAAGCTGGGACATTCTTGTTGGTATCTACAGTACAGTTTGGAAATATTTTGAATTTCAGGGACATTTCCTGACCAATGACGTCCGGGACCCCTTTTTCTGTGGTAAAGTTTACCCAGCTCTAAAATTAGTGGGCCAGTATTCCCCTCAATGACAATAGTTGAGTGACAACCTGGGTAGAACTGTCAGAGGTTTTGGGACTAGTGCTGCAGCACACCTGGAGCCCCTCCTACTTCTGCCCCATAATAACCTTTCTGAGGTTGGTTCTCATATACAGGGTAGGGTCTTGAATAGTAACCCCTGCCCCTGCCTCCCCCTCCATTAGGTCTGTAGGAAGTGGAGGCCTTTCCTTTTTCAGTGTTATTCTTAAAAGCTGTCTCATATTAATTCACTTTTTTCATGTACTCTTCTTTTTTGTCTCCAAATAAAGACTTTCTCTCAAAGGGGAAATCAATGGCCTTGGCCTAAGTGTCCTGGGTAAGGATGGTAGCCCTCAGCCAGTGAAACCTCCTCAATGCCAACTCATGAGCCTAGACTCATGAAGCAGAGTCATTAGTGTCAACAGCCATGTGGAACGGATATTTGGTGGCATTCAGGGCTGATCTTGTTATGACAGCCAAATCCTGTGACAATTCACCATCCACCTTATCCCTCAGGACCAGCACTGCGTTTCACAGTAATTTCTGGTACTGGGCTATGAATGCCAAATAAGCAAGCTGCTGTTTGTTGTACATTTTTGGCCATAATATCTAGCTTCCTGGAATCCTTTTCAGGAGGCTGCACAGAGAGAGGCACCTTGGCCTTCTCACAAGCAGCTGCCTGTACCACTGCTTCATGATCAGGGTGGGCATACTGGTATTCCACCCCCTGTCTGCACACCTGACACTTCTTTTCAACTTTTCCAATGCCAGCAGCTGAATTAGGTGATGATATGATTTTCAAGGTAGCATTTTAAAGAGGCTTGTGGACTGGGACTAGTAGTCTCCTTGTGGGGACTAGCCCCATCACGTCCTAGAACCCCATTTCCTCTTCATCGTCCTCTGTCTCACAACAAGAGGTGGTTTTGAGGGTGATCGCCATCTGTTTGATGAACTTGGAGTAAGGAGTGTAATTCTCTGTATGCCTAGGAGGGGAACTAATCTCTTGGTCAGGTGAATCATCTGGCTCTAGAGGTTCAGCTTCCTTCTCTTCGGAATACACATCCCATGCCTCTACAGGCAAATGGTCTGCAACCATAGCTTGGGGATGGGGCAGGCACATTAAATACATTTCTCATAGCCTGGAAGGATTGGAAAAAGTGCCGTACCTCAGTTATGTCCTCTGTTGAGGGCATCTGTCTCTAATCCACTTCATGTTCCCTTTCCTTTGCAAGAGGAGTGGCATGGATGAGTTTTGATTTTGGTTTTTCCTTGGCAGGCACTGATTTTAGTACCCGCTCTGAGGCTTCTTTGTTTGTATTTTTGCCATTCCTAATATTAGGGTTCCCTCTATTGGACACCCTGATATATTTTCCATGCTTTTCTGATGGCTGAGCAAGTATTTATCTTGTTGATATGTCCCCTTTGACAGGGACTGCTACTTATGAGGGGAAGAACTCGCTGATGTGTGCTTTACCCCATCGTTAGGAACTCCCTCTGAGACTTTATTGTGCTCCGGTGACACAGAGGCAGACTTGGAAGCCTTACATTCTTCTCTTTTTAAAGCCCTTTTCTTTTGGGGTTTAGGGCAAAACTTTTTGCAGAGTTCACAATTAATAAATTGTGATCTGAACCCAGGCACTTTAGACAAAGCTCATGGAAGTCTCTTTTCCAGGAGCTGAAAACCAGTAGTGCAGTTTTTAAAAACTGTCAGAAGTCTTGTTCTCTTTTTTGGTATATCATTCCTGCAAAACACCAATAGGCCTGTAAATAGAATATTCAGTTCCCAGTCACAAAAATAGCAAACATAAAATATGCTCTTTAGAAAATATTTAAAACCACTTTAATTATGAATAAAAATGCAAGCAATTAAAGATTTCAGCACAAAATGCGATTAGCTCCCTGAGGTAGGAACCATGTTGTTGAGATGCTTTCTCTAGTTCCTGGAGAAACAGTAAAAAATGTTTAATTATTAAAGTAAACATCCTAACTAAAGCAGATTTAGTGAAAAATGAACTTCTAAAGCAAAATAACAAACTATAGTAATAAATAAAGACTAAGCGAAGAGCAGAAGCTGGAGATGACATGGGGGTGACTACTCTCTTCAGCAGAAAAACAAATCTGATGTCAGAACAGCAGGGGTAGCATAACTACAGTGCAAAGTTTGAACTTGCATTCTATATTCTAAAATTAGCATTATTTTTTGTTTGCTTGGCAGCACACTTCTGCAGACTGATGCCATTGATGAGGTGTCTTATTGGTGGATTCCGCTTGTTTGAAAAGCAGGAGAGTGGGGTTATATTTTGCAAGGATGTGACTTGCTGAGCTGTGCACTGAGGACCAATTCATATACCCATATTAACCAATATCCTACATATCAAATTAGGAATTTTACTGAGGTATATGGCATTATCGTGGACCCTAAAGTAGTAAATCAATGCCTGTCTTGTAGAGGCAGCAATTTAAATCACATGATAAAGAGTGGAACAAACTGAGATGACTTACAGTAGAAAAAGAACTACCTAGTGCCATATGTAGAGCATGTTTACTCTACTTATAATATAGTAGCAAATCTAGAAGCCATCATCTTAGCTTTTTCACTGGCTAAAGACGTACTAAGCTCCAAAACATGCAGTGACTCTTGGTTAGTGAACATTATGAAGGAGGAGATACACTGTTCTTGCTATCTGACTGACTGAGGCTCTACTAAGCCCCAGAAGTCCCTAAACTCATCCCAGTAAGTTGTCCTTGCCTATGACAAGCAATCATAAACATAGGAGAATGCAATGGTCTGACTTAGAATATGCAATTTATTAAGCTTTAGGAGGTAGGGCAATACAGTGGCCTGACAAAATATGCAATTTATTAAGCCTGAGGAGGTAGGAGAAATGTAATGGCCTGACTTAAAATATGCAAGCGTGAGGAGGTAGGGTAATGCAATGGCCTGACTTAAAATATTAAATTTATTAAATGAAGAGGTAGGGAATGCAATAGCCTGACTTAAAATATGACATTTATTAAATGTGAGGAGGTAGGGGAATACAATGCCCTGGCTTAAATTATGAAATTTATTAAGCATGAGGAGGTAGGGGAATGCAATGGACTGACTTAAAATATGCAATTTATTAAATCTGAGGAGGTGAGGGAATGCAGTGGCCTGGCTTAAAATATGAAATTTATTAAGTTTGAGGAGGTAGGGGAATGCAATGGCCTGACTTAAAATATGAAATTTATTAAGCATGAGGAGGTAGGGGAATGCAATGGCCTGACTTAAAATAAGAAATTTATTAAACATGAGGAGGTAGGGGAATGCAATGGACTGACTTAAGATATGCAGTTTATTAAATTTAAGGAGGTGAAGAAATGCAGTGGCTTGGCTTAAAATATACACTTTACTAAGTGTGAGGAAGTAGGGCAATGCAATGGTCTGACTTAAAATATGCAATGTATTAAGCATGAGGAGGTAGGAGAATGCAATGGCCTGACTTAAAATATGCAATTTATTAAATGTGAGGGGTTAGGGGAATGTAATGGTCTGACTTAAAATATATAATTTATTAAGCATGAGGAGGTAGGGGAATGCAATGAACTGACTGAAAATATGAAATTTATTAAGCGTGAGGAGATGGGGAATGCAACGGCCTTGCTTAAAATATGCACTTTATTAAATGTGAGGAGATAGGGAATGCAACAGCCTTGCTTAAAATATACAATTTTATTAAATGTGAGGGTAGGGAATGCAATGGACTGACTTAAATATGGAATGTTTTAAGCATGAGGAGTGGAATGTAATGGCCTGACTTAAAATACACAGTTTACTAAATTTGAGGTGGTAGAACCATAACTCTTAAGTGGCACAGTCATGAGTCAGTTATGAATGTCCTGCCCCTCACAAGTGATGATAAACTGTTTATTTTAGTCATGCAATTGCTTATTTTGTTTATATTAGTTTACCAGTTGTAACTTTTATAGGAGCTGTTTGTGTTAAGCTTGTATCAGTTTCTGTTTGATTTAAACGGCTGGCTTCAGAGCTACACATGGTGAAGCTGCTCTCTCTTCGATTGGTTCAGTTGTCCATTCTGATATACCAAACCTCCAAGGCAGTGGGTGAGAAATACACAGATTGCAGGATTTATGTTTACACCTGTTGTATAAACAAATGTATGCAATAGTTGTGGACATAAATGCAATGTGATAAATCCATTTATCTGAGTAGCACAATAGTGTATACAGTTACTACATCACCACCCATTTATGTACACAGTTACTACATCATTCACCACCCATTTATGTACACAGTTACTACATCATTCACCACCCATTTATGTACACAGTTACTACATCATTCACCACCCATTTATGTACACAATTACTACATCACCACCCATTTATGTACACAGTTACTACATCATTCACCACCCATTTATCTACACAGTTACTACATGACAATCCCCACCACCACCACCACCACAGCGGCTGGCATTACTTATCTTGCTTCTGCTTTTAATTTTACTTTCTCCCACTGTTGAGGTTGCCTACCAGCTAGCCCCTCAGCCACTCCACCCACCACTTAATCATTTTAAACATCAGATCTACCCATTCTCCCACTACCATTCCCATTTTGTCTTTTGTTCTTTTTAACAGTTTTTATTTACCATATCTTCACTGAACCTGCTGCTCCAGACTCCATTCATATCTGTACACATCACAGTTCCTCTGCACGCTCCTGCTCTCCACCCTCTCCACAGCCCTACCTCCATTACTGCATCCTTCTGAAACACGACTGTTCTTTTAAAACAGAAAAATATTAACAGCTTTGTGCCGCACCATTACCAAAGACAACATGTCTTTTGCAAACTCATTCCACTTTCCAGCCACCTGAACACTGTGTAGCTCACTTCCACTGCAACACTGCATATGGTACCACTCACTGCTCCTCAAAACTCTGAATTCATTTAAATAAAAAAAAAGAAAATATGAACAGCATAAACTAGTCGCACAGCCTTCTCAACTAGATGCCTTCATGTTCCCTAAAATCAAAATGCTTGCTAAACAGCGCTGCCATTTTTCTTTGGCAGTTTTGAAAAGCAGCTAAAATCCACCAAAGAAAAGTCTTTATGTAAACACTGCTTACACTACATGGCATCCATTCGATATGAGCACATAGCTCAGTGCTTGTCTATACTCATGAGCTGAATGTATATGCTTGATGTTTATAACTTGAGCTTTGACATTTGTCTATATCCCACCCTCTGTGGGATACTGAGTAGGTGAAAGATTTAAGCCCCAGTGTAGAGGGTGAGACAAGAGTGTCGGAGGAAGAGGAGGAGGCAGGGGAGGATGGAGGGTGTTTTGAAACACTTGAAGCTGAGCGAGTGGAAGCCTGAGGTTTAATAAGGGGATGTGGAGAAGGTACCCACCCCCAATGAACATCAGGCTAAATCCTTCCAATTCTATGTGTGGTACATAGCTCAGTGCTTGTGTATACTTATAAGCTGAATGGTATATGCTTGATCTTTATAACTTGAGATTTGGCATTTCTCTATATCCCACGCTTTGTGGGATACTGGGTAGGTGAAAGATTTAAGCCCCAAAAAGAGAGTTAGCCTAGTGATTATCTCCTCCAGCTCTGGAGAGTGTGACCAGTAGCATGCAGGACAGGGAAAAACCCCTTTGAGGTAACCTCCAAGGACCCATGCCTACTAACCTGCCTGCCCTCTAGGCATACTAAGAAGAGAATAATCCTAAATGTGGGCTAAGGTTTTAATTATGGTTATGTCCAAGGATTCAGTCTATCTGCTGGTTTAAGAGTTCTGTTTCTGAGGTCGATGATGAGCAGGATGGCAATGCTTAAGATGAAGGTTCTGGCAGATGAAGAGATCCAACTAGGAGTGATGTCCTGAAGAGAGACAATAGTTAATCTGTGTCCAAAGGTAGCTGTGAGTGAAACAGATGTATGTAACATAAACAGTGAGTACAGCTAAGGAATATGAGCCCAAGTTGCATAATATGAGGGACGTAGAGATCATAGATGATGAAATGGTCAGGAGCATCATGTGGTTCGGAATGATGATAAGGTAGGAGTGTAGCCCAGCTGGGAGGCTTGCATGCTGTTGAACATCCATTGAAACAGTAGGGTACGACTGAGTACCTTGTCAGAAAGGAGAAATGTCTTACAATGTCCAAGGAATTGAAGTGAGCTCCACAGAGATGTTGGGCATAGTAACTTGAGCTGGAACTGGAACAGAAGAAAGGTGGATTGTAGTAGAAGAAGCGAATAACTGATGAAGTAAAGTAGTCCCAGGCATGGACTAGCTGGAGCATGGGATTCCAATGTAGGTCTGCTGTATGCAGTATTCAAATGCTCTAACTATAGAGTGGGTTTCAGGTGGTCAGACTAGGAAGGTGAGACCCCTACGTGGGTCTGCCTTAGTGAAGATGGAAAAACATTTGAGTAATGAAAAAGTCCCCCTCATGGGGCATGACAGATTTGGGATGGCAAGACCCCACGTGGGTTCACCATCGCTATAGTATGGTATAACCCAAGGTAAGAGGGGTGAAACCCTTGCCTGAGAATACCTGTAGACAATAGAGAAATACATTTGAGCAATAATTAATGTCATGTTTTGGGCATGTTTGTGTTGGGATGGTGGGACCCTCTGCAGGTCCACCATCGCTATATTATGACATGATGCAAGATATGAAGTGTGAGACTGATTGTTGGGATGGCGGGGCCCACGTGGTCCACTATTGCCATAGTATAGAATAGTCCAAGGTAAGAAGGATGATTCATGTGAGTCTGTCTGTAATGATAAGGAAATATGAGTAAGGCCTTTTGTGGGGCATGTGCAATTGGGATGGTGGGACCCCACATGGTCCGCCATCACCATAGTATGGAACAGTCAAAGTAAGGAGGGCAATACTATAGTGATTAGGAAATATGTTTGAGCTATGAGTAGGGCACTTTTGTGGGGTGTATATGTTTGGGATGGCTGGACCTCACGTGGTCTGCCATCATCATTCCATTGAGTATTGCATGATAGGGATGGTGGGACCCCACGTGGTCCACCATCACTGTTTCACTGAGTGATGCATGATTGGGATGGTGGGAACCCCATGTGGTCCACCATCACCATGGTATGGAGTAGAGCATGTTTCTGGGATGGTGGGATCCCACATGGTCCACCATTGCAATGGTATGGAGTAGAGCACATTTTGGGATGGCAGGACCCCACATGGTCCACCAATGCCATTGTTTTGCATTGTCTGAGCTAAGATGATGAAACCTTCCACAGTCCACATGGTAGTACAGTGCATAGTCTGAGGTAATGAGGACAAGACCCCAGGAGAGTCCACCTGCTGGAAATGGAAATGAGTTGTGAGCAATGAGTAGATGCCCCCTTGTGGGCATGGATGGTTGGAATGATGTGCCCCCCCCAGGTCCACCAACATGATAGTAAGTGTGAGGTAAAGCATGAACTTCTGAGGTTCCAATGAGGCTGAGATGAACTATGAGAATCCATGCAGGATGAATGATTAAGGTTAATGGAATTGCCAGAAGGCCAGCGATATAGACAGGCTGGATGCTGAAACCCTCTCGAGGTGTAGTGAGAAGGTATAGAATGTTCACGTGGTCTGCTCTGGGATGGTGGGACCCACACGTGGGTCCACCATGGTCACATGATTGCATGATCCATGAATCTGGAAGTAGATGATAGGTAAATATGATTGAGCAATGAGCAAAGCCCTGTCATGGGGCATGTTTGTTTTTTGGGATCGCGGCACCCCCACATGGGTCCGCCACCTTGTATATTGAATAGTCTGAGGTAAAGATGCCGGGAGCCAGATGTGAGTCTGCCTGTAGTGATAAGAAAATACATTAGAGTAATGAGTAAGGCTTCCTCATAGGCATGTTCACTTCGGATAGTGGGACCCTCATGCAGGTTGTATGAAGGAGCAGGCCCCCAAAAGGGAAGTACAATGGAGCAAAAGAATCATGCAGTAAGAAGAATCAGAGTCTGAGAATACTGGATGCAGAGCTCACAAAAGAAAATGGTGCAAGCCCGGGAACTCTGGGGTAAAGGAGCACAGCTTCATGGTAAAGTACATTGGGGTTTGGAAGTCAGATTCCCCAGTGGTCCCATATAACCAGTACAAGGTAATCTAAATGATGTCCCTCCAAGTGGATCAAAGTCCCCAAAATCCAGGAATCCCAGAAGAGATGGAAGCCCTGAGGATGGTGCTTATGCAGCAACAGTCAAATCTGAAGCACTAAAGAGACAGGAAATGAGCAGTAGCAAGTGGAGATGCTAGGTTGAAACACCCTAGATGCAGCGGTGCTGAGAATGAAATTTGCCAGCTTCTGGAAGAAATAAACATCATGATCAGAGACTGCAGGTGAGACCAATGACACGTTTGAAGAGCAGAAGCCACAATGACCAAAGCTGGCTGCCGGAAGTCGGTGGGAATAGAGAGTGCAGAGCACAGGTGAAAGTTCAGGTACAGAGCAGCGGTTCTAAAACAAGAGAGGAGGCAGTGCTATATGGGGCCCAAAATGAGAAAAAAAGCCCAAAAGAATGAGACTCATGGAAGGAAAGCAGGGGCACAGACAACAGGAGGGAGGGAGTGGAGGACAGGAGGAACTAGGCGGAGGTACACAGGATGCGACCCGATGGACAAAAGGAGCAGAAGTGGGAGGTATGAGAAGACAGGGACAAGAGTGCTGTGAGCAGCAGTGAAACCAGATGGAGCAGGGGGGTGACCGATGAGCAAGGCAATGAGAGGGAGTGGAGGGATCAGAAACAAACTGCAAGTGACAACAGAAATGGGAGGGGGGGACAAGCAGAGAGAGGTCCAGGAGCACGTATGAAACAGAGAGGGATGCAGCAATGAACCCAGAGGGGACAGTGGATGTCAACAAATGCAGAGAAGCTGGCAAAGTGGCAAGATCCTAAAGGAGCAGTGACAGAATGGAATGGGGAGAAAAAGGGGCAGGGGCGGGAAGAGCCTGGCCAGCAGCCACGCAGGTGCTCAGAGCAGCAACCAACTCCTGGATTCTAAATGCTCACAGCTAAGTGAGCGGAAGCCTGAGGTTTAAGAAGGGGATGTGGGAGGAGCTATCCCCCCCCCCCACACTGAACCTCAGGCTAAAGCCTTCCAGCAGTACTGCCCATAGTAACAAGGGACAGAAGCTACAGAAACACTGTTTCACAGAATAAGCCCTCACATAAATACAAACTTTGAAAAGGAAAAAAATAAAGCGCACACACACACACACACACACACACAGTTCTTCCCTATTGCAAAATGAAATATGCAGAGGAGACTTGTGTGATACATGTTTTATGAACACTCATGCTGTTTGCGGATGGACACCTCACTTCTGGATTATGCCACTCATGAGGTTACCCAAGGTCAGACAGCACTTACGTACATGAATCATGCATCACACATCTTCCCTGCATATCTCTTATTTATCAGGACAACTTTATCACCATTTGTATTGTACAGATATGGGCTGTAACATGGACTTACTCAGAAGAATAAAATACAGCAATAATGATGTTTCTTTTAGAGGGTGTATTTGTGAATCATAGAAATAACAGCATCACAGCTGTTATTTGTGAATCATACAGATAACAACATCTTAACCCTGAGGTGTTACCCTAGATAGAACTTTAGAATGTTAAACTTGATTGAAACGCTATAGTGTGGTTACGGTTCCCCCTCCCAACATTCTAACAGCAGACTTGTGGCTAAAGAACAGAAGAGATCAGTGACCACTCAACCAACCTATGCTATGTGTTAGAAAGCAAAATCACAATTTAATAAACTGTAAAAACTTCAATGTTTGAGACAGTAAGATGTTCAAGGAAGTTTTTTTTAGAGCACTTCATTCGACTAGACCAGAAGAACACTTTTTATTTTGGTTGTAGAAGAGGAGGTTGGGAGAGGGCTGTATGACTCACAAATACCCCCACCAAAAGAAACAGAGTCAAAGAGATATAGAATCTGTTGAAGGAACAAATTGATGATCTATCATTACTACCATGAGTAATCATTTCTCCTATAGACAAGAGTGTCTTTGTGATGTCCTACAAACTGCAGACTCCAAGTTAGCAACCTGGGAGCAAGGGTCAAGAACTCATTTAGGAATAATAATCTCAAGTACAGATGTGCCAAAACTGGCATAGTTTAAAGTCCAAGAGAACATAGAAACATAGACTTTAACAGCAGATAAGGACCACTTGGCCCACCTAGTCTGCCCATTTCCTACCTATTGGATAAGCTTCTGATTCTAGTTAACCAACAGCCTACTTCCTGCAAACCCCACTATAATTGTCTTACGTCTGTCCCATGCATGTTTAAATTCTCCCACTGTTTTAGACCCAACAACCTCCCCAGGAAGGCGTTCCATGCGCCCACCACTCTCTCCGTGAAAATAATTTCTCACATTACCCCTGAGTCAACCCCCTTTGTCTTTAAATTGTGCCCCTTGTTCTTACACATCTCTTTCTGAAAGATGCTACCCTACTGAACTTTGTTGATCCCCTTGAGGTACTTTTAAAGTTTCTATCGTGTTTCCCTGTCCCTTGTTTCATCAAAGGTATACATATTAAGCTCTCTCAGTCTGTCTTCATATGGTTTCTGGTGCAGACCATGCACCATTTTAGTTGCCCTCCTCTGGACTGCTTCCATCCTTTCTCTGTCCTTGCATAGATGGGATCTTGAAAACTGCACGCAGTACTCCAGATGGGGTCTCACCAACTGTCTGTACAGAGGGATAACCACTTCCCTTTTTCTACTTGTGATGCCCCTCCCTATGCAGCCCAGTATCCCCCCGAAGCTCTCCTTACTAACTTTTCACATTGCTTACCCACCTTTAGGTCATCTGGAATGATTGCCCCAGGTCCCTTTTCATTATTGTTGTTGTTAGTACCGCCTCTGCCATTGTGTGACTCTTCCCTGGGTTTTGTTTCCCAGGTGCATTACTTTGCACTTCTTTGCATTGAATCTAAGTTGCCATACATTTGACCATTCCTCCAACTTTGCCAAGTCCCTTCTCATCCTTTCTAGCCCCCCTTGTGTATCAACTCTGTTACAGATCTTTGTGTCATCTGCAAAGAGGCATACTTTCATTCCAGACCCTCTGCAATGTCACCCATAAAGACATTAAAGAGGACTGGACCCAGTACTGAGCTCTGAGGTACTCCTCTAGTAACTCCCCTTTCTTCGGAATGAGTTCCATTCACTATTACTTTCTGTGTCTTGTTGTGCAGCCAGTTTGCTACCCATGCTACCACCCTGGGACCCACTCCTAGGCTTGCTAACTTGATCATTAATCTTTAGTGCGGTACTGTGTTAAATGCCTTGCTAAAATCTAGGTAGGCCATATCCTTGGTCTGTTACTTTGGTCACCCAGTCAAAGAAATAAATTAGATTTGTCTGACATGACCTTCCCACTGTGAATCCATGCTGCCTTGGGTCCCTGTGCCCTGCTGACCTCTAGGTACTCAACAATTCTTTCTTTCAGAAGTGATTCCATCATTTTCCCTAACACTGAGGTCAGACTAACAGTTCTGTAGTTTCCTGCTCAGATTTGCTCCCACTTTTGTGAAGGAGACTCACGTCTGCCCTCCTCCAGTACTCAGGTACCACCCATCCTCCCATGATTTGCTAAAAGTGTGGTCAGTGGGTCACTAGGTCACCCTTAGTTCTGTTAGGCCGTCAGGCCCCATTGCTATGTCCACCTTGAGTTTTAGGAGTTCTTTCAGGACTCTTTCTTCTGTAAAGGGACTGGTGTCAAGCTCCCTACCCAGAGTGCTTATATTGTTTGGTTTAGGTAACTCCTTCTCTTCTTCTTTTGTGAATACTGAGCAAAAGTATTCATTCAGAATCTCTGCCTTTTCACTGTCTCTCTCTCTGCCCACCTCCCCTCCCCTTTATTAATCTTCACTATCCCTCCCTTAACCTTTCTATGCTCCCTAATGTACCTATAAAAGGTTTTATCCGATTTCTTAACTGAGTTGGCTATCTTTTCCTCGGTTTGGGACTTTGCAATTCTAACTGCCTTCCCCACTTCTTTCTGCTTTAATTGATACAGTTCCCTATCGTTCTCCTTCTGTGATTCCTTTTACTTTTTTAATGCAGCCTTTTTCTCCTTAACCTTCCCTGTTACCTCTTTGAGAACCATAATGTTTTTTTTTACTCCATTTTGTTGTCTTTATTTGTTTCTCACAAAGGCTTGTTGCCCTCATGATGGCAGTTTTGATTTTTCTCCATTGTTCTTCCATCCCTCTTTCCTGCCCATTTGTTAGTACATTCCTTAGGCACTCTCCAATTTTGCCAAAGTCAGCCCTTCTAAAGTCCAATATTCTTGTTTTTGTAGGGGTTGTCTCCATGGTTGTGCTTATTGTGAACCACACTGTGTGGTGGTCACTTGCTCCCAGATGGCTACTGACTTCTAAATCTGTGATCCTCTCTCCATTTGAGAGTACCATGTCTAATATTGCTCCCTCCTGAGTAGGATCCAATACTAGCTGTCTAAGGCATGCCCCTGTGGGGCATCAAGAATGACCCCTGCTCTTGGATATGGCTGCAGTACATGTTGCCCAGTTAACATCTGGCATATTCAGGTCCCCATCAACAGTATCTCCCATTTTTAACCATTTTGAGAATGTCCTCTATCATTTTCTTGTCCATTTCTCCCTTGAGATGGGGGTCTGAATACAACCCCTGTGCAGATTGTGATGCCATTTCTGTCTCAAGGTAACCCACAGTGCTTCTTGTCCTCCCCTTTGTTTTGTTCTGTAGCTTTGATCCCTCCCCTTATGTAGAGAGCTACTCCACCTCCTCTATTACTCTCTCTGTCCCTTCTGTAGATTGTGTACACTGGTATGTTGACATCCCAGTCATGGTTCTCTGTGTACCATGTTTCCATGACTGCCACAATATCCAAGTGTTCCATCAGGGCTACTAGCTCAGGAAGCTTATTTCCCAGACTATGGGCATTGGTACACATTCCCCTACATATAATGTTGGCTTTATCCTTTTCTCCCCCATCCCTGCTCTTATATCCTTTGTCTATTTCTCCATTTACTCCTGTCCAGCCCTCTGTCAACCTCTTTACCTCAGTTTATTTCTTACTACCTGCCATATATTGTGGGGGGGGGGGGGCTTGATATTCTGCTTCCTATCAGCATCTCCCCTCTTGGCTAGTTCAAAAGCTTGCCAAGGAAGCATTTAAACCTATCACCTAGGAGCTTGGTTCCCTTCCTGGACAGATGCAGACCATCGTGTCAGTATAGACCTTCATCTCTCCCGGTGGACCCCCAGTCCCCAATGAAGCCAAAGCCCTGTGCTCTGTACCAGTTTTGCAACCATTCATTAAACTGCATGGTGTGCAGTACCCTAGCATCATCCCTGCCATAAACTGGCAGCACCTCTGAGAAGGTTACCGTGCTTGCTACCTGTCTGAGGCCCTTCCCCAACTCCACAAATTCATCCTACATGGCCCTGATCTCATGCCTAGCTAGGTCATTTGTCCCAAGGTGGACAATGATATCTAGTTCCCTCTCTTGTGATGTAGCTTCTGCAATCCTGAGGATTCGTTTTCCTGTCCCTCCAAGCCATGGCACCAAGCAGGCACCTTACTTCCCTCTCCCCTCCCTTTTCCAGTTCTACCCCCCCTAACAACTGAGTCCCCTACCAGAAGCTGTTTCCTTCCTCTGTGGTGTCCCTTGCCACCCTTTTGTGGGTCTCCCTTGTGGATGGCCCCAGCATTCTTCTTGGTCTCCACTGAGGGTGTCATCATAAAGGAACCTTGCTCTGCCATACTGGCATATGATTTGTGAAGAGGTACAACTAGAGGGATTCATCTCTGTTCCACCACCCTCACCCTCCCAGAACCCACTGTGGTTCAACTGCTCTTCATACTTGGCAACCTCTGTGGCAGTGGTTGTGGCAGTGGTGTTCTTTGGGTGGAGGATACCTTCATAGTCCTTGCCAGTTGAGCCTGAAGATGGGCAATCGCCTACCTCAGAGCTGATAGTTACCTGCAAATAGGGCAGCAACACAGTTTCCAGAATGTTTCCAGGAAAACTGCTGCCCCACAGCCAGTGCATTGCACTACTCCCCCACATGTCTCTCTCTCTCTCTTACAATATGTAATATATAATTAATTTTTATATATGCATATTTTGGTGTGTACTTACCTTTATGCACTTGCTGAGTTATTAAGAATATGACAGTTCTGTCCCAAGACCTGTTGAGGAAGTGATGTCAGAACTTTGGCTATAAAGGACATGACATGACTGGGATGGGTGGGGCGAGGGAAGGTGGTGGGTAGTCCACAACCACCAGTGACTGTTAGAAACAATCAAACACACCACTGCTCCACCACCCTGGTGAGTACTGCCCTTCTTTACAGTAATTCAACCAACACCTGGATCTGAAACTGGATCACACCAGTAATTTATAGTAATTGATCAGTGTTGGAATGTTCCACCCAGAACAATTGGCTATGATGCAGGCCTCCCTGACTAGAAAATACAACTTCCCCCACCTGAGGCTCTGTCTGGCTTCAAATTACAAACTGTAGACTTTGCTATTAGTCATAAACAGCCACCACCAGTAAATTATTTCAAATTGTTTAGATGCAAACTGTTACAGAATACTGGTAGACAGTCCAGTTAAGTTACCCACAAAGAAAAGCAAATATGCAGTTATTTCAACCCTTCTGAAGTTACTCACAAGATAAGCAGCAGAAGAGGGTAGCATCTTTCAGAAAAATAGGTGTGCAAGAACAAGGAGGCACAATTTGAAGATTGAGGGGGGATGGCTCAGAGGTAATGTGAGGAAGTGAGGAAGTATTTTTTTCACGGAGAGGGTTGTGGATGCAAGGAACAGCCTTCCTGAGGAGGTTGTGGAGTCAAAGACAGTGGTGGATTTCAAGAATGCATGGAACACTCATAAGGCAATTCTAGGGGGTGGGGATAGGAAGAAATAGGCTGCTGGTTAACTAGGATCTGCAGCTTATTCATTAGGTAGGGAAATGGGCAGACTGGGTGGGCCAAGCGGTCCTTATCTGCCATCAAATTCTATGTTTCTGTGTTTCTATTACAAAAAGTGAATGTGTGTCACTGTGGCAAATATAACTCTGGTGGAATGCAGTCCAAAACCTTTGGTGGCTCCTTGCTAGCCTTACCATTATGGAATTACATGGAAGAGGCAATTCAATGAGAAATATTCTATATTGTAACAATTGTTTGTCTTCAGTTCTGGTCATTTCTGACCGTTACATGTAGAAACTCAAAGCCCTCTGCATGAGCAGGCTGCATTTCTGCTGTCATACATTGAAGTGAGACTTTGGGAAAAATACAGACAATGTTACATAGATACATAGATACATACACAGTGTTGGCAGATAAGGGCCTATGGCCCACCCAGTCTGCCCATTTGAGCTTGTAAGTTCAGTTTGTTTTCCTAGAAGTCTGTTTCCCCTTACCCTGACCTCTAGAATTCCTTTATGTCTATCCCATGCATTCTTAAATCCGTGATTGTTTCAGCCCCCACCACTTCCTCTGGCAGGGTGTTCCACTTGTCCACCACCTTCTGTGAAGAAATTCTTTCTCATGTTTCCTCTGAATCGTCCTCTCTCCAACTTCATCCCATGCCCTCTAGTCCTGGAACATCTTTTAGCTTAAAATAGTGTTTTCCTGCACCCTGTTTCTCCCTGTAAGATACTTGTATGTCTCTATCATATCCCTCTCCCTCCTCTCCTCCAGGGAGTACATGTTCAGTTCCTTCAACCTGTCTTCATAGGACTTGTGATGCAATCCATGCACCATCTTTGTTGCCCTCCTCTGAACCTTCTCTACCCTGTCTATGTCCTTACGTGGTATGGTCTCCAGAACTGTACACTGTACTCCAGGTGGGGCCTCACTAGTGTCTTGTATAGCAGAATTATGACCTCCTTTTCCTGCTGGTGATGCCCCTGCCAATACATCCCAGCATCCTATTTGCTTTACCTGATGCCTTGTCACACTGTTTCCCTACCTTGAGGTTATCAGAGATGACAACCCCAAGATCCTTTCCTGCTTGGTGCATGCTATATCCTCACCCCCAACTGATATATTGTGCAAGAGTTTTGTGCCCCATATGCATTATCTTGCACTTCTTTGCATTAATTTCAACTGCCAAACCTTGACCATTCTTCAAGTTTCTGCAGGTCCCTTCTCATTCTGTCTACACCCTCTGGTGTGTCTACTCTGTTACAGAGCTTTGTGTCATCAGCGAACAGTGAAATTCTGCCTTCTAGATCCTGCAATGTCACTGATGAAGATGTTGAATAGGACCGGTCCCAGCACTGATCCCTGTGGTACCCACTGGTCACTCTTCCCTCTGTGGACTGACAGCCATTTACCACCACCCTCTGTATCCTGCCACCCTGCCAGTTACCTACCCACCACACTACTGTCCTGCCCACACCCATATTCCCCAGTTTGTGTAATAGTCTTCTATGTGGCACAGTGTCAAAGGCCTTGCTGAAGTCCAGATAGGCCATGTCCACTGCCCTCCCCTGATCCACCTCCCTAGTCACCCAGTCAAAAAATTCAATGAGGTTGGTCTGACATGACCTCCCCTGGTGAAACCATGCTGCCTTGGGTCCTGTAGTACATTGACAACCAGATGTTCCACCAATCTCTCCTTTAGTAGTGCTTCCATGATCTTTCTCACTACCGAGGTGAGGCTGACTGGTCTGTAGTTCCCTGCTTCCTCTTTGTTCCCACTTTTGTATAAGGGGGACTACATCTGCTGTCCTCCAGTCTTTGGGTACCTCCCCTGTTTCCAGTGATTGGCTAAACAGGATAGCCAGAGGTTCAGCCACCACCTCTCTTAGTTCTTTAAGGACCCTGGGGTGCACCCCATCTGGCCCCATTGCTTTGTCTACTCTTATTACTACCAGTTCCTTCAGGACCCTTTCTCGTGTAAAGGGACTTGTGTCCATTTCTGCACCATTCTCACCCCTTGTACTCCCTTCAGACCCATTACCCCCCCTCTTCCTCAGTAAAGACTGAGCAGAAATACCTGTTCAATATGTCAGCTTTACTGTTGTCATCCTCCACGCAACTCCCATCCTCCCCCTTCAGTCTCACTATCCCTCCCTTTGTCTTTCTTTTTTCACTTATATACCTGTAAAAGGTTTTGTCCCCTTTAACCACTGATTTTGCAATGTGTTCTTCTGTTTGAGCTTTGGCTTCCCTTACTGACTTCCCTGCCTCCCTTTGTTTCTCCTGGTACTTCTCCCTATCCCCTTCTGCCTGTGTCTTTTTGTATTGCCTTTATGCAATCTTTTTGGCTTTCACTTTCTTTGCTACCTCTTTGGATAACCATAATGGTCTCCTCTTCCTTTTCCTCTTGCTAACCTGCTTAATGCATAATTCTGTTGTTCTTATAATCCCCATTTTAAATACTGCCCACTGTTCCTCAACCCCTGATTCCTGTCCCATTCCCTTAATGCCTCTTTCAAGTATCTCCCCATTTTCGCAAAGTCTGCCCCCCTAAAATCCAGGATACGTGTTTTTGTGTGGTTTGGTTCTGCTCTTTCTGTGATTTCAAACCACAATGACTGGTGGTCACTGTTACCCAGGTGCTCCCCCACTGTTACCCCATCACACTGTCCCTGTATGTGAGCAGAAGGTCCAGTATTGCCTTCTGCCGAGTTGGTTCCATGACCAGTTGCTTGAGGAAGACACCTGAAGGAGTCCAGGATAAATCTGCTCTAGTTGATGCTGCTGCTGGGATGCTCCAGTCCACGTCTGGAATATTGAAGTCTCCAACCAGTACTACCTCACCCTTGTCTGCCATCCTTTGGATGGCTAGCATCAGCTCCTATCTGTTTCTTCCTCCTGGGCTGGTGGTCTATAGATCACACCTGTGCAGATGGCTGGCCCCATTTTCCTTTCCAGCTTAACCCACAGTATCTCTCCCCCATTTTGTTCCTTCTGGATCTCTGTGGCCCTTATGTCATTTTTCACATACAGTGCCACTCCTGGCATTTTGTTCCTCCCTTCCTGCCTGCTCTGTCTCTTCTGAATATGTTGTAGCCAGGTATGGCCATCTCCCAGTCATGGTTATCATTACACCAGGTTTCAGTGATGGCCACAATGTCCAGGTCTGACTGTACCATGACAGCCTCCAGATCTTCCATCTTTGCTAAGGCTCCTGGCATTTGCACATGGCTTTCCATGATTTGACCTCCTAGACTGCTTCACTGTTCTACTCCAGCCCCTTCCTTGGTTGTCATTTATCCCTGGTTCTCCTTGCTGTCTGCCCTTCTGCTGAATTTTGCCCTTTTCTGCTTATCCACCTTTTGGACACTAATCTCCATCTTTGCACACTGCTTTGCAGAGATAGCCACTCCTCTGGTTCACTGGTTCTGCTGCTAGCTGTGGTGGGTGAGAATAGCTACCCTCCTTGCTGGCCTGCCATCCCCCTTTGCTAGTTTAAATGCTTGTCAATGTAGCATTTAAACTTATCATTGAGTGCTTGGATTCCCTCCAGGATGGATGCAGGCGGTCAGGCTTGAACAAACCTCCATCCCGCCAGGTGGGTCCCAGTCACCAATGAATCAAACCCTTCCTCACAGCACCAGTTCTTCAACCATGAGTTAAAGTTCCTGGTGCATGCACTCCTACTCTCTGTGGCCTCTCACAGGTAGTACTTCTGAGAAAGTGACAGAAGTAGCTACTTGCTTGAGACCCCTCCCCAGTTTCTTAAACTCTTCCTGAACTTCCTTTGGCTCCCCATTTGCCAAGTCATTAGTACCTAGGTGGATAATGACATCCAGCTCACCCTCCTGTCTTGCCTTCCCAGTGATCCCCAGTATCTTCCTTCCATCCCTTCATGCCGTGGCACCTGGTAGGCACCTCACCTCCCTGTCCTCCCCCTCCTGTGTTCCTAGCTGGATCCCTCTTACGATGGAGTCCCCCACCAGGATTCACTTCCTCCTCCTCTGGGGTTCACTGCTTTACCCACTGAGGTCACCTCCTTGGCTAACCTCCACATCCTTTCCTTCCACTTCTCTGGGTACCTCTATTTGGTTGTCCTCATTTGCCAGTATAGCATATGAGTTCTTGAGAGGAATAGGACCTGGGATGTGCCTCTGCCTGACTGCTCTAACCCTCCCTGAGCCCACTGTGATCCAAGTGCTCCTCGTTCTTGGCATCCTTTGAGGCAGCTGCATTGGACTGGGTGGTCCCTGGATAGGGGTGATGGTACTCTGACCCAGTTTACTTCTGCTCTGAGTCTGGTTACCTCATCCCGCAGTCCAGAGAGATGCATGCAGATAGGGCAGCACCTCAGTGTCCAGAAGGTCTGCCTGAATATGCTGCCCCACAGCCACTGCATTGCACCACTCCCCACATTATACTGCAATTCCACTACTTGTCTGCTACTGAAACTCTCTTAGTTCTGTTTTTATTAATTTACAGTACTAAAAATCCTGTAACTGACCTTCAGATTTTTTTTATTTATGGAAAAAGAAACCAATAAATAAATAAATGAGTCAAAACACTTGTCGTGCTGAGGGTGGGCTTCTTCCCCCTTATGCCCCTCCTACTTCACACCTCTTACTATACCCTGTGTTTAGCTCCTGTCAATCAGATTTATTAGGCATATAATTAAGAGTTGGGGGAGGAGGGGCGAAAATTTGCAGCAATTAAAGACAGCACAGAATTACACCACCACTATGTTTTAAATTTTCAACAGCCCAAAAACAATTATAAGTAAAGACAACAAAGAAAGAAAGTATAGTGTCACTACAAGCCCACAATCTAAGTTTAAAAGAAAAATACCAATTACCAGTTACTCTAAAGCACTGAATTGAATATGTTTTCTTCCTTCTCCTTCTGGCTTCTTCTGAGAAAATCAACCTCTGTTTGCTACTTTAACTCTGACTAAGCCCCACCTCCAGTTATCACGTAGCTGAGGTCAGAGGCCAGACAATTAACACCCTTCACCCAGCTACAGGACAGTCAGACAAGCCAAGATAAAATTTGCAGCAATTAAAGACAGCACAGAATTACACCACCAATGTTACAGATTGATTTATGTAAAAGCTTTAGCTAAAGAGTTCACAGGTGTTCTAAGCATGGTTATAAGAGGTGCACCTGATTTTTTAGCCAGCATAGTGCAGCAGTGCCACCCTGTGGCTTAGTTCAGCTACTACAGCATGACCCTATACCTCATGGCATAAATGCTGTTAACATTGCTGTTCATGTTGGAATGGAACTGATGTTTGTTCTATGTACCCTGAAGCATGGCTCCTGGATGTTGCACTTACCATGGCGTCAGAAAAAATTAGCTTTTCCATTCTGTTAAGAGTTTGTTTAGCATTTCTTAAAGCAGCCATTAACAACAATATGGCTTCAAGAAGCCTTCCACTGCAAGGCAAACAAATACCTCCAGCAAGTTCTCAGCAAAACCAGAAACAGAAGTGACGACCTCAACCTCAAACTAATTGCACTAACCCTCGATGAACTACTCTCACCACTAACTAGAATACTAAATCTATCATTAATAACTGGTAAATTCCCCCAACTTTGGAAAGCCGCAGTTGTCACACTGGTACTCAAAAGCGGAGACAGGTCCAGTCATGCAAACTACTGTCCAATCTCAATACTCCCATCACTCTCAAAAGCACTCGAACAAATGGTTTTCCACCAGCTTGTTGAATATCTGGACAAATACCAGCTGCAGTGCTATCAACAGCATGGCTTTAGGAAGCAACACAGTACTACTACCGCTCTAGTAGAATTTACAGGTTACATTCATAATCAACTGGATCGAGGGTCTATAGTGGGGGCAACATTTGTAGACCTCACCAAAGCCTTTGACATGGTCAGTTACAAACTCCTGTTAGACCTATCTGCTGAATACACTGGGTGGTTCTGCAGCTCTCTCTCGGTCAGAGAACAGCAAGGAAAAATCCAAGATGCTCTATCTGACCGAAGGGGGGCATCAGAACAGGGGTCCCCCAAGGGTCTGTCCTGGGCCCCCTGCTTTTTAGCCTCCTCTTAAATCACCTCCCACAAGCATGTAATGACCAAATACTATTGTATGCTGATGACGCAGTGGTGTTCACCAGTCACAAGGACCCTGTCACCCTGGAAAAACAGATGCAGGAGGATTTAACTAGCTTCGAAGCCTGGTTCCATACCTCTAGACTCATGCTAAACTATAAGAAGATGAAAATGATGCTGTTTGCCTCCTCCCACAACCGCTACAGAATGCACCGACTCAAAACACTGAATAAGAAAGTGAAATACTGGAAATGGTCCAGAATTTCAAATACTTAGGAATCACACTAGATAGCACCCTTATCTTCTCGAAACACATTGATCTAGTGGCTAAGTCAGCTAATGCCAAGATAGGCCTACTCTACAGGCACAGAAACTGCCTAACAGATGCAGATCTAGAGCTTGCCATAAACAGCTCTATCTTCTCGGCGATAGACTATGGGCTGGTGATCTATGGGGCAGGGGCAACCATGAGACTAAAACAAATCTCCCTAGTACTGAACAAAGCTTGCAGGCTCATTTTAGGAGAAAATAACCCAACTCACACTTGCGATCTCTATGCTCAATCAGGCTGGCTTAACCTACATAGCAGGATTAAGTACCAAGTGTGCCTACTTGCCAAAAAGGCCACTCTGGGCCCTAAAATGCTCAGCAAATTCTACCTTTCTAGTCCCCCACTGCAGAACCTCACTTGGACAAAGATCCTTCTGCTATCGTGCCCCCCTACGGCTGAACAGTCTACCATCCTCCATCTCCATGACCCATAGCCTCAGCCAATTCAAGACAGGTCTCAAAACCCTGGTCCTGGACTCAGCAGCCTGTAACTGTAACTCATCTCACTCACATATTGTTACCACCCCACTCACCTTAACTACAGAAACCGTGGCCACACAGGAGGCTACTTCAGCTCAGCCCACTAACCTGTAGCAAATGAATAGCAGGTTGCCACCCCACCCTCTTATGTCTCCCCCCCCCCACTGTCCTGCCAATGCAACTCTGGGTCCTCCATGACCCTGTGACATGATTTCCTTTATTGGCACTGACCAGTGAACTTCTCTGTGCTCCCAGATGAGGTAACTCACTATATAAGCTATAACCTGGATACATGGTCCATGTATTACAACAAGTTCTTGTAAACATATGTTACCTGTAAATGTCTAATTTCTGTATTTTGTTTTACTCTGTATTCTTTTCTATTACATGCTGTATTGTTATTTCTTTAACTGACGTGGAGCCTTTGCAAATGAGTCTATGTCTCAAAGGATTGTAATTCTGATTCTATACAATAAACCATAAACAAACAATGCCGCAGGGGGTTCAAAGCCTCCTATGCCAAGCTACAATACCAAGATCAACAAGAGAGGCTAATAGCAATACATACAAGGTACCATTTCGAAGGACCACTTGAGGGCAACAGTCTTTTGGGTACCGAACACCAACCTGGCTCAACTCACTCTTAAGTGACATGGCAGAGGTTATTAAAGTTAGGCACTTTGAACCGCAACTTTGCGCATACCTGACCGCACACAGTGCATGCGACTGTAGTCGCTACTTTACTCCACCTGCTTACCACTAAGAGTCCTATTATTCCACCCTAACACTTCCTGTTCCAATCTTTGTGATTCCCAACCCTACACCTCCACTATCCTACCTTTTTTCCCTCACTTTTACCTTCCCCTTACTACAGAACCTCTTGCACATTTCCGGCTGGAGGAGAAGGATCGAGTGTACTGCGACTGCGCTCCTTCTCCAGGGAAGAGGGTGGGTAGTGTATCCAGTGCACTAAGGACACCTGGCTGAGGCTGGGTGTACTGCAGCACTGATGCCAGCACATTGGGGGGCCAGGGCAGATGTTGATCATCATTGTACTTTCCTGCCCCGTATACAGGGAGAAAACTCACACTGCCTGCTGCATTTATGAGGCCTGCCCCTCCATCGTAAGATTAGCCTCCTGGGCCAGCTCCCCCCCACCCTAATACCAGTGTTATACTGCTTACTGGGGGTACCACAACCCCACCCTGGGGGGGCAAGTCACGGGGCTTCAGGGGGAGATGCAGCTAAGTGGAGTGGAGGTCAGAGGGTCATTACCAGGTGGGTGCAAGGTGGTGTAGGGTACAAAAAAAAAGAACCTCTAGCACATCTAACTGCTCAAGGCTTGCGCCAGGCCCTGTCCTTAACCCCACTCTCACCCATTGCTCAGCTCCACTCTCTCCCTTTCTTTTCTCAAAGCCTCCTCCTGTTTTTCTGACTCTCACTCATACCATCCTCAGCTCTTATACTACTCCTCCTAATATTTGACAAGACTCTTACAGCTGCTCCAACTCTTTACTCCCCTATTCCATCTCCACCCCCCCCACTATGCCCTCTTTTCCCATCTCCCCCTCCTTTTCTCCACCACTAATATTGACAAGACCCTAAACGGCTGCTCCAACTCTTTAACCCCCATTCCCAACTACCTCCCCTTCTCTCCAATACTAGGGCACTTGTTTTAACCTCCATTGTATTTCAAACAAAACGTAACCTGTTACCATGTGTATGATCATTGTTTACTCACTGTCTTCTACGCATTTTGCTCCTTTCTGCATGTACTGTTTTTTGACGTGGAACCTCTGCAAATGAGCTTCTAGCTCAAAAGCTTTTAATCCGAGACTTTAATAAATAAAAATAAATAAATAAGCTTTAATTATTATTGCAAAATTGGGCAAAACAGATCTCCAAAACTACAGCAAAGCAGTTTCAGGCTAAAATTCTAAATGGCTCAAACATGTGGGCACCCAAGAGGGAAATGCACATGAACTTGTTCATACCAGTCAGACTTTCACACAGCACTCTCATCTCATACATTCACAATGTCATCCTTTTCATGAGCTCTTGCAATGTCTCAGATATAAATCATCAGCTGTCTTCTGATGTGCAATCAGTTCATAGGTGGTGCCAAACTAACAGGATCCTCATGAATTTCACAAAGACCCAGCTCATGCTGTTCTGCTCAGCTCCAAAAGTAAACAAGCATTTGTCGATGCTGAATGTTGTCTTGCTGGCATTGGCTTTGGTAGTGCCGGAGTTAGAGACACAT
Organism: Neoceratodus forsteri; assembly: GCA_016271365.2. Taxonomy (NCBI): domain Eukaryota; kingdom Metazoa; phylum Chordata; order Ceratodontiformes; family Ceratodontidae; genus Neoceratodus; species Neoceratodus forsteri. The sequence goes on from CM057452.1 coordinate 1,087,690,907, forward strand.
AAAAGGAATGGCAGTAAAGTACTGAACTGACACCAACCCCACCCCCACCTGCACAGACTGACAGGCGTTGGGGTGTGTCTTTGGGTTTTCAGCTATAACACTCATGCCATTTTACCTCACCCTTCCCTGTAGACATTGACGAGTGTTGTGTTGTGCTTTGGGGTCTTTTGGTCTTATGCTTATCCCATTCCATAACGGAATACACTGAGGTGGGTGCAGTGTAGGAGAATGGGGTGAATTTTGGGGCTGAACACTCCATGGCACACTTCGATACCTGTCACTGGTTGCAGGGTGGTGGTGGGGGTGGAATGGCAGGAGCATTACAGCTGATGATCCCAAGTCACACCCCTGATGCTTGTCAGTCTCTATAGGGTGGGGTGTTACAGCTGGAAACTCTAACACCGTAGGCATGTGTTGGTATTTTCACTTCAAATTTTCAACATGGGCTTTTTGTGGCCCCACCTCATGAAGAGCAGCACTATCAGTTTGTTAGCCAAGGTAATTTTGGTACAGTGATCTGCCATTTGGCTCCACAGGTATGGAAACACATTTTGGGCAGGATGAAAATGACAACTGTATTGTTCATGAGGAGGTAACAAAATGACAACATTGAAAATCTGGAGTGAGAATATGAAAACTGGTGAAGTCATGAGCATGCATAGAAACTGTGCAACGCACGGCCATAACCCAATTATTTTTGGGATTTTCAACCATATTTTCAACATAGGCATTTTGGGACCTCCCTCATGAACAGTGGCACTGTGATTTTGTTAATCTGTCCCAAAAGTTAATTTCCAACAGCGACCATGCCATTGTGCACCACGGTGCGAAAACACATTTTGGGCAGGATGTGAAGAATGACAGCTGTACTGTTCATAAGGAGTTGTGAAAAAATGCCAGTGTTGAAAATATGACATGAAACTATTGCAAATTTGCGAAGGTGCAAGGGTACATGGAAACTGCGCAATACATGCTTGCAACACAGTCATTTTATGGACTTTCAACACCAAATTTTCAACATAAACATTTTAGGACCTCTGCTCATGAACAGTGTCACCGTCATTTTCTCAAACTGTTGCTAAAACTGATTTTGCACAGTGATTGCGCTATTCTGTGCGGACGTGCAAAACACATGTCAGCCAGGATATGTAAAATGACAGCTGTACTGTTCATAAGGAGGTATGGAAAATGCCAATTTTGAAAATCTGGAGTGAAAATATTACAGATTCACAAAGTTATGAGTGTGCATGGAAACTGCGTAATGCACGCTTTTAAAACAGCCATTTTTTGGATTTTTTTAACCAAATTTGCAACATAGGCTTTTTGAGAGCCCACCTCATGACCAGTGGCGCTGTCATTTTGTTAATGCATCCTGAAAGGTGATTCCAATCAGTGACCGCAAAATCACCTTTTGGGACCGAATAACACCACAGTAGTGACTGAATTCATGAGGAGGGGTCCCAATAACCCCGTGCTGAGAATTTGGTGCCAAAATTCCCAAAAATGGCCGAGATATGCACCAAAGTTGGAAAAAAACCCTATGTATGCCATTATACAACTTACCAGCATTTCTTCAGTTCGCAGTTGGCTTTGAAGAGTGCAGACGTGTTCCCAGTCCACCGAAGATTGTCGTGCCAGACTCTGGAGGTAAGTATGGGGTGAGAGGGGTTTAGAGAGGCAGGGTACACAGGGGGTACACGGGTTGGGGTGGGGCAGGAAAGACCATGAGGGACCATCTTCTTCTTTACAGGTAAAAAAAAAAGACAAGGTCAGTTTTATTTTTTTAGGTGTTTGGTACACTGGGATGGACTCCCAGTGTACCACCTGCATAACGGGAGAGGGACCACAGCTGATGGGGATTGCCTCTGTAGGCACAGAAATGGCTAGGGGAGCATGGTGCCAAGGATTGGGCACCCCTTGGCACAGAGCACATCGGGGCTGGGGACATTATGCTGACAGGGAGTTGGCTACCCCATCGGCAAACTAAACCAGGCAGGGGGGACTGAAGCAGACAGGGATTGGGCCCCTAGTTAGCAAGGAAAGACTGTTGGAGGGTACATGATGCTGAGGGGGATTGGGCATCCCCTTGGCACACTCTTGGAATGGGAGGGGGGCATCACGCCAACGGGGAGTGGGCTCCCCCATCGGCAAATGAAGTGGCTGCGGCAGTCAGTGCCGCCATGTTTAGGAAAGTGCTTCACCAGCAGGGGTATATCGGGAGGCATATTCTGGGGCCACTGCATGACGAGCTTGGCTGTCATTGCAGCAGACCTTTTCTCAGATGTGTCGGCCTCATTAAGTATTGCTGGTGTGGCACCTGCAAGCTGGCTTATTGGGGAATGAGGGATGCACCTACTGATGCATGCCCTGCATTCGCCCACAGTGACTGCACCTCCAAAGCTAATAATGCAAAATGCTGGCTGGCGCACACCCACAAGCCAACATAAAAAATACCTCTCCCCTTTGATGGTGATATGTGAGAATTGATCCTGTCTTCTGTTTCCTCCTTTAGTTATCTAGGGGTCACACTCGACACCTCACTGAATTTCTCAATGCATATAGTGGTTGTCAGAAAGGCAGTGAATATCAGGCAGGGGCTCTCCTACAAGTTATGTGACAACCTGATTCCTAAAGCCAAAATAGCAATTGTCTGTGGCATTATGCTTCCCAAACTTACCTATGGAATTTCTGTTTACTTGGCCTCAAAACTGTCCCACAGAGATGGGATGTGGCCTTCAACAATATCTGTAGATTTGCCCAGGCCATGAATAGATAGTCTCACCACTGTACCCTCTACTCCTGACTTAGTTGGCTTCCACCATCTGCCCAGTACAACCTCATTATGGGAAGTGTTCATAATGCTGCGGCTAAACAGACACCACTATCCCGAGCCTGTCTCCTTCTACCTGACAGTGAATCCTGTTCCCTAAGGTTTAATGCTCCTGGTTCCTTGGCCATCCCCAAAATCTGAACTTAGTTACGGGAACTGCCCTCCTCTTACTTTGTCCCTGCACTCTCAAACTCCATCCCAGCTGTGGTCCATCTGTGCCAGTCCAACCATTACTTCAAGAGAGGATACAGCTTCCCCCCTACTCAAGGCCTTTACATGTACTGTCCATAGGTTTTAGTTCTCTGTATTATCTCTGTATTTTTTGTACATTGTTGTGTCAGTTTCCACTGTTGTGATCTGCCAGGTCATGCCTGAAAGTCAGGAAATGTTTTGTCTGGTGCACCTACAGTACCTGGTAAATTAATTAAATATATAATGGACACCTCCCAGGTGCCACTACTATCAAATAAATCTAGTAAAAGTTGGGCACCCACAAGTTGCAAAGGATGTAAACAGTGTTGGTCGAACCCTTGAAAACCAAATGACTTTGGTGAAATAAGATATTTCTGAATGTGTTTTGTAAATTTTTACCCCATCCCATGAACTTCTCAGGTTGAATTGCAGAACAATATACATGAACTACAGAATGATAGTGCTAAGGAATTTCCTTCCACAGTTTAAAGCAGCAGTGCAATGAAACATGTGTTCCCAAAAGAGCTAGTTTCAGCTACAGTTAAGAAAAATATTAGAATGCCTGTCAAGTGTACTTGTCTAGGTGCCTTCTATGCTATACACCATGAGACATTTTTTTATTTTTCTGATCCTAACCCTTGCCAGACCTACAATGCTATTTCTATGCAAAATGTAGTAGCCATCTTTTCTTTCTTGAGAAAAAAACTAAATTAAAACATTAATAGAACACTCCAATTTTCCTGGAATAGGAAAAGTGTATCACCCAATAGATAAGGAAGATGCCTAGAATCTTTTACAGTGAAAAAAAGAGTCAAATTTTTTGCCAAATTTCGTTGCACTGCTGCTTTAAAACATCAATTCACAATACATGTAATCATTCCACAAGTCAATGTTCTGTGGAATTATTTCAGCAATATAATACATTAATCCGCAATTCATACATTCATTCAGCAGGTCAACAACTCCCTGAATGCACGATGAATGTATGACCTGCAGATTAAAGGAGATAGGAAATTATTTTTTGTTGCTTATTAGGCAGTTTGATTATCATAATTTACAGTTCCCCACACTTGCTGCTGTGGTTCTACTAAATAGTGGGGTGCACAACATGCAGCCCAGGGGCCAAAAATGACCCCCACAGCAGCTGTCTGTGGCCCTCGAGGACCTAGCAGCTTCCACTTGTTGTCTTTGTTTATTTTTTTCTTTTTTCTCATTTTTAGTTTCAGTAACATGTTGATAAATAAATAAACAAATAAATAGATAAAGGTATGTTTTGTTTTGTTTTATGTGTACATGCTGGACATTTGCCACCTCGGGCCATTTTACAGTGGCCCTCTGCCAATGGCCCTTGGCCCTCGGCCTTGACTCAAGTCTTCAGTCTAGCCCTCCACAAAAAAAAAGTTGTGCACTACTTAGTCTTAAGTTCAGCTGTATTTGAACTTTACCGTCTGTGTGCATCATACAAATGCTCACTTGTAGTTTCAAAAGTGGCACACTTAATCACATAAATAAACAGCATACATTTTGAGTTTTCCTTAAGGGAACCTTTGTGATTAGGGCACTCTCTGCTGCTCACAGTAGACATCCATACCTATGATCCAGTGTGTCTGAAGATCAATCACTACTTTAGAACCACTGCATGTCTAAGGTGGAAGGATACCCAAGGCACACTACCTGAGTGCTAGAAATGGTCTGTGTGGGTCTCAAGGGCAAGCCGAGTTTGCAGCTTTTTTTAAATTCTATAAGTGGTGCACACAAACATGGAGGGAGGTCACGACTGCTTCAGTTTGTGATAATATGGAAAAGCCTTAGTGTATCTAATTGCAGTGAGTTTTGAATGATATATTGATTCATTTCAGTTTATACTCTGGTGTCAAGAGGTACTCACCCCCTCTTTCCTGCTAAAGATCTTATTAACCACTTGCATAACCCTTTTATTATTTTGGCAACCACCACAGCCCGCCTTTCACTTCCTTGGCTGGCTGCCGAGTGATAACTATAAACTGCACTTTCTACTTTGCAGTTTATATGTGTCAGGGCCTCAAAAAGGCATCCCCAGTAGTTTCCCAGACTGTTGGGAGTAGGCACAAAACAGCCTCAGCTTTCTGTTCTCCCAAGAGATAAACGGGTCCATTGGAAGGATGTCCCACTAGGAGAACAGGTGACCCACCACTTCCTGATGTAGGGACCACTCGTGTGACATCTCTCTGACCCAGCTGAGAGCATCTGCCAGCTGATTGCTTTCTTCTGTGACATGGATCACAGGATATCTACTCCCAGGTTATGCACAAGAGACCAGGTGTAGAGAGGCACTTGACACAATGGAACAGTTTGCCCCACCCTGCCTCTTCAGGTAAAACGTGATTGTGGTGTTGCCCATCTAGACCTGCATGACCAGACCCCAGATCTGTGGAGCAAATTCCATTATAGCCAGATGCACTGCATGGAGTGCCAGCAGATTGATGCAATGAGAGGAGTCCTGGGGTGACCAACTCCTATGGGCTCAGTGGTCTCCCTGGTGTGCTCCCCACCCCACCAGAAATAAGTCCATCATGAGCATGACGGTCAGCCCTGGAGAGACAAATTTATTCCTTTCTCTAGATGTCATGGGTTCGGCCACCACTGGATGGCATCCTACATCGGCCAATCATATCACCAGCTGGTCCAAGTGACCTAGGTGGTGGGACCATGATGGCCCAACTCCTAGTGCAGGTGACACATCAACCAGTGAACCCAAAGGAACCAGAAAGTACCTGGACACGTATCCCTGACTGGCCAGGGCATCTGGGACAAAGGTTATTGCTCCTTGCTCCAAGAATGGAGCAATGTCAGCCCTTAAGGTGGACAATGTATCCTCAGACACCCTAGACCCTGAGGCATAGAGTCAGTATGGCAGGAGAGCCATAAAATCTAGAGGCAACCCTCTGCCACCATTTCTATAACCTACTTGTCTGAGGTAATTATGGACCATTATGGTAAGAAGTGGCGAAGCTGACCCCTGACTAGAAGCTGGGATAGGGACTGGGCAGGTGGAGGATGACACCCTAAAACCCATCCCTGTACAGCCATAAAGGGGATTCCAGCCACAGGGGCTGGTGGAGCACTACCACCTTGGTCTCCCCCTCACTTTGGCCCCTGGCGGCCGAATTAGGCTTTGGCACTAGTGCTGGTACTGCACCTGCCAGTGCTACTGCTGAGGCTGCTGTGGCTCAAAGGGACAATATTGTAAGGTTTTCTTTTCAGGTTTCTGGGCTTTCTGGTCCTTCTTGCATGAAGCCAGAGAATCAAGGGTGGTGCTGGACTTTTCTGTCTGTGTAAGATATCCCTCCACCCCATGGTCAAAGAAGTCAGTGCTCAAGAAGAGGCATCAGCCAACTTGTGCCAAGTAGCTGCTGTAAAGGTGGAAAGCTGCAGCCAGGCCCTGTGCCACATGATGATGATTGTTGCCATGTCACAGGAACAGGGATCACCTTTGTCTAGAACCACCTGAAGTTGCAGGCTAGCCAGTGATTGGTCCTGGCCTCTGACTAACTTTATTGGAAACTGTTTGTCAGCAGAAAGGTGAGAAAGGAGGTCATCCAACACTCCCAGCAGGGAGTGACCAAAGTTAGCCATCATCACCACGGAGTGGCCAAATGGAGACCCAGTGACACAGCAGCATACACTTTCTTTGCTGTGTGGTCACTCTTTTAGACTTTTGTCTGGAGGTTTCTCCATGTCTAATTGGCCACCCAATTTATAGAAGGCCAAGTCCCAAACCAGGCCCTCAGCAGAGGGGTGGTCAGAGAACCCTGACAGCAAGCCCACAGGTACCACATACTTGCCGACCATTCAAGTGGTGGGTGCTGGACAGGATGCCAATTGCTGCCAAAGCTCTAGGACTGGTTCCAAGATGTCCTCAGCCATGGTACAGGCAAGCCTTGGGGAATCATCCTTGTCCAAAATATCAGTGAAGAGGCATTTAGCCAAAGCTACGTGAGACAAATGTACTCAAGTCAAATACTATAGCAGGATTCAAAGTTGAGTGCAAACTCATGGTTTATTTAGGCAAAAACAAAATGCAGCACTGAATTGCCCCTTGGTGCCGTCTCTCATGTTTTGCCTAAAGAAAAAAAATTAGCAAAAAAAAAAGCATTTGCATTGAACTTTGAATCCTGCTGTATTATTGAACTTGAGCGTATTCGCCTTTGTGTTGCTTTGTGTATTGGGTCCTGAGATTGCACCAGCTGTAATTTGCCTGATTTAGCACATGGGTTTCTATAAGTTTGTGAAGAGGTATTTAGTCCACTTCTGAACTGGTTCTAAGGGCACATTCATGGATTCTGATATAAGTCGGAGTAAAGCCTCAAAAAACACCAGCCCATGGTTGGTAGTCAGTTCATCGACCATCTAACAGTCAAAAGAACAAGTCCTGGTGGAAGTCATGGATGACTCACCTGCAGAGTCATCTGTGGACTCCTCAACATACATACATACATACAAACAAATATGCCAGAAGAAACAGGCCTTATGGTCTATCAAGTCTGCTCCAGTGCAGCTAGCACCCCTAAATCACAGCTGCGCCACACCCTCTCTCCCACTTGTAATTCTTCATTACTATTCACCAAGATCCCCTCTGTGCCCTGTCCCATGCCCTTTGAAAGCACCCATGACCACTTACTACCATGGACCACCCTAGTGTCCTTGGACTAGATGATTTCCACTGACAGCCTGCCCGGCAAGCATGCAGCAGCATGGTACTCATTTGTCAGAACACTAAACAGGAGCTGCAGTGGAGGTGGTTCCACCCAGAGGGGTGGAGAAGCAGATAGACATCTTCCAGGTATGAAATGGCATAAGGAAGACTGGTGAGTGCCAAGGGATCATAGGTCCAGAGGTCATAGCCCTTCCCTCCAAGCAACAGTCCACTGTTGCCAGAAGAGCTGGGGGACATGATTGAAACTTTCAAGTACCTCAAGGGAATCAACAAAGTCCAAGAGGGTAGCATCTTTCAAAAAAAGAGGTGTGCAAGAACAAGAGGGCACAATTTGAAGATAGAGGTAATTTAAGGAAGTATTTTTTCACAGAGAGGGTTATGGATGCATGGAACGGCCTTCTGGAGGAGGTTGTGGAGTCAAAAACAGTGGTGGAATTCAAGCATGCATGGGACAGTCATAAAGCAATTCTAGGGGGTGGGGGCAGGAAGAAGTAGGCTGCCGGTTAACTAGGATCTGCAGCTTATCCATTAGGTAGGGAAATGGGCAGACTGGGTGGGCCAAGCAGTCCTTATCTGCCGTCAAATTCTATGTTTCTATGTTTCATCATATTGACACACTTTGAATTGATGCTTTTTCTCACCTGAGGATAAAAAGCATCAGCACTTCTCCACTGAGTGATATTGAGAGCAGGAGCAGCACCTCAATCTTGATCTCAGTCTCAATCTCAACCTTGACCTCAATCTTTGACCCAAGGATCAGCATCGGCAGGTATCCTACATGCTTTAAGAAAACCACAAATTAGAGCTATACACACTTGAATTAGGCCAAATGTTCCTTGACTCTCCTTAAATTAGGAGAGAAAAGTGTAGGAGAAAAGAAGGGGGAGCTTCTATAAACGGCTATACAAATTCCTTCACAAAAAGTTATCAGTCCCTTAAAGATTGTCTTTATGCACAGATTTTATTCATAGATGGTTTAATTCTTTTATTCTATTTTCATCCTTGTGCAGTACTGCGCAAGGATGAAAACAGAATAAAATGAGATTAGAATAAAAAAATTAAACCATCTATGAAATAAAAATCTGTGCATAAAGGACAGACAATCTTTTTAAGGGGTTGAGACCACATGCTTTGACATATTGAACAGAAAGGCTTGGGAGGCATGACCACCAGAGGAGGCAGTTCCCAAGGCATTCCATTAGGGGACACCAACTGGGCCACACCTTCCTGAGTGAAGAACAGGAGAACCAGGATCTAGGAAAGCAACTCCTCATTGATTCTCTCTGACAATCAGTTGACCATTCAAGAAAGATCTTGACCGCCTGCATGACCTGGGAGAAGACTGATAGCCAGAAAGGGTTACCATGGAGTCTTTGCCTCGCCTCAACCAAAGAGCTCTCGACCATGGCAGAGCAGTCAGGGAGCCAAGTAAGTAGAAAGAATGTGTTTTTTCCTGGTCTGGCAACCTACGGCAGTGGCATTTGATTTCCTTGCAGCATGGAGATGGGCTCTACCCAAAGGTTTGGAGGGCCAGACACATTTCTCTAAAATCATCAGTGAATGACCCTCCGACACTGGCCCTAGCCAAGAGCAGAGCTGAGACCAAGCAGAAACTCTCCACAATCTCCACCTCCTCCTCTGCTGTGCATCTGACCTGGGAGCTGCTGGGACCTTTTTGCAATCCTTCAAGTAGTCTTTCAGCCAAGAGAAAGGCAAGCCTTCCAGTCCTCGATGGATAAGGGCAGCATGGTCTGGCACAGTTGCATCACACAATGTTGTGCTGTGGGCTGTAAAGGCACATATCATGCGGATCCATGTATGACATTTTCTGATGGCATTTGTTGAGAACTTGAACCTGAGTTTCACACTATTCATCACTGATCACAAATTGAAGCCAGAACACAGAGTATATTAGAAACTCAAAAGTAACTTGAAAAGTCAAAAAATCACCAAAGAAGTGCTAATAAAACTTAAAGTCCTTCAATAGTGTAGAGATGCAAAGAGACCAGTTCCTTCCAGCCAGAAAGAAAGATCTGATGTTATGGGGTGCAGTCAGAGAATATGCTATCTGGGAAGTTGGAGGAGTTTAGCTTGAAGACTTCCAATGAACTGCCTCCAGTAAACTACCATAGTGTGGATAGTAAACCATATCCATGTTGTTAGAAATAGTATTTTGCCCATCTCTGAACCAGTTCCAACGGGACATCATTTGGGACAATATTCCAAAGAAAGTCCAGCTCAATAAAAAAGTTTGACCATCCGAGAAGTCTCAGTCAGACTGCTGAATCCTGCTTGAGGTCATTGACAACTCATCCGCCACATCCAATGTTTCATTGAACACCACACCACCCTGGTCCATTTTTCAGGGGTATGTACAATCCTAGAGCCCTGGGTGACCCGGACAAATAGCCAAGCAGGCCAATAGTTGGATGTAACTCCTTTGTTGGGACACCAGACCATAGCTGTTGAGGAGGGGCTCCACTATCAGTGGAGAAGAGGCGGGTGCAGCTGACTGCTTGGTCAGCAGCTTGGAAATGACAACCCAAGTGGACCAAGAACCACCTGGCTCGGAAGTAGAGCTTGCTTTTCCAGTGAGATACCACTGTAGCCAAAGTAGATCCTCATACTTCAAACAAAGATGGTGTCAACATTGATCTTCACTACAGGATATCAAGTCCACTAAATGTCAGGTTGACACCCGTTGGTTGAGACAGGGCAGGACTTTGAATGGCACTTTGACTGACAGTCTACCTGAAAGTTGACAGGGTGCTGTACTGGAAGATCACATGCTTCAGTAGCAAGACCACTAAGGGCCTTATAGCTTCTGGATTCATGACCTCCAGGGTAAGAACCTCCAGATGTGACCTGTCCAGGACTGCTAACTGAGCTAGTTTCTCCTGCATGAGGACAGGGAGAACTGTGGTCTGTGAGACTAACAACTCCTCACCAACCTTCTCAACAACTGATCAACCAGCTTCAGAAAAATCCTGACTGGCCGATCAACCAGAGTCAAGTTCAAAGTATTTGGTGGGATTACTACAAAACCTCAACTTACTCCTCAACTGGAGGAAGCTTAACCAAGGCCACGCAGCAAGGAGGTGGATCAAGGGAGAGGGAAGAGCATGCTCATTCCTGTCCCATGATCGACAGTGATAACCATTGACAGCCCAACTCCCACTGTAGCGGCCACATCTGCCAGTGAGCCCAATGGATTACACTGGTTGACACCACCGTTAATCCCAGCAGCTGCAGGAATTCTTGGGCTGGGCACAAGCCCCAACCCAGAAATGATTGAGCAAGGGATGCAAGACACATATCCCTGTTTGCAGCAAATTTGGGCCCTGGCCTGATCAGAGTGCAGTTCTGCCCCAATGAACTTGATCACCTGCATAAGGACCACTTCTGGTTTGGCCAGCTTGACCTGGTGGCCCACATTTTGAAAGATTTGGAGGGTCAGACCCGTGGACTGCTTTACTGCATTCCTGGTAACACTGGCTAGCAGTCAATCATCCAGGTGTGGGTATCTTTGACACCCTGCACTTAAAGAAGGCTTCCACCACAGCAAATGATTTGGTGAAGACCCTCAGCATAGACAAGAGGTCAAAGGCATGACTTTAAATGGTAGCACGCCTTCATCCCATAACCTGAGGTAACGGCAGTGGAATGAACAGACTGTGATGTGGAAGGACATGTCCTGAAGGTCCTGACAACAGAACCACATCCCTACGCCATTAACAATATGATCTAGTTTAGAGTGACCATGCAGAATTTAAGCTTCCACACAAACTTGTCGAGATCATGCGAATCCAGAATTGGGCACTAACCTCTCATCCATTTCAGTATCAGAAAGTATCGACACATAGGCATGTGTAGCTACAGTATCTGGGATCCACTGTATCACCTCTTGTTCCGGGAGCTAATCAGTGTTGGCCAGCAGTGAGGACAGCATGCCCTCTGGCACACTGGACTCCTGAGGAGCTCAGGGTTGGTATGGTGGGAGCCTTAAAGTGCAGAGTCAGCTCCCTGCTCACCAATTCTAGCACCCACTTGTCCAAAGTAATAGTGAACCACTGTGTAAAGAAGTGACATAGCCAACCTAGAACTGGGAGCTTGGACAGGGACTGCACAGTAGGGGAATGGTACCCCACAACCCAAACTAGTAGCCTGGGAGGGGGCTGTGGCTGCCTGGGTACCAGAAACACCCTTCCCTCCTTTCTTGCCCTGACCACCAAACTTCTGCTTCAGGCACAAATGGGCACAAATGCTGAAATTGTCCTATTGGGGCTGCTGCTGAGTCTGCTGTGGCTGGTACCTCTGAGGACAAAAGGGCTTCTTTCTGGCTTGACCACCTTGGGGTCACATTAGGATGAAGCCAAAGAGTTAGGGTGGCACTGGACTTCTCAATGTGGGTCAGATGTCATTACACCACAGGAACAAAGAGGTCAGTGCCTAGAAATGGGACATTGACCAGTTTATACTGTGTCCGGCATGTACTGTAGGTGGACACCCTCAGTCAGGCTATTCAATGCATGGACATGGAAATGGCCATAGCGCAGCACAGGAATCACCCATGTCCCATGTCCAAGACCATCTTTATTTATTTATTTTTGTTGACTGGGTAAGTGCACTAAACAAATCCTGCCTATTTTCAGGCACGCACCGGGGAGGGGATACAGATGAATGCCAGCTGACCTTGAACCAGATTAAGCTGTTGGTAGTATTTTCAGTGAATGAGGGAAATTTGGCCAGGACACCGGGAAATTCCCCTACTCTTTTCGAGAAGTGCCATGGGATCTTTAACATCCACCTGAACTGCCACCAATCCAGGCAAATGGGACCTTGGTTTAACATCTCATCCAAAAGATGGCACCTCAGAAGTGCAGCAGCCCTCTCCTGCTGCACTACAGTGTCAGTACTGGGATATTAACCCAAGTGCCAGATGTGGGAATTGAACCCATAGCCCTCTGATCTCCTGGCCTCAGAGGCGAGTGTGCTACCTACTGAGCCACTGACACTGCACTGGTGTTTAGTCAGCATGCAGCTGTAGTCTCTGATCATTTGAGCAGTGACTTGCTTGTCTGTCAGGAGCAAAGGGAGGAGGGTTCCAACCATTCCAAACAGGGAATGACCATTGTTAGCCATCATAATGGCACAGCTGAGTTGCCTGAGACTAAGCAAGGAAGCCATGTAGACCTACTGGACTGCATGATCCAATTTCTTGGATTCTTTGTTGGGCAGTTTATCCACATTTCCCTGGACTTTTGATTCCAAAAGACTGAGTTGATGGTCTAAGTATCTAGAAAGGCTGCCTGTGGGGACTACGAACATGCAGACCAGCTAGGTGAGGAGCACTGGGCAAGATGATGGATGCTGCCAAAGCTCCAGAGCCAGTGCCAATATGTTGGCAGCAAAGGAAGGCAAGCTGCAGGAAATTGTACCCATCTAGAATGTCATTAAAATGGTATTTAACCCACCTCTGAACTGGCTCCAAGGGGGGACTTCCATGGATTCAGACATCAGTTGGAGCAATGCTCTAAAGGAAGTTGAGCCAGATGAAAAAGTATGATTTGACCACCAGAGAAATCTTGGCTGAACTGCTGTGTCCTGTTTGAGGTCACTGAAAACTCATCCTCGGGTCTGATGGTTCCTTGAACACCATGGTGGTGCATTTTTGGGATGCACACCACCCTAGAGTCCTGGGTAACATCAACAGAAAACAACCAGGCAGACTGGTAGCTGGGTGAGACTCCTTCACGGGGGCCCTGGACTGTGGCTGCCGAGGAGAGGACTCCACCAACAGTGGAGGAGTGGCAGATGCAGTAGAGTGCTGGGTCACCAGCTGGGGACCAGCATCCCAAGTGGACCAAGGAAGCACCGGTCCCTGGAGTAGAGGTATACCCCTCTCAGTTAGAGACCACTGATACCAAAGAAGGTTCTCATATTTCTGATGAAGACAGTGTTGCCGATGATCTTCCCCAATGGATAATGAATCTGAAGAACACTGGGGTCGATGCCGGTTGGTCAGGTGAGAGCCTTGATTTTGACCATTGATCTGAAGATCAAAAGTATGTGTCTACCAGAGGACCTGTGTAGATTACATGCTTCAGCAGCAAGATCACTAGGGGACATGTAGTTCCTGGAGGCATGATTATCGGGATAGGCAGTTTCCAAGGTGACTTAGCCGTCCCCACCAACCAAACCGGCCTTCCAACCTGAGGACTGGGACAACCGAGGTCTGTGATAGATGGTTCTTGATCAACCTCTTCCAACAACCAGTCAACCAGCTTGAGAAAAATTCCAACTGACTAATTAGCCAGAGTTGAGGTTGCAGGATCCAGCAGGGTTACCAAGGGAACCTCAATCTGCCCTATGACCGGTGGAAGTTCAATCTAGGCCAGAAGAGAGTTGAAGGAGCAGGAAGAGTGTAATCATTCCCAGTCCTATGACTAACAGAGATGGAGCTTGTGTACCATTTGTGATAGGGCTGACTCTCCCTGTAGATCTGCAAGGTCATGTATATTTTGCAGAATTCCTCCAACACTGGGCCAGCTGGGATGGAGGATGAGCCCACATTGGCCTCTACCTCCTCCTCCTCCTTCAACGCCACAAATTGTGCCACTGACCTGGCAGCTGCCATGGGTGTTTTGCATTCCTGGGGCCAACCGCGGTAGACGTGCTTTCCTTTCATTCAGCAATGAAGGGTGCATGGCACACAGCATGAACACTGCCTCATTATTAGACTACATCAACACAATAGACACACTTGTCATGGGTGTCCACAAGTGACTTTTCTAGCCAAAACGCAGGCAGCTTTTGATCCTGGGTGTCTGCCTTTCTATCTCAGAGACCAATGATGGAGCAAGAACCATAAGACAAAAGTAGCTATATTAGCCAAAAACATTACTGAAATGTTGAAGTCTGCCAAAAGTATTAGCGTTGAAAATGTAGTCTTTCTATCCATGCAGAGCTTCCAAGGAGAAGGCCTGTCCCTTCTAGTAGAAAAGAATATCTGACATAAAGGGGCAGAGCCAGAGGATTACACCATGGGGTTAGAGCAATAGGGACAACCCTGCATGGACAATAGGTCCTGGGGCAAATAGGGAATTCCAGGCTGACTAGAAGGACCTTTCATCTTTTTCTACCATCACTGTGTATGTTTCTGTGGCTGGAGGAGCTTAGTTTGAAGACATCCACAGACTTAGCTGTCTCTATTTAGAGTAGAGTTTGGATAGTTAACTGAATGATGGTAGACCTTTTCATTTAACTAAAATAAATAAATGTTTGCATTGGTGCATTGCAATGCACAGCATTTCAATACCTAAACAAAAATGACTAAACATTTTCAATAAGCTAAGTCTTCTGGTTTTAGATTATGGGAGGCTGATTTGCACACATACCAACAAAGAGCCTTGCATAAGGTATGCATTGTATATAACTGGTTGGCTAAACTTCCCAACTCTGTGGGCAGGATTCACAAAGGAGTTGCACTTAGTGCATCTCGGATACCCCATCACAGATGAGATGCACTGAATGTCAACTGTGGTATTCACAGAAGATGCACTGGGAATGCCCCGCGCCTCCCCATGTGAATGCCACAGCTGCACCCAGCCCTGGATATGCTGGTGCAACCCCTTGTCAGGCTGGGAAACCAATGGGGCATGTCTGCCTGTGGCAATACAGTGCAGAGTACTGAACCCCACTGCCCTCCCTGAACCAAACACATCTGTGCTGGTAGTCCACAGGACCCCCCATAGCTCGGCAGACATCACACCACCCACCTTCTCAGGCACTACCAACCCCACTCCCCCGTCCCTGCACCCCCCCATTAGTGGGCAGAGCAACCCACCCACATACCACCACAGCTTGCTGCCGACAATGCTGTCTGTGACTGATAGCTATTGTACAGCCTGCAGCCTGTTGGTGGACCCTGTCCTGTGGACTACTGGCACAGGTGCATTTGGCTCAGGGAGGCTGGGGGGGTCAGCACTCTGCACTGTATTGCCTCAGGAAGTGACTGTTTACCAGAGATGTGGGCAGAGTGAAGGTCTAACCTGATGCCTTTACTTGTGAAGGGAGTGGCAATTTACCAGAGATGTTGGCAGGAAGGGGAGCTGGTCTATCCTGAGGCATTTACTCGCTGTAGGGAGTGATGATTTACCGGAGATGTGGGCAGGGAGGGGGGTCTATCCCAACACCTGTCTTGCCATAGCAAGCAGCATTGTACCAGAGATGTGGGGGGAGGGCACACTGGACTGCCAGGGTGGGCAGGCTGCCATGCTGCTGTTTGTGGTATGGTAACCTGCCTGTGGGTGGCAGTCCACAAAAGTCTACTCTCTTTAGATTTGTCTTTGGGAGACACATCTCCGGACTTGCCCCGGGAATGCACCTCCAAGTTGAGCTGTGAATGCATGGGCACACCCCCTTCACAGCCCCTCTAGATGGCCACATATAATTATGGCTGGTAAGTGGCACATCTGGGATGCATTTGCACATCGAGGAAACACTGGGTGCATCCCCTTTGTGAATCCTGCCCTTTAGGTTTAAGACCCATCATCATATAATGCATCAAGGCTTGAAGTGGAAGCTATTAAATGTAAGATGAATCAAAACATGGTTGGCTACAATATTCAATATGTTAAAGTTAAACAAACATGCACCCAAAATACTAATTAATAAAACAACAGCAAACAAATTGACTATTTAAAGTCAATATAATACAGTGAGTCTAACATAAACACATCTTACAGTGAACTAATTTTCCAGTATGGTACAACAAACCCCTGGAATGCCATACCACCAAATGTATTACGTCTCTCGAAGACCTTCAGTACAGCCTTCCAGCACGAACCTTCAGTCAGATGTGAATGCAACATATGTAACTACAGTAATTTTATTTTGCATAATCTGCATGTACAACTCATAAATTATTTGTATGTGTAAAATGTTTACATTACCAAAATCTTCGTAATCGTTTATTTGTAGTATGTATTACATGTAAACAATAACCCAGCACAGGATAACCTTATAAACAGGGCTTTGGCCCAAACTGTATTTCATCCAGTATGAAAATAAAAGTTTATTCTAGTACTACTACTGCAAAATCCAGCTTCCAGCACCCTCAAGTGGACAGGGCCTAGTCCCATGGCCACTCCACCCTCTCAGTCATCTTCCACCCCTCCACCCATCTCCTCCATGGTACTATGATACCTTAGAAAACATTATAGTGTCCTGCCAGCCCTTCTCTCACTGATACCATCTTTTACCCCCTTCCCCAATTACTAATGCAGCCAATCCCCATATATGCTGTGTAGCATAGCTGACCAAATTGATCTAATGACAAGGTGATTTGGGATCTGATGCATTTGTATGCTGCTAACAAAAAAGTATGAAGTGCTTGTTAATTTATTTTGGAGCATGGGGAACTAAACTAGTCTTCAGCACTACCCATCCCAGAGTATGCTAACAGTTGGCTAAAGTGGCAGCGGATGTATCAGTAAATCATTACGTGCATGGGGAAGAAACTACATAGGTTTTCAAACCTTTGTTTTTGTTAAGGAGTGGGTACCCCTGGATGCCAGGTAATGCTTGGGACAGGGTGATGGATGGTGTACCACTGCCAGATAATGCTTAGGGCAGAGTGAAGGAGAGAATAAAAATTGCTAAAATATGAGTAGAAGCAAAGCAGTTTTGAAATTTTTATCAAGATGCAGTCTGGTTCCCTTCAGGTGGAATTACATATTTAAAGCTGCAAATCTGGTGACATCCAGCAGACCAGACCTGGGTTTGAATCCCACAGCTTCCACTTGCATACTGTGTGACCCTGAGCAAGTCACTTAACTTCCCTGTGCTCCCAGGTCGCTCCTGTAAAAAAGCTTTTAGCTTAGTGTGCTACTCCTGATTAAACAATTAAATAAAAAAAGTGAAAACGCTTAAAGTACAAGTGGTTTAAATGTTTTTTATTTTTGTTAAAATACAGTTGGTTCCCTTCAAATGGGAACTGCATTAAAATGTGGCCTTCTCTGGTTCCTGGAACTGAGTGAGAACTGGAGAAAATGGAAAACACACTAAAATATATAATAACATCCCAAATAACACAGAGTATCAAAAAACAAGCTCATTACTTAGAAAAATAACAGACTATAGTGGAAACAAAATATTGATAGAAAACTGGAGCTGACTTCAGAATGACTGCTGTCTTTAGCAGAGAAACAAATCTGATACTAGAGCAGCACAGGGAGCACGACCACAGTGCAGAAGTTGAACTTGCAGTCTAAATCTTTATATTAGCATAAAGTTCTATTTCTGAGGCATCACACTCTAGTGGGATGATGCACTTTTCTAGGTTTCATTGATGGATTTCTGTGTTTAGGGAAAGGTGGAGGGGGTACCATTGGACATCAGGGAATTCTTGAGACATGGAGATGAAGGGGTACCACCGGATGCCAGAGAATACCAGGGCAGGGTGAGGGAGGAGGTACCACTGGATGCCAGGGAATGCTTAGGGCACAGTGAGAGAAGGGTATACCACCTGGTGCAAGGGTATGCTTATGACAGAGTGAGGTATGGGTACAACTTGATGCCAGGGAATGCTTGAGGCATAGTGGTGGAGGAGTACCGCTGTATGCCAGATAATCCTTAGGGCAGGATGAGGGGAAGAATAACACTGGATGCCATGGAATGTTTAGGGCAGGGTGAGGGAGGGAGGAGTAGCAGTGAATGTCAGGGAATGCCTGAGACATGATGATAGAGGAGGTATCACTGGATGCCAGGGAATGCCTGGGCAGAGTGAGGGAGGGAGATGAATCCACTGGGTGCCAGGGAATGCTTGAGGTAGGGTGAAGGATGGGTTACCACTGGATGCAAATAAATGCTTGGGACATTGTGGTGGAGGGGTACAACCAGATGCCAGGGAATGCTTGGGACATGTGAAGGAGGGCTTCTACTGCATATCAGGGAATGCTTTTGGTAGGGTGAGTGAGGGGCTACCACTGGATGCCAGGGAATCCTTAGGGTGGGGTAAGGAAGAGAATACAACTGGGTACAAGGGAATGCTTAGGGGAGGGTGAGGGAAGGGGTACCACTGATTTCAGGTAAATACTTGGGGCAGGATGAGGGATGGTGTATCACTGGTTATGAAGAATACTTGGGGCAGGGTGAGCGAGGAGGTAGCACTAGATACCATGGATACCACTAATGCAAAGGGCAGGGTTAGGGGCTACCACTGGTAACCAGAGGGGGCAGGGTGAGAGAGATTGTATCACCGGATGCCAGGTAATGGTAGAAAAAAGGTGAAAGAGAAGTACCAATGGATCTAAAGTACCAGACAAAGGTAAGCACTGGAGCAGTCATGCTAGCTGTGAGAATTCTGAAAACTGAAGGCAAGATGAGCAGCACCACACACCAACCACACTGGATTCCACAAAAAAGTCTGGGTCCAAGGATTTGCCCACCACCAGTCTTTTTTCAAGCATTGGTAACATGGAATGATGTAACATGGAATGATCAGAAAACGACAGCAGTGAAAGCACACTGCTGGCTTACGTATCACGATAAAGACTGGTGGTGGACAAATCCTTGGATCCACCCAGCCTTTTTTGTGGACTCCAGTGTGGTTGGTGTGTGCTGCTGCTCATCTTGTCTTCAATTACCAGTGGCTGCCAGGCAAGTATTAGGTAGAGGTGGATGAAGTCAACAAAATTCGCTCCACAAAATATTTTGTGAACAGTGCTCAATTAGCAGAGTACAATTCGTGAAATTCACCAATTCGCAGAGTGTGGATAGTTGGTGAAAGTGTGGTATTTCATGTGTGAAATTCCACACACTGTGCAAAAACTACTGTTTACACCCTCCCCCCACTGATCGCTGGCCCCAATAATAAATAAAAAACTCCAGATCCCTGATGTAGTGGACCCCCACCACATCACCAGCCCCAATAACAAAAAAAATGTCTCCAAATCCCTGATATCTAGTGAACCCCCCACCCCACCAGTCGCCAGTCTCAATAATAAATAAAAAAAAACTCCAGATCCCCAGTGTTTAGTGGAACCCCCACCCTGCCAGTCCCCTGCCATAAGAATTAAAAAAAAGTCTCCAAATCCCTGGTGTCTAATGGACCCCGCCCCCCCCGCATCACTGGCCCCAATAAAAAATCCCTGGGGTCTAGTGGAACCCTCCTGCCTCCCACAATCCATCACGTAGTGCCGCCCCACCACCACTCTGCTCCCCCCGACCCTGTCCCCGATTGGGACACTGGTACAGCCTTCCACTCACCTCCGCAGCTGGCAGCCTGATTGACCTGTTCTGAATGAATGAGTGTGGGCTTGTACCAGGGATTTGGAGACTTTTTTTTATTATTGGGGAAGGCATATGTATGCTCTTTTTTTATTTCTATTTTTATTTTTCCTTTCTATTTTACTCTTGTACTATCACTTTTACTTCTAAACCTTATATGTTATCCTTAATATTGTTTTACTTTTTTTTCTTATTATCCTCTACCTTTTTCCTCTCTACATCCATTCTACCACTTCTTTCATTTATTGACACTGTTTAGTCAAGTGGCACTGTTGCCTCCGCTGTTGTTGTCCCACCTCGATGCTGTCACTTGTGTCTGTTGCAGGGATGTGCTCCACTGTCTGTCACTTATGCTCCAGCCGCATGCTGGTGGCATATGGCATTGTGGTGCCTGCACAGGGTTGCTGGCAATCCTGTGCAATGGAGGGGGGAGGGGTTCTGGCCATGTGTACACAGCTGCCGTGGCCACACGCTGGGGGCTTGGTTGACCCGCTACTGTGTCTAGTGGCAAGCCCCCACCCTCTGATGTCCCTTGGAGCCTAAAAAGAAGAAAATGGTCCCGTGAAGTCTTTTTTTAATCTGTAAAAATGTGTGTAGACAGTGCACTGCTCTATTATATTGGAACATATATGTGTATATGTATTAGTCCTTGTGTGTGTATCACAATAATTACAAAGTTCAGTTAAATAGCTCAGTGGTTAGTGCAAAAATTGCTAGTTTACACTGCCCACAGAAACATTCTTTTTCAGTCATATTGGCTCTTGATAGAGTTTGTTCTAACTGGAACAAGTGGCTGCATTCTTAACAAGCATTTGTCAATGCCGAATGTTTGCTTGCTGGCATTGGCAGTGGTAGTGTAGAAGTTACAGAGCTGCATAATAGGAATGGCAGTGAAGTATTGAACTGAAACCAACCCCACCACCAGCCTGCAGAGAGTGACAGGCATTAGGGTGTGCGTTTGGGTTGTCAGGCATAACGGCCAAGCCATTTCACCACACCCCACCCTGCAGACACTGATAAGTGTCATGGTGTTCCTTGGGGTCTGTGGCCCTTATGCACACCCCATTTCATTAGGAAATATGGTGAGATCGGTGCAATATAGAAGAATGGGGTGAAGTCTGGGGCCAAAGAGTGCAAGGCATACCTTGATGCCTCTCACTGACTGCAGGGTGTGGAATGGTAAGAGCATCACAGGCAAGAATCCCAAGTCACACCCCTGATGCCTGTCATTCTCTACAGGGTTGGGCATTATGGTTGGAAACCCTAATACCTCAGGCATTCGTTGGTATTTTCACTCCAAATTTTCAACATGTTTTTTTTGTGACCCCACCTCATGAACAGGGGGAATATCAGTTTGTTAGCCGAAAGCTGCTTATGCACAGTGACTACGGTATCTAGCACCACAGGTGCAAAAACATTCCGAACAGGATGTAAAAAATGACAGCTGTACTGCTCATGGGGAGGTGTACAAAATGGCAATGTTGCAAATCTGCAGTAAAAATATTTAAAAAAATGGTGAAGTCACGAGCGTACATAGAAACTGTGCAACGCACACCCGTAATATAATTAGGTTGGGGATTTTTTTACAACAGATTGTCAGCTCAGGTATTTTGGTGCCTCTGATCATGAACAGTGTCACGTGATTTTCTTTATCTGTGCCAAACAATGATTTCCCACAGCGACCACGCATCTCTGCGCTGAAGGTGTGGAAACACACTTCAGCCATGTTGTGAAAAATGACAGCTGTACTCTTCATAAGGAAGTGTGGAAAAATGGCATTGGTGAAAATCTGGACTGAAAATATTACAAAGTCATGAACTAGCAAGGGTACGTGGAAACTGGGCAATGCTCATTTGTAACACAGTCATTTTATGGACTTTTGTCACCAAATGTTCAACATAGCCATTTTAAGACCTCTGCTCATGAACAGTGTAACTGTGATTTTCTTAATCTGTCCTAAACATTGCTTTCGCACACCAACAGCACCATTGTGCTCTACATGTGCGAAAACACATTTTGGGCGACATATGAAAAATTGCAGCTGTACTATTCATAAGGAAGTGTAATAAAATGGCAATGTTGAAAATCTGGAATGAAAATATAGAAAATTCGTGAACTTACGAGCGTGCGTAGGAACTGTACAACGCACGCTCGTAAAACAGTCATGTTTTGGAATTTTTTCACCAATTTTCAACATAGCCATTTTAAGACCTTTGCTCATGAATGGTGTCACTGTGATTTTCTTAATTTATCCCATACATTGATTTCGCAGACATCGACAGCCATTGTGCGCTACATGGGCGGAAACACGTTTTGGGTGAGATGTGAAAAATGACAGCTGTACTATTCATAAGAAGGTGTGGCAAAATGGCAATGTTGGAAATCTGGAGTGAAAATATTGAAAATTCATGAACTTACGAGCGTGCATAGGAACTGTACAACGCATGCTCGTAAAACAGTCATTTTTAGGAATTTTTTCACCAAATTTTCAACATAGCCATTTTAACACCTCAGCTCATGAACAGTGTCACTGTGATTTTCTTAATTTTCCCCGCACATTGATCTCGCATACAGACTGTGCCATTGTGCGCTACGTGGGCGGAAACACATTTTGGGTGTGATGTGAAAAATGGCAGCTGTACTACTCATAAGAATGTGTGACAAAATGGCAATGTTGAAAATCTGGAGTGAAAATATTGAAAATGTGCGACCTTACGAACGTACGTAGGAACTGCGCACGTACGCGTGAAACAGTCATTTTAGGATTTTTCACCAAATTTTCAAAATAGTCATTTTAAGACATCTGCTCATGAACAGTGTCACTGTGATATTCTTAATTTGTCCCGAGACATTGATTTCACACCGACTGCCTCTTGCTATTGTGCTGCATGGGCGGAAGCATGTTTTGGTCAGATGAAAAATGACAGCTGTACCACTCATAAGAAGGTGTGGTAAAATGGCAATGTTGAAAATTTGAGGAAAATATTGAAAATTCGCGGAACTCACGAGCCTGCATAGGAACTGCGCAATGTGCACGCCAGAAACAGTCATTGTTTGAATTTTGGCACCAATTTTCAACATGGGGTTTTAGGACCCTTCTCATGAATGCTGTCACTGTCACGGCATTATTCAGGCCCAAAGGGTGATTTCACACAGTGACTGCTCAGTGACTGTAAATCACCCTTTGGGGTCCGAATAACGCCATGACAGTGACATCATTCATGAGAAGGGGTCCCAAAACTCCATGTTGAAAATTGTGCAAAAATTCCAGAAAATGCCTGAGATATGCAACAGTTGAAACCCCCTATGTAGCCATTATACAGCTTACCGGCATTTTCTCAGTTCACGGTCGGCTTTGAAGAGTGCAGACGTGTTCCCGGTCCACTAAGATCGTAGCGACAGAGTCCGGAGGTAAGTATGGGGTGAGGGGGTGAGGGAGGCTAAAAGTGCAGTGGTGGTGCAGGTTGTGGGAGGGAGGCTGGGAGACGCGTGGGACCGCTTTTCTTTACAGGGTACAAAAAAAAAAAAAAAAGAACTATGAGGCATTTGCCACACTGGGGTGGGCTCCCAGCGTGGCACAAGAACGGTTAGGTCATTCAGCCGACGGGATTGGGCACCTCATCGGCCAAAGATGGATTGCCACGCTGGGGTGGCTCCAGCGTGGCACTTAGCACGGGGTTAGGACAGTGGAGCCGATGGGGATTGGGCAACGCCGGCTATAGCATTATTTGCCACACTGGGGTGGGCACCCAGCATGGCATTTTCTAAGGCTTTGGGGGAACGCACAGCCGACGGGATTGGGCACCCCTGTTGGCTATTCAGTGTTTGTGCACAGGGGGAGGCACACACCTGCCTGGCGTGTGTGGGGGAGAGCTGCGCATGAGCAGGCGATATCTTATCGCTGCTCACTCAAGCGTAGCTCCCCCTTTGAACTGTATGCCACTGCATCTTGGAGCTTGTCACAGACAGCTCCAGCATGCATTGGCTTACAGGGGCCGTGCCTGCCAACACACTGACTGAATTGGAGGAGGAGGAGGAGGTGACACACCTCCGAAATCTCCGATGATGGCACTATGTTTCTCACACATGCGTGCAAGCAAACATAAAAACACAACAGAGACTGAATCAGCAGAAACAGAAGAATCAGCAAGCAAAAGAAACAATTAGTGATACAGATGAATCTGAAGATACTACCCATGAAGAGATGGAAGTCGGTATAAAGGAATAAGATTTTGTTTAAAATATGGACATATGACAGAATTATAAATTAGAGCTTAGCAATAATGAAAACATAAAAAAATGGATTTAGAAGGGGAAGATAAGAAGAACTGGTTTCCAATTATATAGATGTAACTCATATATATTTATGTTCTAGCTCACTTTACTCTACCAAATAACCCACCAGTTATAAGGTTATAAAATAATTTCTGAATTGTCTATGATTCACTGTAAATACCTTTAAAGAAAAACTGTATTTATCTGAAACTCCCCACACCCCAATGCCTTAGTCCCCATTGAAGCTATTACAAGTAAAAACAATTGAAAAGTACACAAGTACCTGGTGGAAAACCTCATTGTAAGCTGAAACGGTGCCACGTAGCAACTACCCAGTTCCCTGATTGTGGTACTTAAAGTTAAATTAAAGGAAGTAGCACTGCTGAATTTTTTTTTGTTACTTGCAAAAAGCCTAATTGGAAGCTAAGGCTTTGAGGGGTGGGGAGTTTGAGATAAATACAGTTTTCCTTTAGAAAAGAAAGGAACTAAATTTATAACTGCTATTATAAAACTAGCTAAAAAACGTATTTATTGTGATATTTAGAACATAATAATAATAGGTTCTTGAACAAGTGTTCAAAGAATATGATTTTATTATACAGCAATACCAAACTGTGCTTGTGGTGCTACACTACTTTGAGTTATACAATCATTTAATATATTTTTTTGATTGAGAATGTTATATAGTACAGTTTGGACTCCTCAGTAATTGAGGACAAATGTAACCTTTTTAATAACTATTGTTTTTCTTTTATTTTAGCAATTCTTCATGTAAATTGTTGTTCCCTTATAAGACACCTGGACTTCATGTTACTTTAGAAATTATAAGAAAACATTTAATTTATAAATATAATAATAAACAGAAAACACCAGAAAAAGTTGATTTAAATTACACATTATTTATGTTCCTTCAAAGAACCCCCTGATACCAGCTGGATAACTTGGAAAAATGTGAGATTTAGATACAATTAAGTTTATGATTTATATATAGAAATGGAATTTGTCTGCAGAAAAGGGCCACTTGGCACACACAATCAGCCCAGATGTTCCCTGCCTAATCTGTCTCTTCAGACCTTAATTGGTCTCTGGCAACCTTCCCTCCTCCCTGCCAATTTTCTAATACACCCTATGTCTGTCCCATGCATGATTGAAGCACCCATTGTTTTTGCAGTTCTTTTTTTTTTCCATATCCTCCTGCCCCTTCTTATTGGCCTCCTTCTGATGTCAGACCCCCAACCCCGTTTCCCCATCTCCTGGATTTTTACCCCATCTACTTCTTACCTTGTTGTGTGACTGGGTGGCATGGATGCTGGTGGTGCAGTGCCTGCAGTGTCACACATCATCCTGCCAACAGATGTTCTTTTACACCCGTTACTCCCCTTGAGTCGGAGCCAACAGTATGCAGTGGTGCACACATAGACCATGAAGATGGTGCATGCTCTCAGTGTTCACCTCTGGTTTTCAGTTCTGGTGACCACTGCTGCACCACCTACCCTCTGCTAGGCAGCAGTCAAACAGCAGTACACACTGTCATCTCCACCCTGAAAGAGGAGTGCCATCGATGGATGTTCAAGTCTCCTTCCCTCAGCCAGCCACCGAGTGACCCTGGCACATTCTGGAACTCAGGTCAACTGTGTATCAGGAGGTGAGGTATCCAGTGCCTCAGCTCTCTGTGCCACTGGGTTGGCTACAGGTTTACTGTAGCTCAGATTTCCTTAGATAATACTGTTTGTGGCCCTGGTGGAGGGGGGGGGGAGGCTGAACCTGCAACCCATTGATTTACTGTCCTGTGCTTTTACCCTCTGTACCATTCAGCCAGAACTACTGCTTTTGCAATTCTTTCACAGCGGGAAGGTCATGCCAGACAAATCAGATAGATTTCTTTGATTGGGTGACCAAAGTAGTAGATCAGGGAGGGGCTGTGGACATGGCCTACCTAGACTTTAGCAAGGCATTTGACACAGTCCCACACAAAAGATTAATATACAAGTTAGCCAGCCTGGGAGTGGGTCCCAAGATGACAGCCTGGGTAAAGAATTGGCTGGAGAATAGGACACAGAGCAATAGTAAATGGAGTCCACTCTGAAGAAACGGGGGTTACTAGTGGGATAACACAAGGTTCAGTATTAGGACTGGTCCTCTTCAATGTCTTTATAAGCAACATTGCAGAGGGACTGGAAGGAAAAGTATGTCTCTTTGCAGATGACACAAAGATCTGCAACAGAGTTGATGCACAAGGTGGGGTGGAAAGGATGAGAAGGGACTTGGCAAGGTTAGAGGAATGGTCAAATGTATGGCAGCTTAGATTCAATGCTAAGAAGTGCAAGGTAATGCACCTGGGAAACAAAACCCAGGGAAGAGTACACAATGGGGGTGAGATACTGACAACAACAAAATGGAAAGGGACCTGGGGGTAGTCATATCAGATGACCTAAAGGTAGGCAAGCAATGTGAGAGGGCAGTAAGGAGGGCTGGGGGGATACTGGGATGCACAGGGAGAGGCATCACCAGTAGAAAACAGGAAGTTATTATCCCTCTGTACAGACAGTTGGTGAGACCCCATCTGGAGTACTGTGTGCAGTTCTGAAGACCCAATCTCCGCAAGGACATAGACAGGATGGAAGCTGTCCAGAGGAGGGCAACTAAAATGGTGCAGGGTCTGCACCGGAAGACATATGAAGAGAGACTTAAGGAGCTTAATATGTATAGCCTCGAGGAAAGGAGGGAGAGGGGGAATGATAGAAACTTCAAGTACCTCAAGGAATCAACAAAGTCCAAGAGGGTAGCATCTTTCAAAAAGGTGTGCAAGAACAAGGGGGCACAATTTGAAGCTAGAAGGGGGCGTGCTCAGAGGTAATTTAAGGAAGTATTTTTTCACAGAGGATGTGGATGCATGAACAGCCTTCCGGAGGAGGTTGTGGAGTCAAAAACAGTGGTGGAATTCAAGCATGCATGGGACAGTCATAAGGCAATTCTAGGGGGTGGGTGTAGGAAGAAGTAGGCTGCTGGTTAACTAGGATCTGCAGCTTATCCATTAGGTAGGGAAATGGGCAGACTGGGTGGGCCAAGCGGTCCTTAACTGCCATCAAAATCTATGTTTTCTATGTTTCTATGTTATAGGGCTGCAGTTGGCATAGCTCTGAAGACCTCTTGCTATGAGAAAAGAACTCTTGTATTCCTTCCAACCAAACAACAAGCTGGAATTCCAATACAGTTGCCTCCACGTCTGTAAAGCACGCCACTTGTTGTCTCTATAGGCAGTTCAACTGCTCTGTTTTTACTGTCAGTGATCACAGCCGAACACGGCACACTCCGCTGTGTCCAAGATGGCCACCAAAGAGTATTGTGCATGTGTGAGTGTTGTACATTGCAGCAGCCATCTTGGTCATGGCAGACTTTGTTGTGTTCTGCCATGACCACCGTTTTTTTTTTTTTTTTTTTAATACATATCCCCCACCTGACCCTCTCTCTCAGCACCCACTACCCCCCAGAAACATAATAGTGACACTGGGGTCCCTAATCTCAGTGTCCTAACAAAACTTTATACTGACCCCCATCCACTACCACACATGTGGTTATTTGTGACTTTTTTTAATATATTTATTGTTTCTCCTCCCTCCACTGACCCTCCCTCTCAGCATCCACCATCCTACTCTCCCCAAATGTAACAGTGGTACTGGGGTGCCAATCCCCAATGCAGGAGTCTTCCTAGTGTCCCAAACATGAAATCCTCTTACTGATCCCTCCATCGACTACCATGCATGAGCAGTTATTTGTGTCTGTTTTTATATATTTATTGCTTCCTGCCCCCACCCAACCCCTCCTCCTCTCAGCACCCACCCATCCCACTCCCCTCAGAAATGTAACAGTGGCACTGGGTGGTGCCCACTCCCCAAGAGCAGGAATACTCTTTTTTTTTTGCACTCCCCCCCACCTGAACCTCCCACTCAGCACCCACCACCCCGCAGTCTCCCAAGCACTTACTAACTCAGTGGAGGTCCAATGCCATAATCTTTTCTGGCCCACAGACACGTCTTTACTCTTTAAAGCTGGAGAGCAAACTGAAGAAACAGGTATGTGGTTCAATGTATTTCTTTTTTTAAAATTTTTTTTTATTTTTAATCAATAGAATTTCTTGTACTTTAATACAGTAACTTACAATAAAATATACAATACAATTTGCACACAGCAGGTCAGTTGGTCTCACATTCGTATCTATATAAATGTTCATGTTGTATTTGAAGTGTTAAACAGTCAGTTGTAACTATTTAAAAGACAAAGAACCTCTGTGCGCAAACACTGAGGCAAGGGTTACCCCAAAGGGCATTTGGCTGGGAAGCCAAGTTTCAAGAAAATACAAAATCACACATGCCCCCACAATGCAAAGCATCATGGGCTGCATATGCAAATCACCACAGAATGTTATGCTGGTCCAACTTAAAGCAGAATTGCATGGTGCCGAAAGGCCTCTCACACAGTTTGCAAAGGGTGCTAACAGAAGACATAGACACGTATTTCGTCCTACCAGGACTCATCAGTATGCCTCGTCTGTTTGACACCCCAGTGGAATGGACCAGCTACCCTAGAGGCAGTGTGCCTTGGATATATTGTGGTGAACCCATTAAAATAAAAAACTATTTAAAAGACAAAGAACCTCTGTGCGCAAACACTGAGGCAAGGGTTACCCCAAAGGGCATTTGGCTGGGAAGCCAAGTTTCAAGAAAATACAAAATCACACATGCCCCAACTAGTTACTTTCTTTCATTCTAGTAACGCTGTCTATAGTAAGCTCACCATTTATGCAATTTAGCTTAAATGATATATAAGATGGAACAAAACTTCATTTAACAGTTAGAGATAAGAGGAAGCATAAGTCAAAGAAAGATTTGACATGCAGTAGTCCCTCCCTCCTCGCCCTCATACTTGCCCCACGGAGACCTAACATCTGCATTTTGTGTAAGCTCTGTATCAGGGAATAAATGTTGGTCTGTATTGCATTATGAGTATAATCCATCCTATTCCTCCGGCACTGAATACCTCCATTCTAGGTTCAATGTATTTCAATGGTGTTTTGAACTTAGTGGCATAACTTGCCCATTTGTCATGCTGTATTTTTGGCCCAAAATTTTCAACATGCCTTTTTTGAAACCCTGCCTCATGAACAATTGCAATGTCATTAGGCAAATCCCTGCATGAAATCACCTTTTGGGCAGAAGTTGAAATTTGTTCTGCCCTTGTTCATGAGGTGGGGTCATAAGAAAGCTATGTTGGAAATTTGGTGTAAAAATATTAAAAAACAACAATGTTATGAGCCTACATTGTATTTTGTGAATGGAGGCTTGTAACATTGGTAATTTTCAATATTTTTACCCCAAAGTTACAACATAGCCATATCTTTACAGCACCTCATGAATGCAATAGCTGTAATTTTTTGAATCCTGGCCAAAATGTTTTTTCATATCCCGAAAGGTGATTTCGCAGTCCCTGCATGAAATCACCTTTCTGGCAGGAGTTAAAAATGTTTTTTTATCCTTGTTCATAAGGTGGATGGGTCATAAAAAGGCTATGTTGAAAATTTTGGAAAAAGTATTGAAAAACAACAAAGTTATGAGCCTACGTTGATTTTTGTGAATGCAGGCTTGCAACATTGGTAATTTTCAATATATTGACCCCAAATTTACAACATAACCAATTCTTACAGCACTGCATGAATGTGACAGCTGTTATTTTTCAACTCCAGCTCAAAATGTGTTTTTGCATCCCAAAAGTTGATTTCGCAGTCCCTGTGCAAAATCACCTTTTGAGCAGGAGTTGAACATTTGCTCTGTCCTTCTTCATGAGGCAGGGTCATAATAAGGCTATCTTGAAAATATGGTGTACAAATATTACAAAACAAACACGTTTCTGAGCCTGTATCACATTTTGCTAACGCAGGCTCGTAACTTTGGTCATTTTCAAACTTTTTCACCCAAATTCCTCTCATGCAGCCCTATCGGCTTTGGTCAGACTTTATTCTTTATTACTGAGGGAAGTGACATAAAAGCAAGATCACTGTCCCTTAGACTTTATTAGCTTTGGCACACTGCCTGCACATAACATCATAATGCCCTATTTATGACATAATTATTCCAGTAGCAACAAATGTGGATGGCATAAGGTGTTTTTACATGGGGTGCTCATTCTATGAGGGCACTTTATTCTGCTTAATCTGTTGTGGAGCAGATTGTCTTTACATGCTGAGATCTGTATTGGAACAAGCAGTACAGATCAACTGTAATGTTACCAAATTTGTACCGTGTACAGGCAATCTGCTCCACAACAGCCAAGAAAGCATGGGATTCCCTTTTGTTATGGAGCAGAAATTAGCAGAAGAACACCAGTGCATGGCTGAGCAGAGTGGCACAAAACCCTGCGAACCCAGGAAAGTAGGGAACGCAGAATCAGCGAACATTCATTTTTCTTGGGGATCAGATTGCCTGTACATGCCAGAAAGGTAATGTTGCAGTTGATCAGTATTGCTCACTGAGATAAAGATCACTCCATGTAAAGATGCTGATAAACAAAATTGTAACTGCAGAAGCAGACAAGCAGACAGAGCAAATATGGCAGAGATCTTAGCCTGGATATTCAGAGCACTTGCGCATGGTGCAACTGAGTTGCGCTGGCGCAAGTACGAAGATGTGCCAATGAGAGAGATATTCAAATGGACTCACAGCGCAGTGCAGATACTATTATGCCAATGTGCAACTAAAATGTATGCAGCGCAAGTGCAGGAGGCATTCCCATGAATATGCACTGCAACAGGATATTCAACCGTGAAGCCATGGCGCAAGTCCAGAGCAAACCCAAGATGTGCCACCCAGACTTGTTCCCATAAAAACAGGGCTCAAACACACAGACAGTAGATACACAACCCTTCGCCAAGAGAGAGAGAGAAACACAGAGAGGTGGAGTGACAGAGGGAGAGAGGGGTAGAGAAAGAGAGAGGCACACACAAACAGTGTATCAGGGTGGCAGACAGACAGACAGACAGGCATCCATCCACCCAGGGGGACACACAAAGAGAAGGAGGGATGGAGAGTCTACCCTTCCTGATGGAGGTGGTAATGAAGAGTGTGAGGAGGCAGGAGGAACAGTTATGTGGCTGATGAAGGGCACGGCAGCGGTATGCCCAACACAGGTGGAACCGTACCCACATCACATTCGAGAACTATAGTGACACCGAGATAGTGGGCTGGTTCTGCCTGAACAGGGCCATTCTGAGGCAACTCTGCAAGCTGTGCAGTGAGGAGATGCAGGCACTCACCAGACATAGTCATGCCATGTCCATGGAGACCAGGGTGACTGCCATCATGCGCTTGCTTGCCACTGCACCTTCCAATGGCCAACAGGGGATACCACGGGTATCACCCAGTTGGCCACATCCTACCTTCTCACACAGTTCCTCAACGCCCTGCTGCCACTTGCTTCAGAGTTCATATGTTTCCCCAGCACACAGGCGGAGTATACAGCAAACATGCAGGACTTCCACAGGGTTGCATGCATGCCTGTTCCTGATTGGGGCCATTGACTGCACCCACATTGGCATCTACATGCCACCTGACCCCGAGGGCATGGCGTACATCAACAGGAAGGGGAGCCCAAGTATCAATAGCCAGGTTGGGGTGCATCAGCAATATCTGTGCCACACACCTTGGGAGTGCACACAGCACATTCATCTGGCACAGTTCTGCGCTGTACCACAGGTTCAAATGTGGGAACATCCCCATGGGCCACCTTGTGGGTGAGTATGGCACAGGCCAGGGGCAAAGGGCATTGCAGACCTAGCGATGGGGGAAAGCAGGGTGTTCGTAGTGGTGTGGGTGCCAGGGACATGGCAAGGGGTGCAGAACAGCATAGCATAGGGCTACCCATGTCAATCTCCTCACAGGTGACAGTGCGTACCAGCTGAGGCCCTGGCTGCACACCTTTTACCGGTGACCATCGTCCCTAGCAGAAGAACATAACAACGAGGCACATGCCAGCACATGAAACATCATCGAGCACATCTTTTGCATGCTGAAGGCATGATTCAGGTGCATAGATAGGTCAGGTGGTGCCCTACAATACAGCCCCTCGAAAGCCTATGGCCTGTTCCTGGCCTGCTGCGTACTGCACAACATGGCCATTGACCATGGGATAGCTGTCGAGGCTGAGGAGGGTGACAGTAGTGGGGACTATGGTGACATTGGGCTGAAGGGGGTGCAGCCACCCCCTGGGTGGAGGGACCCCCCCGACTCATGCAGCAGGCACAACGCCACCACAAGACAGTCGCACAGAAATACTTTGGCAAACACAGGTAGGTGGTGTGGCACACATGCATGGGCCACACAGACCAGCACACCACACACATGCAGGGACGTGCATGGTGAGAGGCATGCACAGAATGTGGCGCTAAGCAGGGATAGGGGAGGCAGAGACACACACCTACACACAGCAACACACACCACACACATACACAGACTGTACAGGCATTTGCGTATACACACACACACACACACACACACATATGCACCCACACAGGCAGTGGAACGTGACGTGGATCAGATGCATGTCACCGGTGCACAGGCTGCCCTCAGCACGCCCATGCCACATGTCCCAGCAGCCCTGCATGCACACACAGGCAGCATGCGTCACAACACACATGCGCTCCACCACATGTATGATGCACACACACCACTCATGTGCACACAGGGCAGCAGCAGCGGACTGCAGGCAGGGCAGCACACACGTCGGGCAACCGCACAGTTCCATGGCTGCCACTGCCATGATGGCAGCCGCACTGGGGCCAATCAGGAGCTGCAGGTTGCACATCGGCCACTGGAGGGTGTCTGACACCCACCCAGGGGTAGATGTGTGAGACCACGACCATGTCCTTATAGGGGTATGTAGGCAGTCAAACAGGCCAGCCCCAGGTGTGCCACAGATGCCTACATCTGAGCCCGGTGTCCTTTGTGAAAGGGTCGCCTGATGCCAGGTCTGCGGGGTGGACAGCAAGCTGCAGGGGGTCTCCTGTGCATGGCCGCACCCAGTGGCAGCCAGTGACACAAAGCCATCTGCAATGGCACCAGAAATGTGGTCCATGGCTGCAGTCATGGCCTCCTGCATGTGTTGCAGCCCCTCCAGGATCTGCACAGTGCCTCTGGCCTGCTGCTCGGCTAGATGGTGCACCTTCACCCTCAGTGCACACACCTCAGTGGTGAGCAGCACTTGTTGCTCAATGGATTCCCACAGCAGCCGGGTGTGCTCAGGCAGCCTGTTCACATTGTGTGCCTCCTGGCTGGGACGCTGATTGGCTGTGGGTAACCCGCCACGCCATCCAGCCTCCCTCTCTGGTGGATGCTGCACAGTGAGGTCTACAGGGGGAAGTGGTATGGCAGGTGCACCGGCAGCAGAACCTGTGTCTGGCTGCTCAGTGGTACCTGCAGCCTGCTGCTGCCACCCGTCTGTGTGCTGTATGTCGCCCTGCACCTGTGCGGCTGTGGCAGCGCCACCAACCACACAAGGAACAGAGGTGGTGTCACACACCGCTGCACCTGCAGTGTTGGCAGGTGGCAGTGCAGCCACAGTCATGGTGCTGGGCCCTGACACTGCCTTTTATGAGGGCAGGGGCAATTACCCCACAATGTCACCCACATGATCCAGGATCAGTGTGTGGTCATCCTCGGAGTCAGACCCTGCACCGACCTGTGTCTGCACACAGCACACCAAGGCTGGCATCCTGCAGAAACACATCCAGGGCCTCATCTGACCCCAGGCCAAGGATTCCCACAGGCACCATGGTGCTCAGCCATGGCCTGTCTGGGCCATGGATGCCAGTGGACATTGATGGACCATCCACAGTGGCTGTGGTTCTGTCCACAGGGGCCATGCACACTGCCGGCACCCCATCCTCTGCATGGAGTTGTGCTGGTGCTGCAAGAGAAGAAGGGAGTGTCAGTGGTGCATTGCCTCCATGTGCCCCCCCATGTATGCCACTGCCGTATGTGGCCAGCACTGTGCCATGTGCAGGGATGTGCACATGCATATGGCATGCGAGATAGGCATGCCCAGGTACGCACTCCGGGCCAGTACCTGTGCATGAGTAACATACATACCATGCAGTGATAGGCTGCCACCCATCTGGAAGCCCCCTCCAGGCACACCCTCCATTGATGTGTGGTGGATGGTGGCCACTACTACCTCCTCCGTTGGTGTCAGTGTGGGTGTGTTTGATGGCCCTCCGCCAGTGGCACTCTGGGACACTGTTATGGCTGCCACCTGCTCCTTGATGCGCACCCTGTCTGTACCAACCTTCTTGTGGCACTTCTGTGCTGACCGCTGGTGTCTGCTGTGCTGGTTCTCATAGGCTGCCACCTCATCCCATCCGATGGCCCTATCATGTGGTGTGTGCATGGCACCGCTCAACGGGGCCTCCCTGTCGAGGTATGTTTCAAACAGGGCATCAGTCTCCCCATTTGA
Source organism: Neoceratodus forsteri (assembly GCA_016271365.2). Taxonomy (NCBI): domain Eukaryota; kingdom Metazoa; phylum Chordata; order Ceratodontiformes; family Ceratodontidae; genus Neoceratodus; species Neoceratodus forsteri. The sequence goes on from CM057452.1 coordinate 1,087,725,691, forward strand.
AAAGTTAGGCATTAGCTTGACAGCAAGCCCATACTCCTCGCCCTCCTCTTGTCCATACTATACAGCTCACGCACATGCGTGACACTGTGCAGGGTCAGGACCTGTCACCTCTGGCTTGGGGTCGTGACACCACACAAGGGTGGGTCGTGGCATGGTGCGCATGCCCAGACACACACTGTCGCCCTGCATTGCGCATCTTCTCAATGTGCAATTGCATGCTGTTGCATCCTATCGCACAATGCGCACTTGCTACCACCACGTGTGTTTTCCACTGCAGAGGCCCAGAACTGCATTGCAACTGCAAATGGTGTGCAAACGTGACCATTTGGTGCTCAGTTGGTTGGACATCGAGCTTGTGAACCTGGTGACAGTGGTCCAGTCTTTTCTGGCCAGCTGTATGGCCAGGTACCACTCCAGCAGGCATGGGGGAAGGTGTGGCAGACCATGGCACAGGCCCTCAAGAGGCACATGAGTGTGGCGTGGTCAGCAGAGCACAGTCACCACTGGTACGGGGACTTGCAGTGAAGGAGTCCAGATGTGCCATGCTGGCTGCAGTCAAGGGTGCAGCGTGGGGCTGTCCCACAGCTAGGTAGGTGTGTGCTGCTGGCGTGCATGCCTATGTGCCCAAACATGGTCTTCTCTGTTTTGCACAGCATGCTTCGCCACTAGGGTGGGACTTTCCCTGCGATCACAGTCTTTATGCATGTCCATGGCACGTGTCGTGAGTATGCTGGTGTGTTGTCGGGGGCTGTGCTGGGTGTTGGCCATGCACAATGCAGGCCGTGGGGTGGCAGGGAACCATCCATGCATGTGTACTCATGTCCTCCACCCTACGTGTCATCCACAGGGCCAGAGAGCTGCTGGCAGGCCAGGGGAGCCGCAGACAGTGTAAGGGCCTGGGATAGGCAACAGGATGGTGCTCGCAGGGGTCGCAGAGGTGCAGGTAACAGTGGTCACTTTGGTGGTGCCTATCACTGCGGGTGGGCAGAGGGTTCAGGGTATGGCCATGGTAGAACCAGCCATGTGTCAGGTTGGCTGTGTGTGGTGCATGGTACATCTGTCATTCCACCGTGGCACGTCTGTTAGCAGTGTGTGGCTAGCCATTGGCGGGCTGTGTGCCAGGCCACTGCCTCATGTGCGCCTAGTGTGCCACCCTGGCCATGTGCCCATGTCCTTGTGCGCGATGATACCAACAGGCTACACTGTCTCGCCTGTTCGCACCTTTGGGTGTGCTGTTTGATTGCTTGGGTGGATGACATGGCACGGGAATGTTGAAATTTCTGGGGTGCTTCCACTGTTCACTGCGTGCCATGGGTGGGTGGTTGTCATTTGTGCAGTGCACTGACTGCCTCTCTTGTCCCTTCCCCTAGGTGCACATCAGCCTGCTGCCAGAAGGTCTGCCCTACTGTGTCCACAGGGCCTGATGACAGTGTTCACTCTACAGTGGAGGATCCTGCATGTGGCTGTGGGGATCTAGAGTGCACTGCAGGCCCTGTAGAGGTCCCTAGTCCATTGTTGAGGGGTCCAACTGTCATTGCCCCCTCCCCTCCCATTCCTGTTCCTTAGCATTTCCTCTTCCAACTGTACAGACCCCCCTCTCCCCATCCCCCTCTCCCTCACCCCCTCTCTTGCCCCGTTTTATGGTTTTGTACCTCCTCACTTGTATTATGCAAATGCTTTTGTGGTACATATCTATGTCTGTGTTTGATTTGCAGGTGTGGAGCCATGCTGCAGCTGTTTGTTCCCTGTTCCTGGGCTCACCATGGGTGCAGGGCGGGTCACTGATGATGCCATGATGGCTGTGGGGTCTAGTGCTGGAGTGTACTGCTGTATGCCTGGCCTTGCATGTTTACCTGGGTGTACACAGGTAGGGCATGCTGGCCCATGGGGCCATCTGGGTGCTGTTCTGCTGCTATGTTGGTGGGGATGCCATGGTCGGGGTCTGGTTCCCCTTGGTGGCTTGACCACCCCTGAAGATGTTAGGCTTCCACTTTCCAAGGCTGTTCTGCACAGGGGGGCCAGCTGCGGCATTGTGCGTGGTGGTGGTTCAGCACTGGTGTGAGGTGTGGGGGGCATGGGTGTCATTGTGCCAGGGGGCTGGGGGAGTCACTGTGTCCAGGGCATACTCTGTGTGGGTCTCCTGTGCCCCTTCCCCTGTGCTGCCTTGGTTCTGTGTTTTTCCTTCTGGCCGTTACTCCTGCCCTGCTCACTGGTGTTGTGCTCCAGTCTGCTCCACACATCCCTGGTTGCACTGGTGCATCCTTGGTTGCACCATGGTGCATCTTTGCCATATTCAGCCTACTTGCACATGGCATTTTTGGGTGATATATCTTCTAAATATGGCTCCGGGTGCACCATGGCGCATTTGACTTGCACTGCACAGGTCATGCACCGGGGTTTGGCGCATTTCTGAGTATCCAGGACCCTGTGTCCATGAAGCTGTCCTTAGTAATAAAGAAATAAGAGCTACAATTACAAAGAAAGTGTAAAATATATAATAAATGTCTAATTATTGTATTTAAGGGATATTGATAAAATGTTAAAAGGATACTGATAAAACTGGGTTGTTTTCCTCTTCTTTTAAAACAAATATGTTAACTCCTCAAAATCCTGTAACTGTATGTAATACTGATGGTATTATTGTGTGTATTTATTGTTTTATATACATTTTGACAATGGGCACCTATGAAAATAGTCTAAACCAAAAACCTGCTCCACAGTAACCTCAGTGCTACAGCTAAATACCAATGTACAAACAAAAGCTGAGCACCAGAACGGTCGCTTAAAAATAATTTATTACAACATATAAGTACTCACTACAAAAAGCAGCAGCAGGAGAGGAGAAAAGCATCTCTAATCAGTTTTGCCCATAAGACTTCCTCAGAGAAGATGGCTTGTAACTAAATTAATCCTTAGGTCGCAGCAAGGGGATTAAGGGGACTGCTGCTGATCCCTTTCTATGGTCAGCTCATATTGTCCTGGCTTAACTAGATAATTAGAAATGGTAAGGAGCTGGTTCAGGAATGCAGCTAATCCCTTTCTAGGGTCAGCTCATATTTGTACTGAGCACTGAAAAGCAGGAGGGGGTGAGGTGAAGCAAAGGAAATGGGTAAATTCCTGTACACATCAATAACTGGATTGCATAGGAATATATATTAATATAGGGGTTAGGAAGGAAATTGGGGCTTACTGTAAATATTCTTAGCAGGGATATATACAAGTAATTCAAATATTGGGTTTGGTGGAGCCAGGGATAGGAGTATGTGGATGAATAGGAGTTTGTACAGGCATCGGGCTAGTGGGTGGTGGGCGGTGTGCTGTAACTGATGTGGTGCAGCAGCCTTCCTGGGGATGATTTGGAGTACAGGGGGATGTCCAGTGTGTAGAAGCCCAGAGCAGCCAAGGACAGAAGTTAGACAGCTCAGATGGGAGCTGGAAAGGATGGAGTAGAAGGGCAAGGGAACAGAGCAGTAGGGAGAAAGATGAAGGGTAGGCATCCTTGGGAGCGAGGGTCTTAGAAAGGAGAAAGAAACAGGCAGGCTCACCCAAGATGCAGGGTTTCCTCTTTCTTAAAGAGCCATGGAGTACAGGAAGGAGCAATGCCAAGTAGGAAGGGGTAGGACTGCAGGAGTTTAAACAGCTGTGGGACATATTGAAGGGTTGCCTTTAAATAAGAGATTTGACTCACTGTCTGGTAAGCTAGAGAGGTAAACAGGAGGTAGTGTAGGAGGACAGGTTAAGATAATGAGGTCGGGGTAGTAGAGTAGAATAGTGGGAATATGACTCTTTAGGATAGTAAAGGTGGTCATGGAAGAAAAAATAGGCAAAGGGAAGTGAAGGTGGTGAGGAGAATATATGGTAGGGGAAAGGGAAGGTAAGACAGAGGCTAGCACGATTAACCAAAATGGAAGGGCGATGGTAATTTTGACACCATGGTGGTACCCAAACGTAAAAAGAGATCAAATTTAAAAAGACATATGGATAATAGTAGTAGGGGACTGTGATTGGGGGATGGGAGGAATCAGCAGGGTGAAGAAATGCATGTAAAGAGGAAGGAGAAGCCTTCTGGTGCTTCAGCCTCAGGGACATAGAACAAATAGGGAAGATGGTGGATAGGGCAATGGTAGAGTTAAGGTTATTGGTTTCACCTGAAACCAATGATCTGGCAAACCAGTCAGTTGAAACAGTGAAGCTTAGCTTGTGAATCTGGGGGACTGATTGGCAGTGCACTGTGCACCTCTGTCCTTCACAGAGGTCCTTTCTGTGTGAGGCAGAATGGGGAAAGAGACCAACATAAGAGAGAAAGTAGTAATTGAGTTTAATAAGAGGCTTATAGGGGGTGTCAGGATAAGGGGTTTCACTTTGCAGGTGATTGGGGAGACTTCTGGGAAAGGAGGCTATTCGGGGAAGATGGACTGTACCCGACTAGCAAAGGGGTTAGTGCACTAGAGCAGAAGTTGTCTGACGTCTACATTAGACATTTAAACTGACTGCAGAGGAGTCTAAGGCTAGGGAAACCATCATGGATGATGAGAAGAAGGGAAACCTAGCTAGTATTCCCTCACATCTGGGGTCTGGAAATAAAAAGACAAGGCAGGAGCACACAGCTCAGACCCAAACTGGAGTAAGGCATGAAATAATAGAAATGGGGTTCAAAATGCTTATTGCAAATACCACAGAAATAAAAAAGGGGCCAGGGATCTGCAAAGGAGGACTTCCAATATGTAACAAAAAGAGTTCAGACAAGATTTGGAAATGGACCTGCTTCAACGCTAGGAGACTAAGTAACAAAATTAGTGAGCCACAGGCAATGATAGCATATACTAAGATGGATCTTGTTGCCATCACCCAAACGTGGGCCACATGTAACAATGAGTGGGCTCTCACAATGTCAGGGTACTCACTATTCAGAAGCGATAGAAGGATAGGTGAGGGGGTGTAGCCCTTTATGTCATGGAAGGTATTGAAGTAGTGGAGGATGGAAACATTAAATGTGGAATGGAGGAGACCAAGTCGCTATCGGTGCAGATCACAGCAGCATCAGGCAGAAAGTGACACCTGGGGGTGATGTACAGACCACCAGTACAAGAAGTAGAGGGTGACAAAGAGCTAGGAGAAGAAATAAAAAGGGGGGGGGGAGTGATAGTAGGGGATTTAAACTTGCTAAATATAGATTGGGATGTGTTGGTAGCAAAGAGTTCTGGAAACCAAGATATGGTGGATGCCTTTAAGAACTGCCTACTGGTCCAGCTGGTAAAAGAACCTACCAGACAGGGATCCATTCTGGATGTGGTTCCCACTAATTCAGAATTAATTGGGGAAGTAAGAGTAGGGGAACCAATTGCGAACAGTGCCCATAATTCTGTTTGGTTTGATGTGACCCTAGTGGACAAGAAACACACCCAAGAACGGAGGTCCTGGACTTTAAGGGGCAGATTTAATAAAAGTAAGAAGGCTGGTGTGAAATAAATTAAGGTAGGTGATATACAAGATGTGAAATAGATATGTGGGGGTAATAAAACTCAAACTCACCCCGGACCCCTCTAGGGGCCCTCTCTACCTCACCACTGCCTACGTTCCCCCAAAGAACCAGCACCCGGCCCTGGTTTCTTTAACTGACTATCTGGCCTCCCTCCACCATAAGGCAGAACAACTCCTAGTTGGGGACCTTAACATAAATTGGCTCAGCACCTCCTCTTCCATGATCCGAGACTCATTTGCCGCCCAAGACCTGACGCAACTCGTCACCCAGCCCACTAGAATAAACCAAAAGAGAGGAACCAGCACCCTTCTGGATGTAATTATCACCAACCGACCCCAAAAAATCCAAAACATCCAGGTCCTACCAGATTCCCTAAGTGACCACTCCCTTATCCTATTTCATTGGGCAGTCCCCAATCCCAAACCCAAAGCCCAGACCACCCTCCGCAGGTGCCTCTGCCCTGGTGGGCTGCAAAACTTAAACAATTCCTTACCCAGATAAACTGGTCCCCCATTCATCGTGCATCCGACATTGACACTGCCCTCCTTCTTCTCACACACCTTCAACATGGCCTGTGATCTCTTTGCACCCTTCACCAAAATCCGATCCAAAAGCAGAATGCATCCGTTAGCCCTGCCTTCTACAATTGCATAAGAAATCGATAACCTCTGGCACCTTGTCACTGAAACGGGTCGGCTGTCTGATAGGCAAGCTTACAATGCAGCCCGGAATAAGTGCTCTGGCATCCGAAAGCCAAGGCTGACCATTACCAGGCCACCCTTACCTCCTCCTGGGTTTGGCCTGACTTTCTGGGATAATATTAAACAGCTAAATGGAAAATCACGCCCCATGCCCCATCCCAGCTCACTAGTGATGGCACTACTCCACCGATTCTGCCATCATAGCTAACTGGCTCAACACCACTTTCACTGACCTTAGCTCAGTCCTCCCTAGTAATTTCTTTGACCTCCCCAACCAACCTCCCCTGTCCTCCACCACCCCAGCTTCCACCTCCGAAGGTTTCTGCCCGGCAAGCAGACCCATCCTAATCAAAGCTTTGAACAGCAACAGTCCCGGCAGTGACTCACTGGACCCCAGTATCCTCAGGCTGGTGCTAGATGAAGTCATTGCCCCACTCACCAGCTTAATTAACCGATCGCTCTGCCTGGGACAATTTCCCATTGCTTGGAAGACAGCCATAATCACGCCCATTCATAAAGGGGGCGACAGGTCGTCGGCCAACAACTACCTGCCAATCTCCATCCTTCCCCCCCCCCCAAAGCTCTGGAAAAAGTGGTGGCCATTCAAATCACTGAATATCTGGCTAAGCATAACATCTTATGCCCAGAGTAACATGGCTTCCATGCTGGTCACAGTACCAGCACCGCGCTTAATTGAATTCTCCAACTTCCCAAACTCCTTCCTGGATACCAGCTCCTAGCTGGTGCAGTGTTCATCGACCTCTCAAAGGCTTTCGACACCATCTCCCACCCTCTTCTGCTGAATGCTCTCTGCCACACTGGTCTCTCGGCTGGCCCCCTAGCATGGTGCATGAGCCATCTAGCCTCTCGATCACAGTGTGTTAAAATCAATGGGATACTCTCTGATACCCATCCCATACACTCTGGTGTCCCCCAAGGCTCCATCCTGGGCCCCCTTCTCTTCTCACTCTATCTGAACACCCTGTCCAGTGCATGCCCTGGCAAAATTCTTCTGTATGCAGATGATGCTGTCATTTTTGCCACCCACCGCAATCCTGCCTCCTTCAGAACACCCTACAGCAGTTTTTCAATGATGTCAAGCCTGGTTTAAGGAGTGCAGACTCGCATTAATCTTAAAAACCAAAGCTATGCTCTTTTCCTACCCCCAAAACAAAGCTAGCAACCACCCACTCCATATCCTTCCTAGTACCAAACAGCCACTGGAACAAGTCAGCTCCTACAAATACCTTGGGGTTACCTTTGACTCAGCCCTCACATTCCATGACCACATTGATGCCCTAACATCTGCCACTAACACATGGCTTGGCATCCTCTTCCGCCATAGAACCTGCCTTCCCCCAAATGCGCTCCGGCTCACTGTTAAGTCTTCCTTACTGTCCCTTGTAGACTATGGCCTACCAGTCTATGGTGCTGCTGACACGACTGCACTCAAAAAAATTCACTTAACCCTGAATAAAGCCTGCAGACTGATTACTGGTGCCCCCAGGCTCACACACACCTGTCAGCTGTATGACGAGGCTAAACTCACCTCCTGGATGAACGTCTGCTATCAAACCTGCCTCCTCACAAAAACCCTCACTCGGATCTCCTCCTGGGGTGATGGCATCCATCCACTGGATCCCACCCACTATTGCAACACGGTCATCCAACAAGACCACTCTAATGGTCCCCAGATCAAGAACCAGCCGTGGCCAGAGGTCCTTCTGCTACAGAGCCCCATCCTGGTTTAACTCTCCCTGCCCCCATCACCAATGCCACCACCATCTCCAAGTTCAAACCACCTCGAAACCAACTCATCAACACTCGTAGCTGCTCCTGTCTCTCGAAGGCAGCCTCCACTCGACTCTCATGACAACGCCCACCGGGCGGCTCCACCCTAGCCCACCCCACCACCTCTTTCCCGTACATCGTACCATGTCTAACCTGGCCAGTGCCTGCTGTTTTATGGTATGACAATTAGATTGCTCAATTTTTGATACCAACTTGTGTAACACCTGTCTCAATTACTTGTACCCTGTAACCTAAATGTATTTTGTCTGACCTCAGTGTGACGTGGCGCCTCTGATGAACATCTATTTTTAGCAAACCTGTGCTATGTAACCTAAAACTCTATGTATGTCTCTAATGTGATGAGGTACCTTTGGAAACGAGCCTCTGGCTCAAAGGTTGTAAACTGATTTCACAAATAAATAAATAAAAGGGGCAATCCAGGAAGAAATAAAAATTTGTGTGAGGACAGTAGTTAAGAGAAATAAGTTCAAGAGACCTATCTGGTTCTCTGTGAGGGTAAGGGAAGCAATTAGAGTCAAAAGAAAGGCCTTCTATAGTTTTAAGAAGAAACAGGAGGAGGTACAATGGGAGGAACGCATTCAGAAAAACAGAGAGGCAAAGAAGGCAGTTAGGGTGGCTAAAGCAGACAAAGAGCTGCATATTGCCAAGGAGATCAAATCTGGAGAGAAACATTTCTTTTGATACATTAGGGGAAAAAAGGAAAAAGGGAGGAGGAATTGTTAAGTTGACAAACAGGGATAGGGTAATAGACGAGGATGGGCAAAAGGCAGCCATCCTAAACTACTTTGGCCCTGCTTTCAGCAGAGAGGATACTGGTCCCCTACCCAAACGTGGCATCCAGGTAGCGACTAGAAGGATTCCAGAGATGGAAACAGCCGTATTCACAATAGAAAGGGTCTGGAAAGGGTTAACAGTCCTTAAGATAGACAAGGCCCCAGGACTGGATAGACTACATCCGACAGTGCGAAGGGGATTGACAGAGGAAAGCTCATGGAAGACGTGTAGTTCCTAGTGATTGGAGAATGACCAATGTGGTTCCACTGCATAAAGGGGAGGGCAGGAATAGCCAAAGAACTACAGACTGTTTAGTCTTACATCTATTGTAGGAAAGCTGATGTGAAACTCTGATCCAGTAGGATTCATCACTACCTGAAAACAAATGGTCCACAAGATAGTAAGTAGCATGGTTTTGTGGTAGGAGGTCCTGCCAGACCAATGTAATTGTCTTCTCAGACTGGGTGACAAGGAGTTAGATAGGGCCATGCAGTGAATCTGTTAGCCTCGACTTCAGCATGGCTGACTCTGTGTTCATAGGTGCTTACTGAAGAAATGGAGGATTTGGAGGCAGCAGGTGATTTAGTTAGATGGGTGGGAAACTGGCTTAAGGGTAGGCAGCAGAGGGTTGTTGTCAATGGGGTCAAATCAGCTGAGGGGGAAGTCAGTAGTGGGGTACCACTGGGATTGGTCCTAGGCCCTGTCCTTTTTGATATATTCATTAGTGACATTACAGAAATTCAGGGTAAGATTGGCCTCTTTGCAGAAGACACTAAAGTCAGTGAAATGGTGGATTATATGGTGATTAAACGAGGGCACCAGGTGACTAACAAGGCCCTTGCTAGTCACCCAGTGCCCTCATTTAATCACCAGTTAATCACTGTAACATATAAAATTGGTTTTAAAGGTATCCCCAAAGACTATAATGTAACACATCCCTGCACTCTCTCTGCCATCATGTCATAAACTTGGCTGAGCACGGGGCGGCGTGGGGGCGGATCTAAACTCCAGGAAGTGAAAGTATCCTCATGAAGATAAAATTATGAGTGAAACTGCAGCAAAAGTACATAACATTTATGAGTCACATAGGAATAGAATGCATTCCTAGGAGGTAAGGGTGCATATGCCTATCTATTTAACTTGGTGAATCTCTTTAAAGGGTTCAAAAGTAATTTAAGCAATTGCATGACCTTTGGGATTTGGGTATTGATCAGTTTGTATTTACCCATTTAAGTGTAGCTATGCTGGCCGACCCATAGCAAGCTTTATGGGCCTGCAATGTTTCAACACAGGGTCCTAAGGGACTGCCGATAAGGGAGCTCCCATCATGTTTAAAGAAAAATATCAATACCAGGTGGGAGAGGGTATCCACCTCCAGTACAGGAAGGCCATTACAGTACATGTGGCTTTAGTAAAGTATGCAGACAGGGAAAGTGTGGCTGCACCTAGTCAGGCCTTGTTAGTGGAAGCTGAATTATCAACAGTTGTGCCACACCCTTTTAGTGCTTAACTATCTGTGGCCCAAGTTAAGCACTGGTTGCATTCCAGGACAGTCTGCTGGTACATTCAGTTAAGAAGCCCACCTGCAAGACTGCAATTCTTGATGTAGTGCTCACTAATTCAAGAGGTAGTAAAGCTGTTGGAGTAGGGGAGCCATTAGGAAACAGTGACCATAACTCTGCTTGATTCGAACTGACCTCAGGTATGGTAAACCGCAATCAAAAGCTGAAGTCCTTGATTTTAGAAGGAGAGACTTCAATGTCGAAGGGGCTGATCAGGGATAAATTAGTAGGGGTGGAAAACATAGGATGGAGTGGAAGAGAGATGGGCAATTAGGGAACTATTCTTGGGACATGTAAGGCATGCATAAGAACGATAACCAAAAAGAACAGGCTCAAGTGACCACTATGTTTCAAGGCAAGGGTCAGGGAAGTGGTGAAGGCCAAGAAAAAGGCTTTCTACAAATTTTATGAAAAGCAGGGGGAGGAAGAATGGGAACAAAATTTGCTGAAAAATAGGGAGGCAAAGAGGGTGGTAAGAGAGGCAAAAGCAGACACAGATCTGCATATTGCAGAGGGGGTCAAGAGCAGAGAAAAACAGTTCTTTGGGTATATTAGTGAAAAAAGCAAGAAAGAAGGGGGAGTTGTGAGGCTAACAGAGGAGGATAGGGTGACTAAGGCAGATGAGTAAAAAGACGCCGTCCTCAATGATTACCTTTGCTTAGTTTTCACTAGAAGGATGGTGGGCACTTACCAGACAGTGGCATCAAAGCAGTCATTATGGGGTCCCAGAGATGAGGCAGCCAACATTTACTAGCAAAAGGGTCCTGGAAGGGCTGACAGCCCTAAAAATTGATAAGGCCCCAGAACCAGATGGGTTGCATCTGAGGATACTTACGGAAATAGTAGGAGAACTAGTGATCCCTGGTATGTCTGTTCAACAGTTCACTAAGGACAGGGGTGGTTTCTAAGGATTGGAGGGTGGCAGATATAGTTCTGGTCCATGGGGATTATGTTTCAGGCTGGAAACTACAAACCTTTTAGCCTTACCTGCATTGTAGGAAAATTGATGAAGTCACTGATCTAAGAGGATCTCATGGACTACTTGGAGATCAATGGTCTCCACGATGGTTCCATATCACTGCAGTGACAGGAATTTTGCCAAATGTCATTACAGCGATGGCACAATGCTGACAATAGGCATTGTGCCGTCACTGTATGAAAGTTTTTTTTTGGGAGGGTTGCCCCAACCCCCCCTGCACTATAGATTACTGACTCCGAGTCAGAATTGGTTCAGGAAAGGGGTGAACTCCCCAGAGACAGCAGCATCAGGAATCAAGCAGACCATCACAGCAGACAGCTGATTCTGTCACTGTGATGGTCTTCGCTGTTTTCCAGTCGCTGTGGCAATGGTATACACTCCAAGATAGTAAGCCACCCAGATTTGTGGCAGGAAGATCTTGTCAGACTAACCTGATAGTTTTCTTTGACTGGATGACAAGCGAACTGGATAGGGTCCATGCAGTGGATTTGCTCTAATTCAGCTTCAGCAAGTTTGACTTGGTACCCCACAGACACTTGCTGAAGATCATGGATGATCTGGGTGTGACTAAGGTCATAGTAAACTAGGTAGGTAACAGGCTAAAGGGGAAGCAGCAGAGGATAGTGGTCAATGGGGTTAAATCAAAACAGAGGGAGGTCCTGAGCAGGGTTCTACAGGAATCTGTCCTGGATTCTGTCCTCTCAACATGTTCATCAGTGACATTGATGAAGGAATCCAGGCAGGCTGTTCTCTTTGCAGATTACACTGAGCCTGTGGAAGGGTGATAGTGACAAGGGATAAAAGGAAATGTAGACAGACTTGCAAAACTGGAGGGTGGTCAAAGGTTTGCAGTTGATATTTAATGCCAAAAGTGCAAGGTGATGCACCTAGGGAACAAGAACCCCAGGATGGAGTACTGGATGGTAGGGATGAGACTCAGCAGCTGAGGAACGAGACCTTGGAGTTAGCATCAGCAACTCCCTAAAGCAATAAAATCTGCGCAACAAGGCTTATAGCAAGGCATACAGGATGGTTGGGTGTATTGGTAGGGGTACTGATAGCAGAAAAAGGGAGGTAATACTTTCCCTGCATAAATCCTTGGGGAGACCACACCTGGAGTATGGCATGCAGTTCTGGGGTCCTTACGTCAGAAAGACTAGGGATAGGCTCAGAGTAAAAAAATGATTCAGGGCCAGTAGCCAATGTGCTATGAGGAGTGCCTCAAGGCACTGAACATGTGCTCGTTAGAGACCAGAAAAGAGAGAGAGGAGATAGGATACAGACCTTCGAATTCCTAAAAGGAACTAACAGGGTGAATTGCTGGGAACCATTTAACCCAAATACCAGCTCGCAGTCACGTGGTCATGAGTGGAAGCTGACAGGAGGGAGGGTCAGTAGGAACGTGAGGAAATATTTTTCAGAAAAGCTGGTGGAGGCATGGAACAGGCAGCCATCCTAGGTGTTCAGTGCAAAAAAAAGTTAGTGGTTTTAAGCATGGCTGGGACAAAATGAAGGCTATAGTGATGCGCAAGGCATCAGAATCAGGGAGGAGAATGGGAGGGGTGGAAAGGTCTAGTACCCTGGAGTAACTTCAGGCCCCAGGGCTAAATAGGGAACTTTGGCAGACTGGGTGGACCGCTGGTCTTTTCAACCATCATTGTCTATGTTTCTATGAGTGTGGGTGGTGGTGAGGACGCCACGTAGAAAGGTACTTTTATGGGGTTTGTTTAACCTCTTCCTTTCAAGGGAAAGTAGGGTTAAATAAAACTGCATTTAGCTGTTCAAATCTGTCATCTTTAATTACTGCAGTCGTACTGTACATGTCAATTGGGGGAAATTGCTGCATTTGTGGGGTCTGCAGAGGCTTTGACTGCAGTGGGGAGGTGGGCAGGTATGACACCCTTGGGGATTGTGCTGTTACTAAATCTGGTCTACTTTAATCTTTCTCTAGGTGGAGGCAATACACATTTATTTTCTGTTGCTTACGAACCACCTTTCACTGCTGAGTGATAAAAAACCAAAAAAACAAGAGTTACCACAAACATCTACAGCAGTCTGGTGGTAGTGTAAGACAGTGGCATCTCACCTCCAGAGTCTACGGGGATGGAGGTCCACCATACGGGGGCCTTACATAATAAATGAAAATACATTTTAACAGGTGGCCTTGGTTTCATTTATCACCTGAGCTGTGAATAATGGAAGCCTGACCACCAATGGCAAGCTTATCCTCCCCTAGGAAGTTTGTATATGGAATAATGGGTAACATTTCATGGCTATCAAGCTAGGACAATCCCATACTGGATACATTTTTTTTTTAATCACAGAACATTAGAACTTTGGGACTGTAAGAAAGAAAATCAATTATACAATGATCGTGATGGAAAATTCAGTCACATAAAAGCTGTATCCTGCCTGCTGATGTACCTGATTCATAGATTAAAAAAATGTGTCTTATGAATTGGGTACATTACGTCTGTTATTTCCACTATGCGGTACGTCACAATGACACCGCATGGATACCTACTTGAGAGCGGACCCGTGGCTTCAGACACAATAATAAAATTATTAAAAAATTGATGCGGGCAATTTTATTTCTATCATGCTCATTGTATAAAGCAGATATGGCATGGGGTACCGTGCAATATGCTTTTTAATCTTCACTCAAGGTCTATGCCCTTGCTCCCTCACAAGTGACTATGCCACCATGAGGGATCAAGAGGTCACAGACCTATAGCCACTCATGAGGGATCAAGAGGTCACAGACCTCTTGTGAAGATAAAAAGCATATGACACGCTAACCCTTGCCATATCCCCAATTTATAATTTAACATGTATTTAGTTGAAGTAGAAAGAGGCATTCAAGGAGTGGTGTCAGAGGTGGCTGATGTTTGTGGAAATTGAAAAATTATGAAATGCTTTATTATTGTCTTTCTGTTCTAGGTTTGTATTCATTCATGCATTCGATAAATGTGGGACTGCATTATTTGGGATCAGATGCAGTTGTATATTAGTAAAGTAAAAGTATAAAGTTCTGATTTATTTATTTGGTCTGTGTGTTCTTGTCACTGTGTGTGTATGTGTGTGTATGTGTGTGTGTGTGTGTGTGTGTGTGTGTGTATGAGTGACATTTTTGATCCAGTTTATTAAAATGTTTAAAACACTGGGCCAGCAACTGGTGGCACCAGCCAACCTTTGTTTTTATAATGTTTTCTGGTTGGTATGAAGAGGTTCTGATTCTGTGACATGGATCAGTGACATCAGCTCTGGAAGGGCTTGTGTGTACTGTTTAGCAGCAGATGGCAGACATTGGGCAGATGGCAGTGTTTCTGATGAGCTGAAAAGGATCAACACAGACAATAGAATCCTTGATGACTAACTGTTTGAACTCTCTGGTAGCAGTAATGGCATGGAAACAGAGGCTGTGAAGACCATTGAATATCACTGCTCTGTTACAAGATGGTGAGCTCAAAATGCTAGATCTGCTATTGAAGACACAGTACATGAGGAGACCCAATCTCTACCAAATTTAGCTATTTTGTATGAACTTGCTGGCAGTATAGCATTGAGGTTAGAGTAACAAGCTGTGAATGAGCTTGGTACATTCAGTAGACCTGGGTTTGAGTCCCACAACCTCCACTTGCATATTTTGTGACCCTGTGTAAGTCACTTAACCACCCCAGTGTTCCCAGGTCACCCCTGAAAACAGGCACTTGTGCCTAGTGGGCCTTACCCAGTTTCCAAAGAATAAAATAAAAACTAAAACAAATAAATGCATAATTGATTAGGTACAACTAAGTAAGACAGGGACATATCACTGAGAGGATGGTGGTGAAGTGGAAGGAATTGATGGAGGAAGTTGTTTCCCTAAAGACTATGGACAGTTCAGGAGAAACTGGGACAGAATAAAGGGGAAAGTTGCATGTAGGCATGAAAGCATGAGGGGATGGGGACGGGAGGCAGGATAATGGTGGGGTAAATCCCTCAGTAGGCACTGAGGGGTCTACAAACTCAAACAGACATGATAGACCACAAGGTCTTTTTCTGCTGGCTCAACTGTATGTTCATATGTAGGTCTCTTAATTACTGAGATGGGGGGGATAAGAAAAACTTTATGGGGCCAATCATAAACATATCATGGCTGGCAGGCAAATGGAATTTGCATACATTTAAATAGGATCTAATAACAAAAATCCCATTTGCTTCCACCAACCAACATGTCAAATGATGTAATGCTTAGAGTCTGTTTTTTTTTTACTTTCTATTTCTATTTTTTTTTAACTTTACTTTATATTAGGAGGCAGTATAGCACAGTGGCTTAAGGCTCTGAACTGCAAACCTGGAGACCTGGGTTTAAATCCCACAGCCCCCACTTGCATACTGTGTGATCCTGAGCAAGTCACTTAACTTCCTTGTGCTTCCAGGTCACACCTGGAAACAAATTTCGCTCAGTGTGCCTCTCCTGGTTAAACAATTACCCTTCCCCATTTCAGGAATCCATCAATGAGATGCTTTATAAATGGCATCCATCTTCAGGAATTTGTTGCCTTGGAGATAGAACTTTATGCTAATTATAGAACTTAAAATACAAGTCGAAACTCTGTACTGTGATCACTCTCCCCCGCTACTCTAACATCAGACTTGTTTCTCCACTGAGAGTAGTCAGCTCTTGTCTTCTGGTCTTCTCTATTTTACATTTTCATTCTATCATTTATTATTATAGTGATGATTAGTTTTTAAGTGCTGTGCATCAGTTACAGTGTTTCAGAATTTAATAACTTTTTGTGGTTGCTCTGGTTCCTGATCAGTTCCCTGGAACCAAAGAAGGACGCTTTATAAAACTTTAAATCTTTTATATTTTACTCTTTTCTATGCATTTGTTACACATTTTAAGATAAAAATATTTTGCTTTTACCATGTTTGTGACTGAGAATCAGATACTTTATTTTATAAGTCTTATCAGTGTTTGAAATGACAGATAGACCAAAAGAGAGAATAGGACCCACCAGCTTTAAAAATTGTATAAACTGTTTCCAGCTCCTGGCAAAGGCAGACTGCCATGCACTTTGTCTAAGGTGCCTGGGTTCAGATCACGATTTTATTGTGAACTTTACAAAAAAAAGTATCATCCTAAAACTCAGAAGAAAAGGGCTTTAAAAGAGAATAATTTAGAGCTACTTAGTCTGTCTCTATGTCACCAAAGCACAAAAAAGGCTCAGAGGAAGTTCCTAATGGTGCTGGAAAGCTAGCATCAAAGGGTGCTTCTCCTCATAAGCCACAGTCCCTGTCAAAGGAGACTGACAAGAAAGGTAAAGCAGCTCAGCCATCAGAAACAAACTGTAAAGATGGTAAAGACACCAGGGTGTCCAAAAGGGGGGAACAGTGACTCTGGTAATGTCAAAATATAAATAAAAGCTCAGAGGAGGTACTGGAACCTGTGCCTGCTAGGAAGAAACAAAAAGAAAAAATATGTCCATGCCACTCCTTCTGCAAAGGAAAATGAACAGGCAGGGAATCAGAAACAGGTGCTCTCAGCAGAGGGCATGGCTAAGATATGGCAGTTTTTCCAAGCCTTCCAGGCTATGGGAAATGTGTTTAATGTGCTTGCCCCCCAAGGCTCCAGTTGCAGACCACTTGCCTACAGAGGAGGGAATATGTATTACAAAGAGGAGGAGAAAGGTGAACCTCTAGAGTCTGATGGCTCACCTGAACAAGAGTTTAGTTCCCCTTCTTGACCTACAAAGGATTATACCTCTTACTCCATGATCATCAAACAGTGAACACCCTCAGCATTCCCTCTCATGAAACAGAGGAGGGTGAGGAGGAAATGGGGTTCATAGATATGATGGGGCTAGTCCCCACAAGGAGACTACTAGTCCCCATCCACAAGTCACTCTAAAAGACCACATCTCAAATCATGTCAGCACCCAATTCAGCCACCTGCATTGATAAAAAAAAAAAAGTTGGAGAAAAGTATCAGGTGGACTGACGGGGTGGAATACCTGTATGCCCTCCCTGATCATGAAGGTGTGGTGCAGGCAGCTGCTTGTGAAAAGGCCAAGGTGAACCTCTCCACACAGCTTCCTGAAAAGCATTCCAAAAAAACTGAATACTATGACCAAAAGAGTGTACACAATGGCTTCCCTGCTGCTGAGGCAGGAAGCTTATTTAGCATACTCAGCCCAGTACCAGAAAGCACTGTGGAATGCAGTGCTGACACTGACTGATAAGGTGGATGGTGAAGTGGCACAGGATCCAGCTTCCACAGCAAACTAAGCCCTGGATGCCACTAAACACCAGTTCCATGTGACTCTAGAGTCTAATGACTTTGCTTCATGAGTCTTTGGTCATGCAGTGGCATTGAGGAGGCTTACCTGCTACCATTCTTGCCCAGAACACTCAGGCTATAGCCATTGATTTCCCCTTTAGAGGAAATTCCCTATCTGGTGGCAAAACAGAGGTGTACATGAAAAAGGTGTATGAATACAAGTCCAGTTTAGCACTGAGAAATAAAAGGCCTCCACTTCCTACAGGCCTTATGGAATGGGGGGGTAGGGCAGGGTTACTATCCTACATCTTATGCTGCCTATGAGTACCAACCTCAAAGAGTTTACTACAGAGACAAGACATTTTTCCCATCCCAGCCACAGAAAATATCTCAGGTTCAGACTGGGAAACTGCCAGTATTAATTTACAGCCTTTCTCGGTCTCCCCTCTGCACCAAAGATATTCACAAAGTGCCTAGCTGTGGTGGCAGCTCACCTAAGAAAACAAGGTGTAGTGTTTTTTTTCTTAACTAAACAACTGAGTAGTCTCAAGGAAAACAGAATAAGAGCCAAGGATCTCTATACAACAAGTAAGGAACACCCTAGAGAGCCTGAGATTCCTAATAAATCTGCAGAAGTCTCAGACCAAACCAGTGCAGGTGTGGGACTTCATTGGTGCAGAGCTGGATACCCAGAAGGGGAGGGTTATCCTTTCAGAGGAAAAGGGTTTCAAACCTGCTTGCCAGTATAAAATCCTTCACACTGGGCCACCAAATGCCAGCAAGAAATTTTCTGCAGTGGGTTATGCAGCCTCATCCATAGCTGTGGTGCCACGAATCAGATTTCAGATAAAGAATACTTAGAACATTTAAGACATCACTGGTTCCAATGGTCTGACTCACTGTCCAAGCTGGTGCCACATCACAAAGCCCTTTGTGCAAATGCTAGAGTAGTGGAAAGAGGAAAGCAACCTCAGAGAGGGCATTCCCTTCTTCCAGCAATCCCCAAGAGTTCTCACAATAGATGCTTCACTCCTAGCCTAAGTGGGGTGCCGACCTGGAGTATCTAACAGACAGTGGAACCTGGAGAGCTCCCAGGAGACTCATGAGCGCATAAATCTCCTAGAGATCAGGGCAGTACTGCTGGTAATGCAGTCATTTTCCTCCTAGCTACAGAGCCAGTCTGTCCAAATTTAGACAATACTACAACATACTACATAGGCATGCAGGGAGGAACAAGATCCTCAAAGCTGTGCACCTGAGCAATGAGGATCTGAGATCTGGCTTATTCCGTGGACAGGAACAAGAAAGACTGCCCACTGCTCGGTGTGCTGCTTTTTATAATTAGTTATCGGCACAGGAAAGAGCACCACCTCTTCTTACAGTGGTGGTGCTCTTTTCCTTGACCTGTCTTATTCTCTGGACACAAAGATTTCTGCAGTACACCTTCCAAGAAAGGGCAGTGAGCTAGCAGACTCCCTAAGCAGAATCAGCCTAGGAAACCACAAGTGGACCCTGAACCAGCAAGTGCTGGTTTCAATCTTTAGAAGATGGGGCACACCAGAAATAGATTTGTTTGCCTCTTTGGACAACATTCAGCTCCCAAAGTTTTGCTGCAGGATACCAGCAAGAGTGGCACAGTCCCAGAGGATGTCCTATGTCTGAACTGGACAGGGCAGTTCCTGTATGACTTCCAACCATTTCAACTCTAGATAGAGAGTGCTCAGGAGGGAGCCAGCAACAATGATTCTGATAGTCTTAGACTGGTCCAGACAGGCTCAGTACACAATGCAGCAGAATTCCAATCAGCCTGCCATTGAGATTTAACCTGCTGACTCTTTCAGGACAGAATAACATCAACAGAAACATAGAACATGATGGTATAAAAGATCAATGGTCCACCCAGTCTACCCATATTTCTATAATCCTGGAACCTTCCCTGGAACTTATTGTTCTTCCAGGGTACTCACCTTCCTTGCCCTATCCCCATTCTCCTCCCTGGTCTTGTCACCCCAAGCGACCACTATTCCTTAATTCTAACCTATGCCTGCTTGAACTCTGACTGTGTTTGCACCCATCACCTCAGCCAATAGACTGTTCTGAGGTTTCTCCACCCTTTTCATAAAGAAGCATTTCTTCACATACCTTCTGAGCCTCCCTCCTGTTAGTTTCCACTCGTGACAATGTGACCTCGAGTTGGTATTCAGGGTAAATAATTCCCTGCAGTTTACCTTGTTAATTCCTTTAAGGAACTTGAAGCCCTTTGTTTTATCTCTCCTCTCCTCTCCCTTCTGGTTTCCGGTGAGTACATATTTAGTGCCTTGAGTTGCTCCTCACAGCAACTGCCCTGCTGGCCCTCAGTCATTTTTGTTACCCTACGCTGCATTGTTTCCAGTCTATCCCTGTCCTTTCTGAGGTGAGGTCTCCAGAACTAGATGCAGTACTGCAGGTGAGGCCTCACCAGGGATCTGTATAGGGGAAATTGTATTTTATTTATTTATTTATTTATTTACAGCTAGGATTACAAATACCTTTGAACCAGAGGTTCTTTTACAAAGGTTCCGCATCAGAAAAGGGTGCAAAACAAAAACAGTCATAAAATACAATACAGGTTCAGGAGGTAAGTATAGAAGGGAATTAACAACACAAATTTGGGGGTTAAAATAGCAGCACAGAATCAGAGGCAAAAAACAATGAACAATTAATAATAAACAAGAGCACGTAAAATATAACACAGTCATCAAACAAGCCATCCTAGGGTTGAGAGGAGAGGAGCAAGGGGGGGTAATGATGATGGGGGTAGGCAGTCAAGGAACTGACATTGTCATAAGCGCTATGTAACAGATAGAAAACAGAGAAATAAGTGCTAGGTGGCCTGGGTGGGGGAGTGACAAGAGGCTGTGTGCTACGGATGGGGGGTAGTGGCTGGAGGGGTGGCAGAGAGGATACTAGATAGGGTGCAACAAGGTGGGGAGTGAGGAGGGAGGGGGGTTATAGAGAGGGGAAGCAATAGGAGAGGAGAGAAAAGAAGATGAGTGAGGGTGGTAGGCGGGAGATGCATGGGAGGGGGAGAGAGGGACGGTGTGCAGAAGGAGGAGGACAGGTTAGGTGCCTAAGCAGAGCAGTCACAACTGCTATGGCCAGAGATGTACAGGCAAAATTTACGTTTGAAAGGATGTATTTCTTTTTTTTTTTAGTTACAATAATCAAAACAAAACTTTAAAGCAAAAAAAGGACCAAGCTTGTTCTTAGCTGCAATTTCAGGGAGAAGGCTATTTAACAGTGAGGGGGCCCTGGAAAGGAAAGCATGTAGGGCCTGTTTGGTACAGCAGAATGGAACAATAATCATGGGTTTGAGGGAACTGCGCTTAAAGCATGCATTGGCTATGGGTATCATTAGAGCACGCATTGCAGGGGGTGTGAGGTTAAGGCAGATTTTCTTAGCCAGTAAGCTAGGATCTGCAGCTTATCCATTAGGTAGGAAAATGGGCAGACTGGGTGGGCCAAGCGGTCCTTATCTGCCATCAAATTCTATGTTTCTATCTGCCATTCTCCAATCCTTTGGAACTTCCCCAGACCTAAATGGGCTGTTGAACAGCCCAGTTAGTAGTTCACCCAGTTCTGCTGCTAATTTCCTAAGTATCCTCATATGAAACCCATTTGGTCCTGGGAGACTCATTTCCAGGCCTCCCTGTGTGGTTGCTTTGATGCTGCTTTCTGGCATGGATATGCAGTCCTCTTTAGTGAATACTGAGCAAAAGTAAAATTTCTCAAAACATTTCCAGTCCTCATAACACTATGAATGAAGCAAGGATCTTGAAAAGCTCAAATTATCTAGTTTGAATCTGTCAGAAGAAGTGCAGAAAGTGCAGAAGATTTCCAGAAAACCAGCAACAAGGAAAGCATACACCTCTACATGGAAATTATTCTTGTACTGTTGTACCCCCAGGAAGAAAATCCCAGAGCAGGCAGGACTGTCTGTAGCTCTGCACTACTTGGCATGCTTACAGTCCTCAGGTCTGAGACCTTCAACTCTGAAAATACGCTTGGCAGCTGTGTCAGCCTATATATCGGCAAACAAAGAAAAGTCCTGGGCCTCACAACCTGTTTTTGAAAATGTTTTATGGGCCTTAGTCATCTGTGTTACCTTGAAAGGGACCCAGTTCCTCCATGGGACTTAAATGTGTGTCTTGTCTAGCTGATGGAGGCTCCTTTTGAGCCTATGGCTACCTCTGACTTAAATGTGTCTCACAAAAATATTTTCCTGATAGCCATGGCATCTGCTAGGAGTGTAAGGGAACTGGATGCCCTCTGTACATATCCAAACTAAATAATCTTCCACATGTATAAGGCAGTCCTTAAGGTCAATAGGGAGTTCCCACCTAAGGTGGTGTTATAATTTCACATAAACTAGTCAGTTACTCTTACTATACTCTATTCTGAGCATTCCGTACCAGTGAGTTAAAATTACACTATCCAGATGTAAAAAGGGCATTAGGTCACTACATGGACCAGGCAAGGGGCTTCAGGTCCCAAAGAACATGGCTTTTTGCTAGCTATGGAAAGGCTAGCAAAAGTAAGTCAGCAGCTAGTGAACTGTCTCTCGTTGGATAGTCTCCTGCATACAGCTGTGTTACAAAAAGGCTGGCAAAGTACCCCCAGAGGCCTACAAGCACGTTCCACAAGTGGCACCTCTGCCTCTGAGGCAGCTACAAGGGTTACTCCCTTCAAGAACTTTGTACCAGCTACCTGGAAAGCAGATTACACATTCACAAAACACTACTGCTTGGACATACAGTCCAGAAGGGATGCTAGTTTTGGAAATTCTGCCTTGCAGAACCTTCTTCCTAAATAGTTTCTAGACCCATACTTCCAAGGTACTGGAAGTCTGCCATTTTTAAGACATGTCATTAATGGATTCCTGTTGTTTGGGGAAAAAACTCACCGTATTAATGTTGTTTCTTCTAACTCCAGGAATCCCTTACTGAATGTTTACACTCCACATCTAGCTCCATGGAGACAGATGCCCTAGAGACAGAACCTTATTCTAATGATAGAATTTGGAATCTTGGTTCAGACTCTGCATCTACACTGTACTCTAGCAGCTAGCTAGATTTCTTTCTCCACCAGAAGAGAGCAGTTGTACCAGAGTCAGCTCCAGTAGGCTATTGGTTTTAAAAACTCAATTTAAAGTGTAACTTTTATTGTTTGTTAGTTTCTTAGTACTCTATATCAGTTCAGGAGGTAATTTTTTTGTACTCTGTCACCTACTTCAGGGATAAAGGGGGACAGTAACAACTCAACAGGGTGGAAGAATTCAATTCAACACAACCTCTCTCTCCATAGCTAATGCATCAGAGTACAGAATACAGGTACTGGTAAAAACTCCTGGCGGATGACCAACCCTGAAGCTGGAAGGGGTGGAAAGCTCCCACAGAGACGTGCAACTTCTGTGGACTTGTACTTACAAAGACTTGCATGGACTTGTACTTTGTCTCTCCAGTTCCCGATCGATACCTTAACTGGCTACCATATTATTTTTTGGCTACTGCTTAAATTTAAACCACTTTCTACTTACTTACCTAGTTGTTTGAGCTTTTTCCAGTTTAAAGTAACAAGAAGGAGACTGCTTTTGCTTTCTGCTCCTGGCTGCACTGTCTGACTTTAATTAGTTGGGTCATGTTACAGGAACTGCAATTTGACCTTCGATGCAGTTTTCTTAGTACAAGGGACATATTTAACTGTTAGGCTCTTGTACTACAATCTTTATTGGGAGTCATTTTTTTAACAGGCTCTCTTTAAATTGGTATGCCTGAGAGAGATGGGGAACCAACAAGCTCTGAAAACTGTAAAATGTGTTTTCAGCTTCTGGGAAGGGCAGACTGCCATGAGCTGTTTTAAAGCGCCTAGGTCCAGATCATAACTTTACTAATTGTGACACATACAAATGTACAAAGCAGCCAGCCAAATAAGATAATTATCTCTTTGTGGTCTGCTCATATTACAGAGTCTTCAACTTAAGCAACAAACCCTGCCTCACTCCCCAGTCTGCCCTCCCTCTCCATTTGCTCTTTCCTTGACCCTTATTTTCCTCTTAACTCTATCCCAGCCTCTCTGGAATCTGTCCACCATCTTCAATGTAAACACCTCTTTAAGAAGCACATGCCAACCTATCACCACCTTCTCTGTGAATAAATGTCTGCTAGCCTCTCTCCTAAAACCTCCCTCCCTCCAACTAGAGATTGTGTCCCCTCATGTTTCGGTTTCCACTAAGCTTGAAGAGACCCTTCTTTTTTTCTTTTAGTTGTTTAACCAGCAGTAGCACACTAAGTTGAAAGGTTTTTTACAGGTGTGACCTGGGCGCACAGGGAAGTTAAGTGATTTGCTCAGGGTCACAAATTATGCAAGTGGAAGCTGTGGGGTTCAAACCCAGGTCTGGTCTGCTGGATGTCACCAGATTTGCAGCTTAGAGCCTTAAACCACTGCGCTATACTGCCTCCCAAATCCACCCTGTTTATTCCTTTCAAATACCTGAAGGTCTAAATCAAGTCTCCTCTGTCTCTCCTCTCCTCCAAGGATTGCATGTTTAGAGCTTCCAACCTTTCCTGGAATATCCCACCCTACTGGCCCATGATCATCTTCACTGCCCTCCTTTGGACCGTCTCCAACAGGTTAATGTCCTCTTTAAGGTACGGACAACAGTACTGTACACTGTATTCCAGAGGTGGCCTCACTAATGACTTGTATAAGGGCAGGATTACTTCCTCTTTCCCACTGTTGATCCCTCTTGCAATGCAGCCCAAAATGTTACATTCCTTTGCTGCAGCTTTCCTACATTGTGCGAAGTGTTTCAGGTCATTAATGATCATCACTGCTAGATCCTTCTCCTCCTCTGATGCAGATACCCGGACCCCACCCAGGCTGTACTCAGTCCTTAGGTTCTTGTGCACAACTTTGCATTTCTTTGCATTGAAGCCAAGCTGCCAAATCCTGGACCACCTCTCCAGTTTTTCCAGATCCTCCTTTAGGTTTTGTATCCCTTCTGCTGTGTCCACCCTCTCACAGAGCTTGGTGTCATCTGTGAACAGGCAAATGTTTGCCTTTTAATTCCATCCTCAATATTCTTGATGAAGTCATTGAACAGCACCAGTACTAGCACTGAACCCTGTGGGACCCCACTGGTCAACTTCTCTCAAACCCCATCTGCCAGCTTCCTGATCAACCTCTTGTGGGGTACACAGTCAAAGGCCCTACTGAAGTCCAGGTTAAAGATCCCCACTGCTTGGCTCCTGCCCAATGTTTTAGTGACCCAGTTGGAGATGTTAATCAGATTAGTCTGACATGGATTCACTCCCTTAAATCCATGTTGCCTCTCATCCTGGAGACCATGCTCATTCAGCTACTCTTCCAATCTTTCCTTTAATATGGTCTCCATGACCTTGCAGATGATTAAGGTCAGACTGACTGATCTGTACTTACCTGGGTCATCTTTGGGACCTGTCATATGAAGGGGCACTACATGTGCCATTCTCTAGTCCTACAGCACCACACCTGACTCCAGTGAACTATTGAACAAGCCAGTTAATGGCTCTGTAAGCTCCTTTGCCAGCTCCCTCTGCACCCTTGGGTGTATCCATCTGGGCCTGGGGATTTGTTTACCCTCAATGCTAACAGCCCTGTCCTCACCCTATCCACCTCTATCAAAACATGTATGCCCCCAGCCCCCCACTCTACTCCTTCCCCCAAGTGACACTGGTCCATCTCTCTTCCTGATGAAGACAGAACAGAAGTAGTAAATCAGTATCTCTTCTTTTCTCCCATTGTCCTCCACCCACCCGTCCACTTTTCTGAGTCTAACAATCCCATCTTTCTTGTTTCTTTTGTTACTAATACAGCAAACAAAAAGCATTCTTCTCCTTCTTAATTCCCTCAGCTTGCTGCAGTTTCTGAGCTTTAGCCTGTTGGACTACCTTATCTGTTACACTAGCCATCTTTAGGTAATCCTCCCTGTCTTCCACCCTCTTGGTCCTCCTGAATTTCTTGTAGTCTTACCTCTTATCCCTTACTGCCAAGGCAACCTCAGTACTAAACAAGCTGGGTGCTTTGGCCTTCATGTCTTTTCAGTCCTGTCTTATTTTTTGCCGTAAAACCTTAAAAAGTGCTAAAAATGAAACAAATTATGGCTTCTCAGTCTGCCTCCTTGTCACCAAAAATAATAAAAAAGGCTCTGAGGAGTTCCCAGTAATGGTGAAAAGCATGTATCAGAAGCGTCTGTCTCCTCAAATACAGTAGCAGTTTCTGCAAAAGATAACAAGAAAGAATACAGAGCTGCTCAGCCATCGTATTGACATAGTAAAGTTCGATCTGATACCAGGGTGTCCGAAAGGGGAATTCTTAATACAGTGAAGGAAAAAAAGTTGTCAGTGCCACTCCACCTGAATGAAGAAAGGAACAAGCAGATAACACAGAAAAAAATGCCCTCAACTGAGGACATAACAAAAATTTAACAATTTGTCCCCACTATCCAGGCCACTTTAATAATGTGACTGCAACCCTCTGTCTCTCAACCTGTCTGCAGAGAAGGAGGAAGAAGGGTACTTTGTACAAGAGGAAGGTGACCCCCATGGAATCAGAGGGTGCACATAAGCAAGACTTTCCACAGGAGACTCTGATTTCACCAGGTGTTTGTTGAGTGTTTGAGAGGGAGGGCTGCTCAGCTATGAGGTAAGGGAGATTTTTTCTTTGCCTTTTTGTATGTTTAAAGTCTTTTTACAGTACCAAACAGAAACAATCTACAAGAAGATTCTGGGCTTTCTTTGTTTCTTGAGGAAGTGAGGTCACTGAGGACTGTTGTCTAATTGGAGGGTGAGGGAGGATCAGGCAAGCAGCTTTGTTTTATCTTCACAGGAGGATCTGATTTTACCAGCAGTTTGTGGAGTGTTTGGAATGGAGCACTGCTCAGCTAGGAGGTAAGAGAGGCTTCAGTAAACACAAACAATCTAAACAAGATTCTGGGCTTTTTTGTTTCATGGGAAGTGAGATCACTGAGGATTGGTGTCTGACAGGAGGGTGAGGGAGGACCAGACAAGCAACTGTGTTTTATCTCCACAGGAGGATCTGATTTCACCAGGAGTCTGCAGAGCATATGGGTGGGAACGTTGCTCAGCTAGAAGGTTCAAGTGGCTGTCCGAACACCAGTCAAAGGCCCTGAAGCTTGGCAGGAAGTACCATGATAGGAAAGCCTACTGGGAGGATAAAAGCAGTCACTGCTAATGTGCCTCCAGGTATGTTTCTGTCTCAGCACAATGGACCAACACTGAGTGACAGGTAAGTCTGTTGTCTTAGACATCAGCAGAGCATCCACAGGAGGAAGTATGGAAGCAAGGGATTCTGACAATCAACTAAGATAAGTTCCTGTTCATTACTGTTGTAACATTCACTGCTGGGAAGGGTGGAAGATCAAATTAGATAGGGTGTTGCACTTATTCCCAGTTCTGGCCTACCTTGAAGTATAAAGTGATTTAAACAGGCTGCAGAGATCACAGACAGCAAACTGTCTAGAGTCAGGTAGGAAAGGGTTAGGGGAAGGTGAAAATGCTGCTACCACAGTAGGAAAATGCAGAGAAAGATAAGGGGGTAAAGGATGTAGGAAAACTCTTCAAATAAGTGGTAACTACTTACTGAGATGGATAGAAAGGAAAACTCCTATCTAGGGTAAAGGCACAAAGGAGCAAAGGCAACAATAAAGGGGGAACTAGAAACACCAAATAAGGGGTAAAGTTACAAAAACATTTCCTGGTAACCCCAGAGGAGTAGGAATTGGGAATGCTGGGAGTTGTGCAGTGCAGTCACTATGGAATGTCACTTTTCAGAGAGACCTTACGGAGACTGTGATGCAGCCTCATTTGCATGCTCCTCTCAGGTAGGAGGGAGAAGGTCACTGGTCTCCAGGTCAAGTTGGGTAGGATTTGGGGTACCTCTTCCTCCACTCAGGGGCCGTGAAGTCCACCACTGTTACCTCAGAGGATGCCAGGGAGGAGGATTGACTAGACTATGGTGGGCTCTGGAAGGGTGGGGGTAGAGGGTCAGAGGTACATTCCTCAACCCATACCACTATGTATTTCCTAAACCACTCTGGTGGGGTGGGACTGCAGAGAGGAAGCATCCATAGTAGTGGCCAGAGAGGATGTGGGGGTCCTTTGTAGTGGGAATCACAAAAAGGGTAGCAGAGTACCCCAGAGGAGGATGAAGCAACTTCTGGTAGAGAAACTCAATTGTGAGGGAGATATATTTGTGAATAGGATGGGGAGAGGGAGATTAGGTGCCTACATGGAGCCATGGCTTGGAAGGATGGGAAGCAGATTCAGAGGATCATTAGGGTAGCTGGCCAAGAGGGAGAGCTGGATGTCATTATCCACCTGGGGACTAATGACCTGGCTAGGGGGTGGAATAGTGCAGAGGGAGTTTAGGGAGCTGGGGAGAGTCTTAGGTAATGCATTCAGTGGCTTTCACTGAGGTGCTGCCTCTCCACAACATGGAGGAAAAGAGTGATCTTTCACCAGGAGCTTTACCTCATGGTTGAAGGAATGTTGCATAAAGGAGAGGTTCAGCTACATTGGGTACAGGGGACCCCTAAGGACCTATATAGGGTTTGTGGCCTGCATTGATCCAAGAGGGAAACCTCAGACCTCAATGGATGGTTTAAATGTTACTTTGTTGAACATTTGTACTAGCCTCAGGGATCAGTCCTGGGGCCAGTCCTCATCAATATCTTCATCAGTGACATTGCAGATGGACTGGAGGGTAAGGTTTGTCTGTTTGCAGATGACACCAAGATCTGCAACAGAGTAGATGATCCAGATGGGGTGGGCAGAATGAGAAGAGATCTGGATAAACTAGTAAAATGGTTGGAAGAGTGGCAACTGGGGTTTAATGCAAAGAAGTGCAAGATCATGCACATAGGGGAAGAGAAACCCTGAAGCCACCTATAGGTTGGGAGGGGAGCTGCTGGCAGTCACAAGGGAAAAAAGAGACTTGGGAATCATCATCACTGATGACCTGAAATTATCCAAGGAGACCACTAAAGCAGTAGGTAAGGCTAGGGGTATGTTAGCGTGTATTAGTAGGGGTATCACAAGTCGTAAGAGGGAGATAACAACCCCTCTTTACAAGACACTGGTTAGGCCCCATCTGGGAGTACTGCATGCAGTACTGGAGGCCACACCTTCAAAGGACATTAATCAAACTGACGCAGTCCAGAGAAAGGCAACCAAAATGGTGCAGGAACTGCATCAGAAAACTTGTGAGTACAGATTAACGGAGCTCAATATGTATACCCTAGAGTAAAGGAGGGAGAAAGGTAATATGATCAAAACATTCAAACACCTTAAGGGCATTAACAAGATGAAAGAGTCTAACATGTTTCAATATAAGAAAAATAGCAGGACAAGAGGACACAGCATGAGATTAGAGGGAGGCCAATTCAGGGGTAATGTGACGAAGTTCTTTTTCACAGAAAGGATGGTGGATGCATGGAACAGCCTACCTCAGTTAGTGGTGGATATGAATACAGCGCAGGGCTTCAAACAGGCATGGGATAGGCATAAGGGAGCAATACAGATGAGTATGAATAGATAGGCCATTGACAGAGCAAAGGCCTATGGCACATTTATAAGGTAGAAAAAGAAATAGGCAGACTGGATGGGCCTTGCAGTCCTTACCTGCTGTCAACTTCTATGTTTCTATGTTTCTGAGGGGGTGGCAGAAGGAATCAGGGAGGAAGAAACTGTCCCCCACAGGCTGAAGTAGGGAAAGGAAAAAGGGAAATTGTTTAAAGAGGAGAGGCACAGTAAGTTGAAGCTTGATTCCTGGTGCAACCTGGGAGTACAAGGAAGGTAAGTGATTTGCTCAGGATAACACTGTATGCAAATGGATGCTATGGGATTCAAACTCAGGTCTCCAGGAAGTAGACAGTAAGGAGAACCCAAGGGGAGAGGAATGTGTGCAAATTCATAAAAGAAACAGGGTGGTAGAAATGAAGGGAGATGGGATGGGAAGCATTAAAAACAAAAGGGGGCACAAAGGAAAAAATGGAAACAAGCAGAGTAGGTACAAAATCTGAAATGTCATGTGTGTGAATGCCAGAAGTCCAGGAAAGATTCCAGACATAGAGGTTTTCATGGCAGAGGCCGACCTGAATATTGTGGCCATTACCAAGTCATGGTGCACTGAAAATGATCTGGACATGGTCATACCAGCTATACTCTGCTCAGAAAGGAGAGAGTGGGAAGGAAAGGAGGGGGCATGGTGCTTTTTCTGAGGGAAGCATAAAGGCGATGAAGCCAGGGAATACAGAGAGGGCTGAGGTACTGTGGGTCACCTTGAAGACAGGGGCAGGAGCTCCTATTCACATTGGCATGATCTGCAGACCTCCATCACAGGAGGAGGAGTTAGATAAAGTACTGATGGAAACCATTGACAAGATGTCAGAAAACAATGAGGTGCTGCTGATGAGGGATTTCAGTCTGCTGGTTGTAGATTGGAGCCTCCCAGGTGCAGCTTCAGTTAGAAGCAGAGACATCCTGGACTCCCTGCAAGGAGCATTCCTCATGCAACAGCTCAGTGTATCCATTTAAGATGGTGGAATACTGGATCTGGTACTCACTTACAGGGACAGTGATGCAAACATCAAGATGTGAGGCCACCTGGGGACCAATGATCACCATACAGTATGGTCCAATGTGAAGATGGCTGTGGAATTAAACCACACAAGGGTGAGGGTTCTGGACTTCAGGAGGGCAGATTTTATAAAGATGGGTGAAAGCTTCAGTGATGACATGGGGAATGACCTGGGTGGGGTGAAGGAACAGTGGGTGAAACTAAAAGGGAGCATAAAAACATAGAAACACAGAATTTATAGAATAAATGTAGATTAGCTAAGTGCATGCTGTGTATTGCAAGCTAAATAATCACTGGAACTATTATTTAACTTAACCTTAAAAATAGTGAATATAGCAAAACTAATCTGCCAGTGAATATAATGTCTTGCACAGTATTAAAATCCCATATGGGGAACAGAACACTATCTGCACAGAGCCGGCCCGTCGGCACAGAGGTTGGATTTCTGCATGCGACGCTGGTGACCCGGGTTTAGGAACGGACCTGGGTCACTGGAGGGCTGGCCGGGGGGAGAAGGATAGAGCATCCCAAGAACTGCTCTCCTTCTCTGGGGGGAGGGTGGGGAAGTGCCCGGAGCATCGATGAACCCTGGCGGAGGCCAGGAGTCACACAGCTACCGGCACTAGCACGCACAGGCGGTGGGGCAGACGCCAGGCATCATTGCACGACCCCGCCTCCCCCAGAAAAACGGAAAATAGATAGCTGCCTGCCACCTTCAATGAAGCCCACCACGGCTTCAATTAGCTCCTCAGGCCAGCCCTCTGACCTATCCCAAAGACTGCAGCATGCAGGGAGAATGCTGCAGCCCTGCCGTGGGGGGTAAACCATGGGGTATCGAAGGGCCCACGACTGATTTGAGGAGTGGATGTCCATGGTCCGTGACCATGACGAAAGTACTGGGTGGCAGGTAGCTTGGGGAGGAAAAAAAAAAAAAAAGAACACTATCTGCACATGCCTGATGCATTTTGGACTGAATCCTTTGATAAAGGACTGTAACAGACAGAAACACCTCAGGTGTATGCAGATAGTGCTCTGCTCCCAATATGGAATTTTATTAAATAATTTCTGTTTTCTACAACAAGTTGCTGTCTTTTAAATTTGGTTAGTGAATGCCCAGTTTTCGTTTTCACACAGTTCTCTTATACCATGAACGTGAGAGAAAAAATGAAAGATAGAGAATCTATCTGCCAGCTTCTACATTCTAAATGAGAATAAACTGATTTTGCTTTCAGTGTAGCTTTAGCCACATGCTCTACATGTCATTACCCTCCCTTTCTGAAGCAGCTGTTGAACCCATGGTAAGATTCTTACATTTCATGAACCAGTCAGAAACCACTGAATTCCTTCCATTCAATAATGGGTGTAAACAGCAGAGCCACATTTACAAATTAACAAAATACAGATTTGATTTAAAATCAATAGTAAATTTAATGTACATATAGCAA
The DNA here is from genome assembly GCA_016271365.2 of Neoceratodus forsteri. Classification (NCBI taxonomy): domain Eukaryota; kingdom Metazoa; phylum Chordata; order Ceratodontiformes; family Ceratodontidae; genus Neoceratodus; species Neoceratodus forsteri. The sequence continues at coordinate 1,087,757,386 of CM057452.1, forward strand.
TGAAAGAATATCTGAAACAAAACTGTAGTGCATAAATCAAATACTCGGCAAGGGCAGGCAGTGGATACATCTTTTCAACCACATTCAGGATGCCCTCCGAGACTTCAACAAAGCGTGTTGTCAAACTGCTAATTTTACTTTGTGGGTTCAGGCATTTTGTCAAATGGCTAATTTTATTTAGCGGACAAAGAGCATTGTCTGAGGACAAAATGCATTTTGTCAACCACCTAACTTCATTCTGTGGACACATCTTTTGTCAAACTGCTAATTTCATTCTGTGGACAAAGGGCATTTTGTCAAACTGCTAGTTTTACTTTGTGGACAAAAATGCATTTTCCCAAACTCCAACAGAGATTGATTTTTTCATTTTCTTTTTCCTTTTTTTCTATTTCAAGGACAGCTCTTTTTCTACTGTATGTACAGATCCACAAGCAAGTGAACTGATACCTTTTAATGGACCAACATAGATGTAACAACAAGAACAAAGTGCTCTAGCTTTCGGACCAACCAGTTTTTCTTCAGAAACGTAATGGCAGTTATTTAGAAAAAACAATACTCTAACAGTTAGATCATTTGCTTCTGGATCTGTTCTTGCAAGGACCAATACGGCTAATACTAAATCTAGATTTCTACTGTATGTAACCACCCAATTATTTATATTGCTAGACTTCCTTATCAATAAATATGTCCCATTCATGAGTAAAAGTTTCTGTAATTCAAGCTACTTGAAGTTTATGAGTATGATTAACTAGCATACAGCTCTCCTTATACATTCCTCTCCATGTAACTGTTTAGCACTGCACCAGTTGAAGAGGCTTGTGAGGCTTCTAATGCTTGTGTATAAGAAATTTCTTTTAGGCCCTGTCCGTGTCATAGAACTGGATTTGAAAACCATTTTCAAAACTGGTTAAGGTGGCTCAATATATCCACATTATGCGGTAACCATTCTTGATAATGGCTCACCATGTCCACGCTGCTTGTGGTAAACCTTTTCTCCTAGTAATGATTTCCTACTGAATTCCAGCACACACGCGTAGCTGCTTGTCTGTCCATGCTACAAACAAAACTGGTCCCAAGGTGGTCTCAAAAATGGTTTTCAAAAACTGTTTAATGAGGGTAACTGTGGGTGCTAACAATTATAAATACTGTTAAACTGATTTAGTTTACTGTAGCTAAACTAGTTTAAAAAGTGCAACATTATCAGGACTGTAGTCACAAAAATACCACCAGTAAACAAAATCTCAGTTTGCATCTGTATCACCTCCCCACTCCACCCCCAAAGGATGAGGCTGAAAATAGACAGAATTGCCTAGCCATCCTTTCTTAGTCGACAATAAAAACTAAACAAAAAAAAAAGACTAACATTAAAGATTTTACCACCTATGATTTGTATTAGTTTTATTTAGGCAAAAGAACTAACAAGCATGATTTGGAGCAGCGAAATCACAGACTTTACTGTTTACAGACATACACAGACATACAATATAATAATTATAGTAAACCAAAAATTAACCTTACTGCAGGAAAACCAATTGCTCAAAGAGTGTTTTGTGTTTCATTTAATAACAATTTGTACAGTGTGCCCTTGAGTTTGGTTATCTTGATGTTTTTGTCCTATAAACCTGGTTGTCACTGATTTGTGAACCAGGCAGGTTGAGATAGAGGTAAAGGGGAGTGCAACTAAAATGCTGGACCAAGAATTTATCAGCCTTACCACCCAGATCCAAAAAATTGACCTGCTTAGCTGTGCTAATTATATAAGTCACCACTGGAGACTGGATCCATGACAGAGTGTGTCAGACACTGTAAATGTTTGTCTCCAGTATTTTAACTGCCACAAGGACACTCACCTTTTGGGATAATTCCGATGACGGGACTTTCCGAGGTGTTTACGTCGCTTTGTAGAATCTATGAGAAAATTCTTGTTCCGTAGTTTCTGTTGACAAAAATAAAATAAATACATTGGTACACTAGTTGGAAATAATTGTAAATGATTCATGAGTTTGCACAGTACTGACATCTCCTGCTGCCATGCCAGTTAACAGTGTTTACCTTAAATCTTGTCAGGCACCATGCCGTAAAATAATGGAGCAAGACATTGAGAATGACAGCAATTCCCCAGAAGTAAATGGAAGTCCAGTCATGCCAAGCCATTTTAAAAAATCCATAATTTCCCAGCACTTTGAAAACACTGGGACCACTGTCTCCAGCATTTTGTTCCTCTGAGACCTTGAGCCTAAGATCTTTGAGCCATTCCACAAACGCACCCCATGACCAGTGATCTGCTCTTGGTGCCTCACTCTGTATTACCCTCCCTGGTGGAGTTTCATGGGAGACATCTTTCAATGTGCTGCAAAACAGGGAGAAAAGTAATAGCACTTTGTAAATGATATTCTGCATCTCAGGGTTAGTCTGAGCCAATCAGTGCTTTACATTGGCCATGCAAAGGCTTCCATGGATGCCGCTGCGTCCTCTTTTTTCAACTCTGTTCTATGTTTTCCTGCTTCAATGTGTATCTTGATTTTTCTCCTTGCTTCGTTGTATCTCTTTCCTGATTCAGTGTATTTTGACTTTCCCCTCTGGCCTTAAACTCATAATGTTGTTTACATTATGCATTCATTTAGCCCTGGCTGATTACAACAACAGTCCTTTGTTACACAGGGGCTGCACATGATGTGTTGGGCAGGCTCAACTCAAAGAGGGGTGACATAAACAGAAACAGCTGAAAGGAATTGAATAAGTACAGGTAAGGAGGATTATGACATCCCTGCAACTGTTACATTCCATCAGATCAGTATAGTTGTTGGCATGGCCTTAGTTTTGGGTTCTCTTTTTTTAATAAATCCACACACATTTCCTCTGGTCAGTTAACTTGGTCCCAGGTCTCTTCCTATAGTGGTATGGCCAAACATACTGGCCAAGTCTGGGCTGTCAGTCAAGTGGACTTCCTGTGCCTCTTGCTTGTTAACACCTAGCACTCTGACACTAAAGAGAAACTTGTGTATAAACAGTACTTTTATAAGTCCAGACCTTACCAATGGGGTGAGACCTTGTGAATAAGCGGGTAGATGGGGAGGGATAAAGAAAAGCCAAATTATTTTGCGCAGACATGAAGCAATACTCAAACCAGAAATTAACAAGGGGGTAGGGTAGCATTTTCTAAAACTCTGATACACTGAGTTATCTTTTAAAATTTGTGAGTTTGTGTTAGTCATTATTTAATTCTATTGCTGGAATGTGATTCTGTGATAAAATATCATACCTAAGGATTACAGGTGGGAGGTAAAGTTGAATCTCCAAAGATGTGACTGATTTGTTTAAAATGCTTTGAACAGAAAGGGCACACTTAGCAGGAGCTCATTCCCAGGTGTGACCAGGTGGTGGCTATGACTGGGGTGATGGGTGGAGGGGGCTACATGGTAGTAAGAATAGAATAAACAAAAAATGACGAACACAAAGCACACTAATGTGGCAAGTGCAATGTACAAAATGGAATACCAGATGATGCAAAGTACATTTACAAGCTTTCAAAGACTCTGCAATGGCTAAAATTAACAAGTGCAGTGCACTAATACAGCATATCAGAGGAAAAGGCACACATATTTGCAAAAGTGCAGAAATGTATTAATGGTAATGAATCATTAAAACATTTCATGTAGATGTTAAAGTCTACTAACCTTTTGGTGCAGTGGCAGTGCTACTGGTCATGATACCGGCAACCTAGGTTTGGAAACAAGCCTGTGTTGCTGGAACGCTGGCCAGGGGAGGAAGTTAAGTGCACCAGGGGATACTTGCCTCCTCAGGGGAGGGAGGGCTGCCTCTCCCACTGCATGACTGCCACCTGGCTAATACCACATGGAGGCACAGGTGGAGCCTAAAAGAGGGTGGAGGAGACACCCTTCAGCTTGACAGGATGTCACCACGCCTTGCAAGCACATGCCCATCACGGGGCCTGGCCCAGTGTCTCTCTGGGAGGGGGACTCAGCATACGGGTTAATGGATGCAGTGTGTAAGGTGAAGTACATGGATACTCTCTGACCCTGACACACTGACTGTCCACCCAGTCACAGCAAATGAGTTGTTTGAGGGAAGCCTGGACTACTCCCCTCATCCCACCTCATAGGGTGAAGTTCGAGGTGACGAAGGACTCAGGTAAGAGGCAGAGAAGGCATGGATGGGGCTGGAAGGTTACTAGGACAGTACTGATGGGGCAGCTATGGGAAAGAAAACAAAGAATAATAAAAAAAACATTTAAATAGTGGTACAAATGGCAAACATTTACAGAGAAAATGGTAATAAATCATTAAAGCAGTGTAACGGTGTGATGGTCTGGAGAAGTTAATGCATCACTCAACAATGGTGTGAATAGCTAGCTGCAGAAGCAAGGTACGGAGAGATGGGTAGACAAGAGTGGATTAAAAGAGGAGAGAGGATGAGACACAAATAGGGAAAATAAGATCATTACAGAGAGTAGGAAATCAAACAGAAAAGGAGGACCAATCAGCAGAGGTTTTGTAGTGAGGACTATGGATAGAGCCTGCACTAGATGAGTGACGGGAGTATGATGATGGGATGGAGGGGGTGAGGACAGAAGAGAGGTAAGAGGATATCACAATATAGCATCACACCCCTCCCCTCCACCCAGAGTCTTTCTGTAGCTATAAAGAATGATTGGCAGACCTGTGATTTCAAGATGATTACTTGGGCATTTCTTTTTTTACTTGGAAGTAATTTGCTCAATTACAACTGGGTTTATGTTGAAGAACTTGCACAGACACAGTAGTATGAACTCTTGTCTCTTTTATATCATTCCTTTTTTACCTCCATATTGCAGTTCTGTTCTTCCAGTCTCCTACATAAGATCTCTGTACACAGCACCCTGTGGTGTCACTTTACAGGTACAGCAGTTTACCACAGCCAGCAGACAGCCATGAGAGGCATTATGGCATCATAGGTGTGATGCTGTGAAAAATCCTCATGGGGAAGGATTGTTTTTTGACCAATCACACTGCAGTATGCTAATGAGCTATTTTGCACATTATTTACTTAGCACTTACCTAGTGCAGGTTTCTATACGGCAGGTTTTATGCCTATAGACACCCTATAATAAGCTTTTATGTTTTTGCTTCTTGCCTTTTCATTTTTTTTTGTTTTTTTGCCAACTGTTAGTAAATACCAATCTAAGAGAATCTGAGTATTGTGATATGAGAAAATCTTTACTGGCAAGGCAGGCCAAGTATTTCAATCAGAAACTGAAAATCTCTTTGCAGATATATTGTGCGTATGTGTGTGTTAGGGGTTATAACATGGCCTAACTGAATATATGACATTTATCTTCATAAGAAGCCAAAGATATCATGATATAATAACTGGTCAGCAATTTTTCCTGTGGGCTATACCAGTTAATATTTCCTGTAACAACCATCTGGTTGTTATGGGATTCACGAGCCATTTCAGTCAAAGAATGCCACTGCCTCATTGGCTACTGTCTTGCTTGTGGGCGGGCGTAACAGTTCAGAAAACATGGCGGCTCCGTCTCTTGCTTACCACTGTGCTGCCACGACATGGGCCGTCTATTTTAATTTTGTTTAAATATCTGGTTGATCCTACCTTTCACAGCTTTTAAAAGCTGTATCTGACAGCTCCTGCAATGTCTTCAGTACACCACCGCATAGTTTTTTTTTTATATCCAGTTGATCCCGCCATTCGTCCGATTGCGAGTGTGAGCGTTAAGTTGCAATGCTGTTCTGCATTCAAAGTGCGATCAGACTAGACTACAAACTGTGTAAGTAGAAAAAAAAATTTAAAATAAAAGAAACAACATAAAAAATCAATGTGTGTGTGTGTGTGGTGCATGTGGTGCGTGCGGTGTGTGTGGTGTGTGTGGTGTGTGTATGTGTGTGGTGTGTGTGTGTGTGTGTGTGTGGCATATGTGTGTGTGTGCGTGTGTGTGTGTGTGTGTGTGTGTGTGTGTGTGTGTGACATGCTCACAGAAATAGGGCCTGAAAAAAATTGTACAAAAAGTAAAAGCTTGGGGAAGGGGTGCTATAAGAATTTATTGCACACCCTCATTATGGGATGCTTTGACAAACTCCTTGGGCTTCGCCCTCGAGGTTTATGTAGCATCCCACAACTCGAGTGTGCATTAAATTTTCATAGCACCCCCTTCCCCATCCTTTATTCTCTATGTCTCATGAGTGGCAAAGCCACGAGTGAGATATCTTGATGTCATTGGTCTTGAGTGAAGATAAATATGATATCTTCAGTCAAGCCATGTCATGTTCTGTTTATAGAAGATATGTTTTACCCACACACACACACACACAAAACCCCCTACATCCCCCCGTAACATGATGTAACACAATTCTAGTACTGTCTACTTAGTTTATTTAAAAGAAGCTGCTGACTATAAAGAAAAGAGAGCAAGTGCAGGGCGAATCAGCAGCTTCAGAAAAGTAGACTCAGCGTGTGTGTTGCTATAGCAACAGTCACTCGGCTTGCGCCTACTTTCTGAAGCCACTGACTCACTCGCTTTCCTCCCTCTACAGTTGGTAGCTTCTTTAAACGAAGCGAAGTAGACTAAGCATACAAAACACAGTTTTCTTAATTTTTTGACACAGAATGCTTTATTTTAAATATCTGCCAGCATGTCAGTTACCGCAATTGACACCGCTTGGTCATGCTACATTATAAGAAGGAAAGTGAAAGTGCTTCTCCAATAAGAGGGTCTGAAATGGCAGGATCAACCAGATCATTTTTTAAATGAGTATTTGTTTTAAAACTTATGAGAGGCTGGCCACTGAAGAAATGGCTGCCTAACTTGGAACTCCTTTAAGTCTGATCTCAATCCGCGGCCAACTGGCCTAACCGCAGGGTGCTGTTTTCATAAAAAGTACATGTTATTGCTCGGGTAAGCAACCTTTATCGTCTGGTGCAACCATTTTGCAGCAATACGGCAGATTTGATCTGTATTGGTGCCATCATTAGCAAGTCGCCTGTTCAACAAGGCCGCAGAGATCGCAGCCTTGCCTCTGCACTATCTCACCCAACTGAACTTTGCGCTACCTGCTCTGAGACCGAACACGGTGTACTGCCTTCTTTGTCTCCTCCTAAGTTACAATGGCAACCAGCGCCACTCCTACAGATATATTATCAATGTTGGCAGTTAACTCGCATACTGGATCCATGGGGGACTCTCTTAATTATATCACCCACATGTCGGAGACAGTGCTTTCCAGAGTAGATGACATAAATAATACCCTGACAGGTACTACAGCTGATGTGCACATACTTCAGGATCACTTAAATGTGGCTGAACAGCGAGCGGAATCTCTTGAAGTATAACAAGCCAAACTACAACAAAAGGTGATGTTACAAGCAGAGAAACTGGAGATCCTGACCGCAAGGGTAGGGGACCGGGAAAATAGAGGGCACGGCAATAACTTACATATTATTGGGATCCTAGAAGGGGTAGAGGGCACCTCAATGGAGAGATTTTTAAATGACATGTTACCGGTGATGTTGGGAGACTGCTGGTGGGGACCAGTGGAGATTGAAAGAGCCCATTGAATCAATGAGAGGAAAGACAGATCCAGTACATCCTCTAGACCAATAGTGGCCTACCTGCTGAGATACTCCACTAAGGAGTGTATACTCTGGGCACCTTGAGACTTGGGAGAAGTTAAATGGCAAGGGGCAGCAATATCTATCTACAGGGACTTTGCACAAGAAACTGCCAGCAAACGTTGAGCATATGGGCCCCTGAAAATTTCCTCGCTGCACACAATTTTCAGTACCGGTTTAAGGGACTTAACCAAACTTCAGATGTTCAAGGAGGGAAGGGAAATCATGGCTGATGGCCCTGCAGAAGTGGAATGCTAGATTGCTAAATTTTGGCCTAATCTACCCCTTCACACTACATCTCCCAGAAGGCTTTGGGCTCCAGTTGACTCAACAGATCCTAGAAACTTTTCTCCTGCCAAACACACCTCAGGGGACCGATATGCAGCTGGATCAGTGTCTTCCCATAATGATTCCCCCAGGGCTAAGAGCTCATTCTGCACCACCCTGCTGGCTTACTCAAGTCCTATCTCCACAGCTGATCCATCAGTTCTTCCTCCCAGACAAGGGGAAATACACACTTGCTCCAGTCAATGATCGAGAAGTGGTCAAGTACTTCCAGCAGATCAATTAGGACTCAGCCCTCCAGCTAAGATCCCTCAAAATAATCCTCAGGTATCTATGGACAGCTACTTTTCTGAGACAGAATCGCATAACGAACCTCATATGGACTGAGTAGACATTCCGGATTCATCCTTGGTGGAAGCGGTGGATCTCTCTGGAAGCTCAAACCAGGTGAAAAGTCTCATGCAGCTGCCATTCTCTCATCTCTGGATCCTATAATGGTTTCCCTAAACTCCCAACGAGTTGCTGATTCTTCCTCGATATGTAACAAGGAACTGCCCTGGTGAACTTAACAAATTGCACTTCTAAAATTACTGTATATAATGTGGCACCTTAATGCAATTATATTTTGTCTTTACTTATATGTCCTGGGATAGGCCTCTATGCTAATGGCTAGATAGCCTTACCCTTGGGTTGATCAAGGTTACTGCATCTCTTATGCATTATTTTTCTCATAGATAAAAGCGGATGGGCCAGCTCTGCTTGGGCCTGATCCAATTTGGTCCCCCCAAGTAACTTTGGAGCTAAAATAATCCAAGACCACAACTGAATGGCCCTTCTGATGTACAATAGGGGTGACTTACCCAACCCCCCCCCCACTTGTTTATTCCCCTTTCTGTTTTTCTTTTACCCCTTCCTCTCCCCCCTTATCCCCCCCGGGGGTTATTACAGCACCCCAGGATTGATTATCAGATGAGGAGAGGCGCATTTATGTTGGTTGCCTTCCTCCTCTTCTACCCCTGAGAGTGGACGCTTGCGTAGCTGAGGGTACTCCTGTCTTTAGGTGTCTTCATTCACTGAACCTCCACTGCTCATAGCATAGATGCAGTTGCTGTTTTTGTTAAATTGTCTTTACTCGGATAGTTGTTTATATCCTGTTTGACTTGTAGGTTTACACAGGCACCAGATATTACCAATTGTTAATTAACTATAGCTAGGATCCCGCTGTCTCTCTTTTCTTCAGTTAGTATTACACCCCTGAAGTTCAGGGTAACAAGATCAACGGTTTGTCTCTGTTATTTTATTTCTTATATTATTCTCTGAAAGTTTACAGAAATTAGTATCTGGTCGTTATCCTCCTGTGCGCTTTGTACTGCACCCCTGGTACAACCTATTCCCCATCCCATCTAATAATCCCCCCAGATAGTCACTATGGATGGTAAACCCCCTGGCTTGCATTTAGTGTCATGGAATGTGAAAGGCCTTAATCATCCAATAAAATGCACCAAAGTATTACAATATCTCCACTCCCTTCATACAGATGTGGCCCTGCTGCAAGAGACCCACCTCCTTAGCAGATCACTTCCTGGCTTAAAACATCTTGGGTAGGCGCTGTACATGCCAGCTCAGCCACCTCTAAAACAAAGGGAGTGGCCATTCTGCTTAGGTGTTCTACTGCATGGGCGGTAGAAGACTTCAAATCTGACAACCAGGGACATTTAATACTGGTTAGACTAACCTACCCGGCCAGAAAGCTGACCTTGGGTAATGTGTATGCCCCCAATACCGATCAGGCTAAATTCTTTCCTAGCTTAAATCATGCCATCTCTTCTCTAGAACAACCTCGTGCCCCTACCCCTCTATTGCTGAGAGGGAATTTTTAATCTGGTACCCAACATATTCCTGGGCAAATCCAAGCCCACTACCACATGCACCCTATGTCCCACGCTGCCCTCCAAGAATTGCACACTGAATGGGGGCTGATAGACGTGTGGAGGCGTGATAATCCCACAGGTCGGGATTACTCATACTTCTTGGCCTCTCATGGGGTCCACAGTTGGATCGACTTCTGGCTTGCTAATGCAGCAGCATCTAGTGCATTAACTCATAATACTATTGGCAGTATTATTATCTCAGACAATGCACCTGTGACCACCACTTACATCCCCTTGGGGTCCCACACTACAGGCACAAGATGGAGGTGCAGCCCCATCCTGGTTAAGGAACCAGAGTTCCAGCAAACTATGCAGAAGGCAGCCCAGGATTATTTTCCCCTTAACTTGGAATGTGGGGTCTCAGTGAGTATTGTATGGGACGCCTCCAAGGCCATGCTCAGGGGTCACATAATTTATTTTGCAGCACATAGAAACAAGTCCAGGAAAAAGGAAGTGGAAAGCTTCAAACCGAACTGGTGGCCTTAGAGATGCATTTTAAAGCCTCCCCTACTGCCACTAGGGATGTATCTCTGATCCACAATATTGCAGGTCTGAAGCACCAGATTAACGCCTTGCTCCATAAAAAGGCAAAATGGCTCCTCACACAATCGAAACACTCATACTGGGAAGGGAGAGATAAACAAGCATTTGTCAATGCCAAATGTTGCTTGCTTCTATGTGCTGTTTAGGTATTTGGAAGTCATTGGAGTGTAAATATTGAAAATTTACGAACTTACGAGCGTGCGTAGGAACTGCGCAAAACACGCTAGTAAAACAGTCATTTTTAGGATTTTTTTTCACCAAATTTTCAACATACCCATTTTAAGACCTCTGGTCATGAACAGTGTCACTGTGATTTTGTTATTGTGTCCCATACATTGAGTTTGCACACCGACTGCGCCATTGTGCGCTACATGGGCGGAAACACGTTTTGGGCAGGATGTGAAAAATGACAGCTGTACTGCTCATAAGGAGATGTGGTAAAATGGCAATGTTGAAAATCTTGAGTGGAAATATTGAAAATTCATGAAACCTACGAGGCGTGCGTGGGAACTGCATAGCATGCGGCTGTAAACAGTCATTTTGGGAATTTTGGCACCAAATTTTCAACATGGGGGTTTTAGGACCCCTTCTCATGAATGATATCACTGTCATAGTGGTATTCAGGCCCGAAGGGTGATTTCGCAGTCACTGCACAGTCACTGCGCGAAATCACCCTTCAGGCCCGAATAACGCCATGACAGTGACATCATTCATGAGAAGGGGTCCCAAAAACCCCATGTTGAAAATTTGCTGCAAAAATTCCCAAAATGGCTGAGATATGCAATAAAGTTGAAACCCCACTATCTAGCCCATTATACAGCTTACCGGCATTTCCTCAGTTCGCGGTCGGCTTTGAAGAGTGCAGGCGTGTTCCTGGTCCACGGATCGTCGCGCGGAGTCCAGAGGTAAGTATGGGGTGAGGATGTGGGAAGGCTGGGTGCTCAGTGGGTGGGTGCGGGTTGTGGGAGGGGGGTCGGAGGACGCAGGCGGGACCGTTTTTTGTCTTACAGGTAAAAAAAAAAAAAAGACAACATGGGACAATTTGCCACGCTGGGGTGGGCTCCCAGCATAGCACAAGGATGTTGAGGCGTTCAGCCGGCGGGGATTGGGCACCCGTCCGGCAAGGACGTTGCCCGCTGGGGGTGGGCTCCCAGCGGGCACCAACTACGGGAGACGATGCAGCTCAGCCCATGGGGATTGGGCACCCCATCGGTTATACAGTGCGTGCGGGCAGACACCTGCAGGTGGGGAGAGCTGTGCGTGAGCAGCTTTATCGCTGCTCACTCAGCGTAGCTCCTTTCGGGTTGGAGAGCTACTGCATTTTGGAGCGTGTCATAGACAGCTCCAAAATGCATTGGCTTACAGGGGCTGCGCCTGCCAGCACACTGCCTGAATTGGAGGAGGAGGTGACACACCTCCGAAATCTCCAATGATGACACTGTGTTTCTTGCACATGCGTGCAAGCAACATAAAAAGGGAAACTATTTTTTTATTTTACCAGGTATAGCACACTAAGCTGAACGCTTTTTTACAGGAGCGACCTGGAAGCACAAGGAGGTTAAGTGACTTGTTCAGGGTCATACAGTATGCAAGTGGAAGCTGTGGGATTCAAACCCAGGTCTGGTCTGCTGGATGTCACCAGATTTGCAGCTCAGAGCCTTAGACCACTGCGCTATACTGCCTCCTCCTATTAGCCTGCCAACTGCGCAAACAGCAGGCCTTGACAAAAATTCATGCCCTTCGATCGCCTTCTGGTTCAGTAGTCACCAACCCTGTTGGTGTTAATAGAACTATGATGGCATTCTACTAATCTCTGTATGAATCCCAGTCCGATATGACACCCTCCCAGATCTCTGTGGGTCTCTCACAATTTTGTCAAAAATTCAACTTCCCTACATTATCTCCAGATCAACCCGGAATATTGGAGGCCCCAATTCCGACCCTAATACTCCATCAAGCATTGACCCACATGGCCAAAGGTAAAGCTGTGGGCCCAAACGGGATAACCGTTGAACATTACCAAGCCCTGGAACAAGAAATTACTCGCCCACAGTTGCTAGTTCTGCAGACTGCACAGTCTGCGGGTTCCCTCACACCTTCGATGAATGAGGCCCTGATCACCGTCTTACCCAAGAAATCCAACAACCCCTTTAATTGTGCCAACTTTAGCCCCATCTCATTAATCCCTGCAGATACCATAATGTTGACCAAAATAGTAGCTACTAGGCTGCATAATATTCTGACAACCATTATACACCCCTTACAGGTGGGTTTCCTGCCAGGGAAGGTGGGCTTGGATAATACGAGGCTACTACTGAACTTAAAATGGCTAGCAGCTAAATCTAAGATCCCCATGGCTGCTTTGGCTGTTGACTTCGCTAAGCGTTAGACTCCATTGAATGGAATTATTTACATGAAGTCCTCTTTCAATATGGGTTTGGTCCTCAATTTCGCCTATGGGTGGCGATGCTCTATAACTCTCCAGGGCCGAATACTAACAAACTCAGAAATTTCCCCTTCCCCACTCTATAGGGGCACCCGACAAGGCTGCCCCCTGTCCCCTCTTCTTTTGCTGATTGCCCTAGACCCCCTAATCAGAGCTCTGTACAACACTGAAGGCCTTAAGGGCATTACTGTGCATGGTACCCCATATGTGCTGGCTGCATAAACAGATGACTTATTGCTCACCTTATCTCATCCCAACCAATCACTCCTGATAATGCTTACAGTCCTTCAAACATTCGCCGCAATTTCTGGGTTACGAGTGAACTAAAGGAAAACCATCCTAGCCCCCCTTAACCCACTTTGCACTCAGGAGTGTCTCTCAGGCACTGAATTGAGTTGGGCTGCCCATGGGTTTACCTGCCTAGGAGTTTTCATCTCCACTAGATGGATGGATCTTGAGGCCTCCAATTTTGCCACCCTCCTAAAACAGCTAACTAGCTGCGTGGGATTTACTAGTTTGGACAAATTATCTGTAACTAAACTCTCTCTCTCTCTCTCTTGCTTACATCTGAGAGAAGTTTTCCTCACTTATAAAGTAGCATTGCTTGGTATTTTAGTTTTTAATTCAGAAAGGGGGTTTTTAAAACTGATTATCTTCAGCAGATTTGATTTTCCTTTGTGGCTAACTGGACTGATTACTAGAATTCTGTGAGAATCTGCATCAATATATTTTGCAACTTTAGCTGGGGTTGTGTGATTCAAAATAGCAAAAGCTGCAGGTTGTAACTGGATGCCAAACATAGTCTGAGGTGGGGGTAATTGTCTTCACAAGTCAGAGCTCAGCATCATAGCCATTTGTCTAGCTAGACCATTTGTCAGCATTATTCAATTACTATAAACTAGTGGTGTGATCCTGTGTGAGTCAGAAGCCCATCTTCTTACAAGTTGTGTACAGGAGTGCTTGGAGACAACTGAGAAGCTGCGTGGGATTTACTAGTTTGGACAAATTATCTGTAACTAAACTCTCTCTCTCTCTTGCTTATATCTGAGAGAAGTTTTCCTCACTTATAAAGTAGCATTGCTTGGTATTTGTTTTAGTTTTTAATTCAGAAAGGGTTTTTTTAAAACTGCTTATCTTGTCAGCATCCTCAAAAGGGCTGAAATAACTGCATATTTGATTTTCCTTTGTGGCTAACAAACCACCAGGCTGTTTTGGGGCTGGAGAGGTTTACCTGTGTCTGACTTGGATGTCTGGATTTTTCTCTGTTTGATTAGCAGGGTACTTTCTCTGTCAAATTGTCGTGTAGGGTTTCTTGCTGACAGGAAGGCACTCATTGCAGCGGTGGGTGAGAGTTTTTAGTCGATTGTTTTGTGAGGACACAGTTTAGGCCCAACCCCTTCCCACCCCTCACCCCACCCACCCCTGGAAATAGTTCCTTTATACCTGAGGTTATGACATCATTTCCTCGAGTGCAAGGTGCATTTCTCTGTCATATCCTCTCTAGCACACTGCACCGATAATATAAGCTTACACGTTGTATAATATATATATATATATATTTTATATAACAAATCACACACACACACACACAAATACAATAAAAAAAAACTAGATAAACATGTGGGGAGTAGTGCAATGTAATGGCTGTGGGGCAGCAGTCTTCCGGGAGTCTTTCTGGAGGCTGAGATGCTGCCCTATTTGCAGACAACTGTCTGCCCTGAGGGAGGAAGTTGCCCGTCTTCAGGCCACACTGGACAGTAGTAAGGAAACCTTCCCCCAGGCCGCACTGGACAGTAGTAAGGAAACCTTCCCCCAGGCCACACTGGACAGTAGAAAAGGAACCTCCCCCATCCAGGGTGCACTAGCGCCACCACCACTACCTCTGAGGTTGCGAAGAAAGCACAGCAGTTGGACCACAGTAGGCTCAGGGAGGGTGAGGAGGGTGGAACAGAGGCACACCCAGTCAATTGTTACACTCCACAATCCATACACCATTCTGGGGGAGCATAGCTCCCTATGGATGCACCCGCAGAGAAGACTGATGATATCTGTCACAAGGGAGGCCCACAGAAAGGAGGCAGAGGGCACCAAAGGAAAGAAAGCAGCTCTGGTGGGGACTCAATTATTAGGGGTATAGAACTGGGGGGAGCTGGGAAAAATGAAGTAAGATGCCTGCCTAGTGCCATGGCTTGGAGGGACAGGAAGCCCATCCTCAGGATCACGAGAACAGCTGCAAGGGATTCAGAGCTGGACGTAATTGTCCACCTAGGTACAAATGACTTGGTTCATCATGAGATTAGAGCAGTGCAGGAGGACATTGCAGAGTTGGGGAGGGACCTAAGACGAGTAGCACACACAGTATCCTTCTCAGAGGTGCTGCCTGTCAAAAGCATGGGGAGGCGAGGGCAATTGGCACCGTATGCAGTTTAATGAATGGTTGAAAAATGGCAGCGCGGAGCACAGGCTTGGCTTCATTGGGACTGGGGTTCCACCTGGAGGGACACTCAGCCTGTACTGGCAGGATGGTCTGCATCTGTCCAGGAAGGAACAAGTCTTTTGAGCAATCGGTTTAAATGCTTCATTGGCAAGCTTTAAACTAGTCAAAGGGGAGGCACTGACAAGCAGCAGGAAAATCCCAGCCTCTCCCTACAAAACAGGGTACTAAATGAGAAAAAGACTGAGGTAGAACGGTCAGTGGGGGATGCTGCAACAGAAGGTAAAGCCATCAAAAAATGGAGAGCAATGAGTACTCATGCCCGTAGTCTAGGTAACAAGCTTCCTGAATTAGTGGCCTTGATGGAGGAGGAACATCTGGATATCGTGGCAGTCACAGAAACATGGTACACACAAAACCATGACTGGGACATAAACATACCAGGATACACTGTCTACGGAGGGACAGGAGGGTAAAGAGGAGGAGGAGTAGTTCTTTACATAAGGGAAGGAATAAAAGCAACAGAACAAAAGGGTAAACAGGGAGGAGAAGAAGCACTGTGGTAAATTTGGAGACAGGCAATGGCACCACAATACGCACAGGGTTAATATACAGCCCTTTATCAGGGGAGAAATGGACAGGGAAATGATAGAAAGTATACTTAGAATGGCAGAAAAAGGGGAGATATTGCTGATGGTGATCTGAATATGCCGGATGTTAACTGGAGTGCAGTTGCAGCTGCCACTTCGAAGAGTGCAGTTATTCTAGATGCCCTACAGGGGGCATGCCTTAGACAACTAGTACTGGAGCCCACTCGAGAGGGAGCAATATTAGACTTGATTCTCTCAAATGGAGATGGAGAGAGGATTACAGATGTAGAAGTTTGTAGCCATCTGGGAACTAGCGACCATCGAACAGTATGGTTCACAATAAACACAGCAACAGAGTCAAGCCATACAAAGACAAAAGTACTGGACTTTAGGAGGGCTGACTTTGCTAAAATGGGTGAGTGCCTAAGGAATGCACTAGCAAATGGGCAGGAAGGAGGGTGGAAGAACAATGGGAATAATAAAACTGCCATCACAGAGGTAATGAGTCTTGTGTAAAGCAAATAAACAAAACAAGACGATGTAAGAAACCACTATGGTTCTCAAAGGAAGTGGCAGTGAAGGTTCAAGAGAAAAGAAAGCATTCAGGAAGTACAAGGAATCGAGAAGGAGCAGGACAGAGAACTGTATCAGTAAAGCAAAAGGAAGCTGGGAAGGCAGTCAGAACAGCAAAGGCCCAAACCGAGGAAAAGATAGCCAGCTCAGTTAAGAAGGGGGATAAAACCTTTTATAGGTACATCAGGGAGCGAAGAAAGACCAAGGGAGGGATAGTGAGGCTTAATAAAGGGGTGTGAGGGTGGGCAGAGGGAGACTGTGAAAAGGCAGAGATACTAAACAAATATTTTTGCTCAGTATTTACAAAGGAAGAGGGGCAGGTACATAAAACAAACAGTAGTAACACGCTGGATACAGAAGTTGATACCGGCCCATTTACAGAAGAAAGGGTTCTGAAAGAACTCTTAAAACTGAAGGTGGACAAAGCAATGGGGCCTGATGGGATTCATCCCAGAATTCTAAAAGAACTAAGGGTAGAACTAGTGACACCACTGACTACCCTTTTTAACAAATCATGGGAGGATGGGGTGGTACCCGAGGACTGGAGGAGTGCAGATGTGATTCCCCTTCACAAAAGTGGGAGCAAGGCAGAAGCAGGAAACTATAGACCTGTTAGTTTAACCTCAGTGATAGGGAAAATGATGGAATCACTTCTGAAGGAAAGAATTGTCGAGTATCTAGAGGCCAGAGGGGCACAGGACCCTAGGCAGCATGGATTACAGCGGAAGGTCATGCCAGACAAATCTGATAGATTTCTTTGACTGGTGACCAAAGTAGTAGATCAGGGAGGGCTGTGGACATGGCCTACCTAGACTTTAGCAAGGGCATTTGACACAGTCCCACACAAAGATTAATATACAAGTTAGCCAGCCAGGTGTGGGTCCCAAGATGACAGCCTGGGTAAAGAATTGGCTGGAGAATAGGACACAGAGAGTAATAGTAAATGGAGTCCACTCAGAAGAAAGGAGAGTTACTAGTGGGGTACCGCAGGGTTCAATATTAGGACCGGTCCTCTTCAATGTCTTTATAAGCGACATTGCAGAAGGACTGGAAGGAAAAGTATGTCTCTTTGCAGATGACACTAAGATCTGCAACAGAGTTGATGCACAGGGTGGGTGGAAAGGATGAGAAGGGACTTGGCAAGGTTAGAGGAATGGTCAAATGTATGGCAGCTTAGATTCAATGCTAAGAAGTGCAGGTAATGCACTTGGGAAACAAAACCCAGGGAAGAGTACATAATGGGGGTGAGATACTAACAACAACAAAATGGAGAGGGACCTGGGGGTAGTCATATCAGATGACCCAAAGATGGGCAAGCAATGTGAGAGGGCAGCAAGGAGGGCTGGGGGATACTGGGATGCATAGGAGAGGCATCACCAGTAGAAAACATGAAGTTATTATCCTCTGTACAGACAGCTGGTGAGACCCCATCTGGAGTACTGTGTGCAGTTCTGGAGACCTAATCTCCACAAAGACATAGACAGGATGGAAGCTGTCCAGAGGAGGGCAACTAAAATGGTGCAGGGTCTGCACCGGAAGACATATGAAGAGAGACTTAAGGAGCTTAATATGTACAGCCTCGAGGAAAGGAGGGAGAGGGGGGACATGATAGAAACTTTCAAGTACCTCAAGGGAATCAACAAAGTCCAAGAGGGTAGCATCTTTCAAAAAGAGGTGTGCAAGAACAAGAGGGCACAATTTGAAGATAGAGGGGGGGCGGCTCAGAGGTAATTTAAGGAAGTATTTTTTCACAGAGAGGTTGTGGATGCATGGAACGGCCTTCCGGAGGAGGTTGTGGAGTCAAAATCAGTGGTGGAATTCAAGCATGCATGGGATAGTCATAAGGCAGTTCTGGGGGTGGGGGTAGGAAGAAGTAGGCTGCTGGTTAACTAGGATCTGCAGCTTATCCAGTAGGTAGGGAAATGGGCAGACTGGGTGGGCCAAGCGGTCCTTATCTGCCGTCAAATTCTATGTTTCTATGTTTCTACAGAAATCGATCGTTGGTGTAAGCTACATCTCTCCTTGCCAGGTAGTGTAGCAGCTGTATGCATGCTTTTCCTTCCCAGAGTTACCTAATTGTTTAATAATCTTCCAGTCCATCTCTCACATAAACTCTTTTCTTCACTTGAGAAACTAGTAGCCTCTCTGCTATGGGAAGGGAAACCACATAGGTGGGGGAAGTACAAGCTTAGGGCACACTGGACCAAGGGTGGTCTTGGGGTCCCCTGGTTTCAAGGTTACCATCTGGAGAGTGTAGCGGCACAGGCCACGAAATGGTTTACCCCATGGAATCACCTCCCCCCCCCAAGGGTCGCATTGGAATCAAGTATGGTATCGCCCACCCAACTTAGGTCTCTGCTAGTCCTGGGCCCAACCTTTGATTCCAAGCTCTCTCCTATCATTGATGAATCTCGATATGCCTGGCGCAGATGTATGACTATATCACGCACTCCCAAAGTAGCACGGTACCCTCCCATTAAAAATATGTGACCCTGTGGCACAATAACTTTATCACCATTGGAAGGGAACCCATTAAGTGACCAATGTGGGAAGCCAAGGGAATTTGATATGTGCAAGACGTTTTGCTCCCTGACTCAGACACCATGTTATCCTTTAACCAGCTTCAACAGACGTTTCCTCCTTACCACTGATTTCTGGAAATATCTTCAAATACATAGCACTGTCTCTTCTCTCCTCTCCCAGGAAAAATCCGAGAAGAAATGGCACTGGCTGGCTTCCCTACATACCTCTACTTCCTCTGAAGGATGCATAAGTATCTTTTATGCCACTCTTAGAGAATCCCAGAATGACTCTACTGAATCATGTAAAACCAAATGGGAGTCTGACCTGGGTATAACTATCTCACCAACTGCGTGGTCTCAGTGTTTCAGGGATGCACATAAGATATACAAGGACTCCAAGAGCAGTTTCTTGCAGCTGAAAGTACTCTTTCACTGGTATAGAAGCCCTGGCCCTTCTCCATGCAGCGGGAATTCTCTCCCACTCTACTTGTTGGAGATGTCAACAGCCTGACACACACTTGCTTCACATTCTGTGGGCCTGCCCCTCAATATCAGCCTATTGGATAGCTATTACCCAGGAATGTTCACATATTTTGAGCACCACGATACTCCCCCAAGACCCTAAATTGTTCATAGGTGACTTAACCAGCTTAGCCTTTCTACCTTGGGTACATAAAGAATGGCTCAAGCTAGTGTTTCTAGAAGCCAAAAGGCTCCTGCTAATGCATTGGTGGCAGAGTCACATCCCAAGCCTGAGTCAATGGCGTGCTGCCCTAGCCCATCTAGCTCTGATGGAAGTTTCATGGGAGATGTCTTTCAATGCACTGCCAATCAGGGAGAAAAGCAGGAGCACTTTGTAAATGAGATGCTGCATCTCAGGTTTAGTCTGAGCCAATCAGTGCTTTACATTGGCCATGCAGAGGCTTCCATGGATGTCTCTGTGTCCTATTTTTCTCAACTCTGCTCTATGTTTTCCTGCTTCAATGTGTATCTTGATTTTTCTCCTTGATTTGTTGTATTTATTTCCTGATTCAGTGTATTTTGACTATCCCGCTGGCCTTAAACTCATAATGTTGTTGTTTACATTATGCATTAATTTTAGCCTGGCTGATTACAACAACAGTCCTTTGTTACACAGGGGCTGCACATGTGTTGGGCAGGCTCAACTCAAAGAGGGGTGACATATTGTAAACAGATACAACTGAAAGGAACTGGGTAAGTGCAGGTAAGGAGGATTATGACATTCCTGCAACTGTTATATTCCATCAGATAAGTATAGTTGTTGGCATGGCCTTAGGTTTTGGGTTCTCTTTTTAATAAATCCACACACATTTCCTCTGGTCAGTTAACTTGGTCCCAGGTCTCTTCCTATAGTGGTATGGCCAAACATACTGGCCAAGTCTGGGCTGTCAGTCAAGTGGACTTCCTGTGCCTCTTGCTTGTTAACACCTAGCACTCTGACACTAAAGAGAAACTTGTGTATAAACAGTACTTTTATAAGTCCAGACCTTACCAAAGGGGTGAGACTTTGTGAATAAGTGGGTAGATGAGGAGGGATAAAGAAAAGCCAAATTATTTGTACAGACATGAAGCAATGCTCAAACCAGAAATTAACAAGGGGGGTAGGGTAGCATTTTCTAAAACTCTGATACACTGAGTTATCTTTTTAAATTTGTGAGTTTGTGTTAACCATTATTCAGTTCTATTGCTGGAATGTGATTCTGTGATAAAATATCATACCTAAGGATTACAGGTAGGAGGTAAAATTGAATCTCCAAAGATGTGATTGATTTGTTTAAAATGCTTTGAACAGGAAGGGCACACTTAGCAGGAGCTCATTCCCAGGTGTGACCAGGTGGTGGCTGTGACTGGGGTGGTGGGTGGAGGGGGCTACATGGTAGTAAGAATAGAATAAACAGAAAATGACAAACACAAAGCACACTAATGTGGCAAGTGCAATGTACAAAATGGAATACCAGATGATGCAAAGTACAACATTTACAAGCTTTCAAAGACTCTGCAATGGCTAAAATTGATAATTGCAGTGCACTAATACAGCATATCAGAAGACAAGGCACAAAAATTTGCAAAAGTGCAGAAATGTATTAATGGTAATGAATCATTAAAACATTTCACGGCGATGTTAAAGACTACTAACCTTTCAGTGCAGTGGCAGTGCTACTGATCATGACATCAGCAACCCAGGTTTGGAAACAAGCCTGTGTTGCTGGAACGCTGGCCAGGGGAGAAAATTAAGTGCACCAGGGGATACTTGCCTCCTCAGGGGAGGGAGGGCTGCCTCTCCCACTGCATGACTGCCACCTGGCTAATGCCATGTGGAGGCACAGGTGGAGACTAAAAGAGGGTGGAGGAGACACCTTTCAGCTTGACAGGATGTCACCACGCCTTGCAAACACATGCCCATCACGGGGCCTGGCCCAGTGTCTCTCTGGGAGGGGGACTCAGCATACGGGTTAATGGATGCAGTGTGTAAGGTGAAGTACATGGATACTCTCTGACCCTGACACACTGATTGTCCACCCAGTCACAGCAAATGAGTTGTTTGAGGGAAGCCTCTTGCCTCTTTAATTTTTTTTTTTTTTGCCAACCGTTAGTAAATAACAATCTACGAGAATCTTTGTATTGTGATATAAGAAAATCTTTACTGGCAAGGCAGGCCAAGTATTTCAATCAGAAACTGAAAATCTCTTTGCAGATACATTGTGCGTATGTGTGTGTTAGGGGTTATAACATGGCCTAACTGAAGATATTATATTTATCTTTATAAGAGGCCAAAGATATGATATAATAACTGGTCAGCAATTTCTCTCAATGTACTGACCAGGTAGATATTTTCCATAACAACTGGTTGTTATGACATTCATGAGCCACGCCAGTCAAACTATGCTGCTGCCTCATTGGCGAACAGTCTGTGTGTGGGTGGGGCCAAACATTCTTACAAACTGCTTTGGGGTTTATGCAGCATCCCACAACTCAAGTGTGCATTAAATTCTCATATCAAACCCTTCCCCACCCGTTATTCTCTATATAATAACTGGTCAGCAATTTTTCCTGTGGGCTGGACCAGTTGATATTTACTGTAACAACCATCTGGTTGTTATGGTATTCACGAGCCATTTCAATCAAAGAATGCCACTCCCTCATTGGCTCCTGTCTTGCTTGTAGGCGGGTGTAACAATTCAAAAAACATGGCGGATCCGTCTCTCGCTTACCACGGAGCAGCTACAACATGGGCCATCTGTTTTAATTTTGTTTAAATATCTAGTTGATCCTACCTTTTACAGCTTTTAAAAGCTGTATCTGATAGCTCCTGCAATGTCTTAAGTACACCACCGCATAGCTTTTTTTATATCCGGTTGATCCCACCATTCGTCCAATCACGAGTGTGAGTGTTAAGCTGCAATGCTGCTCTGCGTTCAAAGCATAATCAGACTAGACTACAAACTGTGTAAGTAGAAAAAAAACATTTTAAAATAAAAGAAACATAAAAAAATCAACCTGGGGAGACAGAGTGTGTGTGTGTGTGTGTGTGTGTGTGTGTGTGTGTGTGTGTGTGTGTGTGTGTGTGTGTGTGTGTGTGGTGTGTGTGTGTGTGTGTGTGTGTGTGTGTGTGTGTGTGTGTGTGTGTGTGTGACATGCTCACAGAAATAGGGCTAGAACAAAATTGATGCCCAGTGTATTACAAAAAATAAAAGATTGGGGAAGGGTGGGATAGTCTCATCCCCAAGGAGGGTCATTAGTGTGGTCCCACAGGGATCAGTCCTTGGGTGCCTTCTCTTCAACGCCTACGTATCTGACATAAGGACAGGAATCAGGAGTGAGATGAGTCTCTTTGCAGATGACTCGAAACTGGGGGTGGTGGTGGATGGGGAGGAGGGGAGGGTGGCCCTGCAGGGGGACCTGGAGGCTCTGGAAAGATGGTCTAGAAAGTGGAAGCTGAGGTTCAATGCAGGAAATGCAAGGTACTCCACCTGAGGGGCCAGAAACCCAGGCCAAGTGTACACCCTGGGGAATACTACAAGTCTCAATGGCTGAGAGGGACCTGGGGGTGGTGGTGGATGTCAAGATGAACAACTCTGAGACTTGTAGGAGGGCAGCAGCCAAGGCCAACAGGATGCTGGGATGCATCGCTAGGGGGATCACCTCCAGAAGGAGGGAAGTGATACTCCCTCTGTATAACTGCTTGATGAGGCCACACCTGGAGTACTGCGTGCAGTTTTGGAGGCCACACTTAAAGAGGGACATTAACCTCCTGGAGAGGGTCCAGAGGAGGGAAACCAAAATGATTTGGGGCTTGGGGGACAGGACCTATGAGGAGAGGCTCAAAGAGCTAAATATGTACACATTGGAAGAGAGAAGGGACCGGGGGGACATGATAGAGGTCTTCAGGTACATGAAGAGGGTAAATAGGGGAGGAACAGTCAGGGTGCTTGAAGGAAGGAGGAAGGGCCACTAGAGGGCATGGGTGGAAGCTGGAGGGGAAGATTCAGGGAGAAAGGAGGAGGTGCTACTTCACTGAGAGGGTGGTGAAGCCATGGAATGCACTACCTAGGGGCTGGTGGAAGAGACAGTGGAGGGGTTCAAGAGGGTGGGACAGGTACAGGAAGGGTTCAGGAAGCAAAATCCAATGCAGCAAGAATATCCAGAACTGGGAAGGAGAAGCCAGAGAGGCAAGGGAACAGCAAGGTCAGCACCCAGGGTGAGGCTGACCAAGCGACTTGAACACGAAGACCGTTAGGCCCTATTCTGCTGGCATTTAGTATGTTAGTATGTTAGTAAGAGAGTTGCTATGAAATTTGTTGCACACCCTCATTATGGATACTTTGACAAACCCCTTGGGCCTGCCTCGGAGTTTATGTAGCATCCATGACTTCAGTGTGCATTAAATTTCCATGGCACCCCCTTTCCCATCCTTTATTCTCTATATGTCTCATGAGTGGCAAAGCCACAGTGAGATATCTTGATGTCATTGGCCTTGAGTGAAGTCAATATGATATCTTCAGTCAAGCCATGTCATGTTCTGTTTATAGAAGATATGTTTACCCCCGCACACACACACACACACACAAAACCCTACATCCCCCCATAACACAATGTAACACAATTCTAGTACTGTCTACTTAGTTTTGTTTAAAAGAAGCTGCTGACTATAAAGAAAAGAGAGCAAGTGCAGAGCGAGTCGGTGGCTTCAGAAAAGTAGACTCAAGCGTGTGTGTTGCTATAGCAACAGTTGCTCGGGCTTGCGCCTACTTTTCTGAAGCCACTGACTCACTCGCTTTCCTCCCTCTACAGTTGGTAGCTTCTTTAAACAAAGCTAAGTAGACTAACCATACAAAACACAGTTTTCTTAATTTTTTGACACAGACTGCTTTATTTTAAATATCTGCCAGCATGTCAGTTACCGCAATTGGCACCGCTTGGTCATGCTACATTATAAGAAGGAAAGTGAAAGTGCTTCTCCAATAAGAGAGTCTGAAATGGTAGGATCAACCAGATCATTTTTTAAATGAGTGTTTGATTTAAAACTTATGAGAGGATCACAACCAGATGTCACAACCACATGGGGGGGGCACTGCAGATCATAGAGTGAGAGTCACGCAGCAACTTGACCTTCTCAGAGCCATACGATTCCAACAGAAATGCTTTAATTTTTATCAGGATGATGTATAGGAACATTGATGATATCACTATGACTTGTAGGAACATGGAAATATCAGTAATGAAGGGTTATGATCCAAAGTGCTGGGGCAAGAATGGTGTGAAATGAGTGTCTGAGCACACTGTCTAATTTGGCTATATATATGTACGTATATACACTCACATCTTTAGAGAGAGAGAGAGAGAATATATATACATTTATTATAGGGGTGCGGTCACACCCTTATATTTAGGTTTGAGTAGGCACTTCTATGTTAAACTCAAAATTTTGCACATTAATAACTTTAGACCCATTCAACAGATTTGCATGAAATTTGGTATGCGTGGTGGGGCATGGTAGGTCTCTTGATCTGCCAAATTTTGTTTTGTTCGGACTTAGTTTTTGCACACCAAAATGCTAAAAAAATGCATTTTTCGCCAGTTATGTGGGCAGTTTTTCAGATTTTGTCCATGGCGCTGCACGGCTGTCATGTGGTGTGCTACTCTGTGACTTGGATCATCTGAAAGAGCTTGTGTCAAGCATTAAAAAGTTAAAGTTTTAAGTTATCATTATAAGTCAATGGGAAAATGTATATGGTTGTTTTGCAAAAGAAGAAAGGCGTTTTGGCCATCTGGTCCCTCCTCATGATCAAAGAATTTGCAGGCTCACTATCAAAGAATCTTTGATCACGAGGAATTATTTGATCGTGACGGCCGCCATATTGTTTTCAGTTTGCAGTCGGAAAAACTCAAATATCTCAGCTCAGGGGTGACTCCTGAAGTAAAACCTGGATGAGTTTTGTTCAGGGAGCTTCGCTCTATCGAGCCATGGCTCTGGTTTCTTGTAATTTGGTCAAACAACGGAGTTTTGAAATTTTTAAATCTTTGACAGCTGTTCGCTAATGATCTTTGATCACGAGCCTGCAAATTCTTTGATCTCGAGATTCTTTGACCACAATCTTTGATCGTGAGGGTGCGACTAGATGGCCAGATGAAAAAATCTAGTTT
The DNA here is from genome assembly GCA_016271365.2 of Neoceratodus forsteri. Lineage (NCBI taxonomy): Eukaryota > Metazoa > Chordata > Ceratodontiformes > Ceratodontidae > Neoceratodus > Neoceratodus forsteri. The sequence goes on from CM057452.1 coordinate 1,087,782,999, forward strand.
CTTAGCCCAGGAGTGACTTATTAAGACAAATGAGGATGGGTTTTGCTCAGGGGGCTTCGTTCTATGGAGTTATGGCTGTGATTTCATTAATTTTTCTGTAAAAATTTACTTTTACCATTTCTCATTCTTTGATCCTGAGCCTGCAAATTCTTTGATCACGAGATTCGTTGATCACAATCTTTGATCACGGGGGGGAGGGACTAGATGGCCAGATTTGGAGGGACCAGATAGCCAGATTTTCACAATTTTTAAAATTAAATATCTCGGAAACGGTTTGGTCTTTCACTTGAAATGTGGAGGATGTTGTCAGGATGTCCTGTAAATGTAAATTATGGTGTTTGGGTGTTGGACAATACATTTTTTGCAGAGATATTGCATGGTGCAGTTTACATTTCGCAGAGAGGGTTTTCCATTCTGGTACTGGCTTGAAATTTATATGGTAGCCTTACTGCCATGGATGTACTTTTCAGTCGTTAGGTGACTGAAATGTAAACAGGTATGGAATTATGCCACTCAGATGAATGAAAATCTCAAACTTTCAAATGTTATATCTTGGAAACAGTTTGGTCTTTTAAATTGAAATTTGGAGGGTGTTGAGGGGATGTATTGTACATGTGAATTATGGTGTTTAGATGTTGGAAAATTAATTTGCTACAGAGACATTGCATGATACACTTAATGTTTTGTGTATAGTGTTTTCCATTGTGGTAGTGGGTTCTCATTTATAGGGTACCTAGCCTTGTTGTCATGGAGGTAATTTTAGTGTTTAGGTGTCTGACATGTAAACATGACATGAATTATGCCATTCTGATGACTGACACTTTGTTTTGTTTTACAGGTGGTGGGGCGTGGTGCCTTGAGCCCCATGTCTCCTATAACTCCCAGCAATACATATGATATTCACTACTTGTACTCTTATGTTGGGCTGAAATTTGCAACATGGTGGGAGTGCGGGGCCCAAAGGGCCCCACGCTCTCATGAGCTTGCACAACTTTCTACTTTTCCATTCTTTCTCAAAAAGTAAGGAAATTCTATGCAAAAAACTTTGCTAATGCATCATTTAGGGTTAAAACACAAAAAGTCAGGAAATGAGACCTTTAGGGTTGCCCCCACCCCCTGTGGACCTCCCTATCCTCCCGAGATTGACAGATGACGGGGTGTGTCATTGGGTTGTGAGTCCTAAATGTCACCCATTCTTCTTTGCTGTGGCTTGTGAATATGATTACACATGGAATGGGGTGACATTTTAGGCCCTCACAACCCTAATGACACACCTGTCATCTGTCATTCTCGGAGGATGGAGGGTCCATGAGGGAGGAGAGAGGGCAACCCCTAAAGGTCTCATTTCTGACTTTTTGTGTTTAACCTAAATGATGCATTAATGAGGTTTTTGCATAGTATATATATATATATATATATATATATATATATATATATATATATATATTTTTATTTATTTAGCTTTTGTTGACCAGGTAAGTGCACTAGGCAGATTCTGCCTATTTTCAGGCATGACCCATGGGGAGGGGGATAAAGATGAAATGCCAACTGACCTTGAACCAGAGTAAGCTGTTGGTGGTATTTTTAGTGTATGAGGGAAATTTGGCCAGGGCACCGGGGAAATTCCCCATCTCTGTTGGTGCATGGCCACCAGCAGGAATGCTGGTCAGTTTCCCAAGATGGATGCTGAGGAGTTACAGCGGCAGGAACAGTCTGCAGATGTGGGGAGACCTTGAAAGTACAACTTCGGAGTTAAATTTCCTTCAGCAGATACGGAGGATACAGAATTTTTATGGATGCTTTATCTACTTCAGAAGAGCCAACAGTCCTAAAAGCCTCTTGGTTCAGGGAACGCTCCTTCTAGCAAGTTTACAGCTGCTGATTACCCAAACCTACGGAGAAGCTAGTTTTGGAACGCACTTCAAAAGCCCGCTCAGCATGGCGTCACTCAGAAGAGCGAAGTGCTTCAGCCTGCAGTAAGCGTCTCGGCAGCGGTGAGAGTGTTCTGTAATCTGAGAACCGGATTCGTGTTGCAAGTTTGTGCAGGTCAGTCTGGGGCTCTACTAAATAATTCTGATACTTTGGCAGTACACGACTTGTCGGGAGTGATGCAGGGCTCGGGGAATGAGACGGCAATCGACGTGGGACAAGTGAGAACTTTTCCAGAGTCACAGTGTGTTATTAAAACTGCTATTCTTTCCAAACAGGCAGGGTTTGTTTTCTCACCTGAACACACTATGGCTCCTATAATTTTTCAAACTAAGCCTAACGACCAGGAAGAGGTTACGACTTTTTCATTTTCAGAGCACAGGGTAGGGGAAAACAGAAGGTTTCTTACAGAACTCCAATAACTTTTTACCTCAGTCCCTCAAACCAGTGCTTATTGTACCTACTTCCTCTCTTAGCCACGTATAGTTCATGGATCCTCAATCAGCATTACTTGCTGCAGGGTGGAACAGCAACCTTCAGGAGAGTGGGCAGTTGATTTATCCTGGGATTCCTCTTTGATTTGAACTCTCATTTCCCTGGGTGGAATCCATAAGGGCTTAAGCAAACTGTAGAAAATAAAGGACTGGATAATGCTGAGATGGCACAAATGGTTAATCAACCTAGGACAGTAATGACTCTTCAGGGGTCAATATTTCTGTTTCTGAACAAAGACCCCTTTATCTGATTTATTTCTTAAGTCTAAACTGTGAAGCTGCTCCTAGGCGGAACGCCATCGTATCAGATATAAAGGGGACTGGTAGATAGACCTGATAGGAATTATGTTGGAAAATATTGATTAAAGAATCTTTATTTCTCTCCTAGAGACGTCTTTGCAATAATTAATATTTCTGGAGAGGATAATTTGACTTCAGCTTTGCTCTGCTGCCTTGTTAGATTTATTCTGGATAAGGTATAATCAAGTTAAATTTTCTGAGTTTGGTCTCCTTTGTGATTATACCTCTCCCAGCCTGCTATTAAAATTGTCACCATTATGTTTGAATGAGGGGTACAGGTCGAAGACATTACCTACTGGTTATCAAAAAATGTGATATTCAGGGGACCCAGAACCTATATTATTTGGAGGAAGCTTTTGGACAGGGGGTGGAAATACAAAGTTAAATTGAGGCAAAATGAAAATGGTTATATGCACATTCCTAATTCCTTTTTTTTGGGGCGTGACAGGGTGTTTGCTTTTACAGTGGTCAGCCAAGGGCCTGTTATAGGTGTGGCTCAAGAACCCATTTGTCTAATGTTTGTGATAGCCGAGATGTGATAATTGCAGTGAAATAGGTCATGTAACAATGCAGTGTATTAATCCTACGAAATGTGACCTATGTGAAGGTAGCACTCATGCCTTTAAAACTTGTCCCTGGGCAGCAAAGAATAACTTGACAGGGAACAGTACTGAGAAGTTTATCCAATGAGCCCAGGATGGCCTACTTCCTAAATCTACTACTACACCCCTTGTAGAATCTTCCCTGGGTCCAGGGAAGACTATCCCTACTTCTAGAACTAGTTCTGTCCCCTCCTCAGCCTGATCAGCTTCGTAGTAAACCCTCACAAGAACCTCCAATTACCCAGAGTGTTAAGCCTGTTTGTTATACTGAGGACACAGTACAACACAGACCTCTCCCCCTCCTAAAACAACCCCTACTTCCTTACTACCTGAGGGTCCACAAGAAATTTGAAAATGCCTCAGAGACAACTCCCTGACTCAGTGGAAACTGCTAACCCTTTTCTATCTTGACTTCTTGGGGATGCAGAAATGGATATTGCAGATCCTGACTCACAAAAATCTACCCAAGATACTATGGAGCCCACTCAGGGTAATTATAGAAAAAAAGAAAGGAGGAAAAATTAGTTAGTTAACTTTTCCTATTTACCAAATGGGCTTTATATGGGCTTCGTTAAATGTACATAGTATTTTGAATGGAGCTAGCGGAAATCATCTTCATTTGATTCATGATTCTAAAATATCTATCTGTCTCTTACAAGAGACTTGGATGTTTGCTAGAACACATTACAGCTTTTAAAAAGATTGGCCATAGGGTCCTTCTTTCTGGTCTTTTGGACAGGATAAAGCCGATGGTGTTGGCATTCTCTTTAACTCCTTTCATATTTAAACTCCTATAAACTGGTAGATTGCATTCTGGCAGAGTTTTAATTGTTGACTGTCTCTTGGAGTCTTTATTATATAGGATAATTAATATTTATAATCCACAAATTAAAACAGCTAGAATCGCTTGTGTGAAAGCAATACAACCATATCTACTTACCACAAGGCCGGTTCTATGGGTGGAGATTTTAACTGTGTACTTTACAATAGGCGACCAATTGGAAAGAAGCTTATTGTGATTCTAATTGTTTACAATCTATTGTTAAAGAGGCAGACCTCTAATTTGTAACCAATTAGAATCAGATCCCCCTAAAAATACATTCTATAAAAGGCAACAATGGTTCCTGCATAGATTATCTTTTCTCTAAAAGCGTTTATATCTCCACTTTGTGAGACAACCTTTGAGTTTTCAGATCATTTACTCATTAAAACAGCAGTTGATATTCCAGTTGATTATAAGCCCTTAAAATCTAGATGGAAGTTAAATACTTTATCTTTACAGGAAGGGTTTGTTTGATTCCATCTTAAACATCCTTACAGCTAGTTATCTGTTTCAATGTTTGTATTCTGATTTAGGGACTTGTGGAGAGAAATCGAAATTGGACTGTATTGATTGGTTTAAATTTCATGGGCAAAAATATAGAATGAGAATTTTAAATTATTTGACATTAAGAACCTGATTACAGTCTTTGTACTTAAGGTTAATACTTCTTGAACCTATCTCCTCTAATAGTTGATACAAAAAATGCAGATGAAAAAATTTCAATATGACCGTTGCTAGAACTCTCCAGGCCTTAATAATAATTATTCTTCAAAAACTGTGATAGGAGATCCATTTAGCTTGTGTAAACTGTACAGGATAACACCAAATTTAGAGTATTTAGTTGAAATTCAACTCGGATATCTAATTCTTCAGATATTTATTCAATTCTTCAGCCACTTTCAAAAAACTGGACCCCATAGATTGAATTTCGATTAGATACTTTTTAAGAATTTTTGAAATATTTGGAAGGCCCTGTTATTGAATCCTCTATTATAAACAATATAACCAAACATTTTTCAGTACAAGAAATTATTGAAGTAATTGAACTTTGAAACAAAATGTGTCACCTGGGTTTGACGGTTTATCAAATTCTTTTTATAAAACCTTCGTTAGTGAAATAGCTACATGTCTATGTGGGGTTTTCAATTCTTTTCTTTCTGGAGAAAGGGTCCATCAATCATTTACAATGGGGGTACAAATTTATATCTTTAAAAAGACAGGGGACAAAGGTGATATTAAAAATTGGAGACCTATCACTTTACTGAATTCCGATTATAAAATCTTTGCGATGTTGTTAAATAACAGGCTTAAATCATGGGCCAGTTTAGTGATATCTCCTGTGCAGCACTGTGGGGTTCCTAATAGGACAATCCAATCTGTCCTCTGCTATATTAGAGACTTGATTGAAATTTTAAACTATAATAAACAATCTCTGCTTTTATTATCCTTAGACTTAGAAAAAGCATTTGATAGGGTTAGTCACCCTTTCCTGTTTGAAACTCTTGCTTTTTTAGGAATGCCTTCATGTATATTAGAAATATTAAAAAAACTATACTTTAATTCTATAATATGCCCAATTATTAAAGGGAAAATTGAAAAAGGTTGGACTTTGCAATCAGGAGTGAGGCAGGGTTGCCCTCTTAGTCCGTTATTATATATTTGTTCTTCAGAGCCCCTTATTAGGAAAATACATACAGTCCATTGTTGGGAAGCCTCAATATTCCTTTATTCCAATCTTTTTTATGAACATTCAAGTTTATACGGATGATATATGTTTATTTTTAAACAGCAAAATCAGCTAGATTTTTCAGTTATTTCATAAATATGCTACTCTTTCAAATGCTAAAATAAATTTTAATAAATCTAAAGGGCTTTTAATAGGATCAAATACTTTGACACCGTTTGTACATAGAAATATTGTATTTTCATCAGAACCCTTCACTATTTTGGGAATACTTTTTGGTTCCCAAAATTTGTCAGAACTGAATTGGTTAACAGTTTTACATAAAGTCGATGGGAAAGTCCAGAGATGGAAACATTATAAATTTTCAAAACTTAAAAGAGTCCAAATTTTTAAGCAATTTCTGTTACTTTGTATGCTAATATATGGCATTTTTGTATCCTGTTCCATCTAATTTAGAGGTTAAATTGTATAGTATTAGCTTTCAGTTTTTTGGGGAATAGACTGAATCTTATCAAAGATGTTACACTTATTTAGATAAATCTAAAGGTGGGGTAGGGATGACAGACCCAGTGGTATTTTGTACTTTTCTCTTTCTCCTTTCCTATAAACTGTCTCTTAGCCTCAAACAGTACAAAATTTAGTTGGTTGAATTTTTTGCTAGATAATTATTTATCTAAATGGACTCACATTGCACCAAAACTCCATGCTTCTTTCTGTATTCCATTCTTCTTTAAGCCCATAGTTCGGAAATTGTATGTGTGGCAGTTATCCAAAACCCAAATCAATAATTCCCCAAAAGCTCTCTATAACATTATTATCTCACAAATTTACCCATCTTCTCCTGCTTTTAAAAATTGTCCTGCTAACTCGAATCACCATGTGCTAGAACAATTAAATAATCCTCGCTTACCCATACATATGTGGGAAACTCAATGGTTGATCATGTATGGTCATCTTCAGGTTAGAGGAACAGCCAAGTACAAATGAAGGAAGAACGTTTTTGTCCTTATTTGGGATGCATGGCTCAGGAAGAAACTATGGAACATTTCTTTTTAAATTGTTCCTTTGCTTCGAAATTATGGGTGTAATTGGCTAATTTATGGAACTTCTCATGGTTAAAGTACTTAACTTATGAGTTATTAATTTTGGGGATTTTCCCCCCATGTTTTTCTAAATTTCACATTCCTACCTTATGTATCTTTCTAGCATGCTTAAGATTTTGTTTATGGCAGGTAAGATGTCAGTGGGTCTTATACCAAAAAAAAACGAATTTTGTAAGATTTAGTCAATACACTATTTATGAGTTGAATAAAGTTTATCAGAAGATGTTCAAATTTATGACACTAAGAAAGTTAACTTTGGTGGAAAGGTTTTCACATATAATTAAGTTTAAGTGATGGGTAGGTTTCCTTTATTTTTTTGAAAACGATTACAGACCTCTGTTATCTTTTTTTTGTTATTCTCTTTTCCCCATTGTTGGTTTGAAGTCATAACTTACTGTATTCAGTGTATTGATTGATTGTATATGGTTTTGTTCATTACTCTTTGATTTTTCTGTAATGCCTTATTTCAATAAAGAAGCAAATTACCCCTACTCTTTTCAAGAAGTGCCATGGGATCTTTAACATCCAACTGAACTACCACCAGAACAGGCAGATGGGACCTCAGTTTTATGTCTCATCTGAAAGACAGCACCTCAGGAGTGCAGTACCCCCCTCATGCTGCACTACAGTGTCAATATTGGGATATTAACCCAAGTGCCTGGTGTTGGGATAGAACCCACAACTTTCTGATTTCCCAGCCTCACAGGTGAGGTGTGCTACCTGCTGAGCCACTGACACACTATATATATTATGGTAGCACAGTAGTGCTACCATAGTTAGGGTTGAGGAGCAATTTACATGTTAAACCTAAAATTTTGCACCTTAATAACTTTGCAACTGTTGAACGGATTTGCCTGAAATTTGGAACACACGATCAAGAACTATAGAACTTGGGATCTGCCAACTTTAGTACTGTTCAGATATATGGCTGTGGAGTTATTAAGTGTGATGTGCATGCGCATTTACGTTTTTTTTGGAATTCTGTGGTTGTCTCTACAGGTTGCACGGTTTGCACGATCAGTCCAAAATCTTCAGAGAACATGTGGCTGGGGTCCCTGATGTGCCTTTTGAAGATTTCATGAAAAAATATTAAATGGTTCAAAAGTTATTCAAAAAACAAGTTCCCATTACAAGTCAGTGGGAAAAGTTAACAAAAAGTTCGACAGTGTTGCAAATGCAGTTTTTACTTTCTCAAATGGTCCTTTTACTGTCACAAATCTACCATTTTGTTTTCAGCTGGTCATCAGGAAAATACTTGGTGTTTAAATTTGGGACCCTCTAACAACCTAATTATTTTTGTATTCACCTTGTCGGACCCTGAGGATGCTAGGCATGTCTTTATTTTGGGGTAAAACACCCCAGAAATATGTTTTTGAGATTTCTGGCAAAAGTACTTTCGCGCACTTTTGCTTGGCGATAAAGTGTCACATGCATTTGTGAAAGCTTTCTGCAGTTTAACAGTACTTTTCCAGGCTGTGGGAAAATGACAGCAATTCTTTGAGACCCAGCTGCAAAAGAACGGTTTGGTCTTTTGGGCTGAAATTTGGATGGAACACAGCCAACATCTTACAGATATGCCTTTCAGTATTTCAGTGAAAAAATATTGCAGGGTAGCTAAGTTACGTCACTCCAAAGTTGACACTTTTTCCCATAGGATAACATTACGGCGTCTGCCGCGTTACAGGAATACTTTGGCGCCCTGCTGCAAAATAACAGTTTGGTCTTTAGAGCTGAAATTTGGAGGGAAGAAAGCCAACATCACACAGATGTGCCTTTCAGTAGTTTGGTGAAAAAATATTACAGAGAGTCAAAGTTATGGCACTCCGAACTTCTCTTTTTTCCCCATAGGATAACATTATGGCGTTCGCCATGCATTTCAGGGCCCGTATCTCGGAAACAGTGCGAGATACAAACTTTTCATTGGACAAATTCTTATCCCCTTAAAAGGGCTAATTACAACACTAGCCAGGAAAGTCATAAATCATATGACTTTTACATTTTTTTTCTATGTTGTACGGTTCCTGAGATATAAGCAATTTAGTATTCCAACTCCTCATTTTCTGCTCCAAGACCCATTAATATGCATACATTCTTTGTACTTACTGTCTTTCTCTATGCAGCTTTTGGGGAAAACCAGCCTGTGCACTTACATTACTGTTACCGTTACCGTATCCACTTGCGGTTCAGTACCCCTTTCACTTACCATTCACGTCTATGCCACCAAGTGCATTACCCTTTGAGTTTTCATTTGTGCTTGCATTGTTTTTAACATTTTTGTCTACAGTACTGTTTCTCTTTGCGTCACCATGCGCATTACCATTTGCGTTTGTGGGCACAATGTTACTATGTGAGAAGACATCATGTGGCAGGAGCATGGGGGTCCAAAGGGCCTACTTCCACTACCACATTACATTCACTATTTCTGTTATCATTCTCAAAAAGAAGGGAAATAGAGGCAAAAACTCTGTTTAATGCATTAGTTAGGGTTGTTCCACAGCAACAAAGCGAGGAAATTAAGTGTTATGGTTGACAGCCCCAGGACCCCCACACCACCCCAACTGGCATCAGGGTGCACATTGGGGTTGTCAGTCCTAACTCACCCCATTCTCCCTATGCCTCTGCTTCTTCACACTTCCAATGGGGTGAGAGTTACAGTCAGCAACCCCAATCGCGCACCTCGATGCCGGTTGAGGGTGGGCAGGGAGGGTCCTAGGGACTTTCAACCCAATAACTCAAATTTCCTCACTTTGTCACTGTGGAACAACCTAACTATTATAATTGCCTTTCAGTGCTGCTTGACTGAAAGACATCACAAGTGGCAAAACCATGAACGAAGTCACATGAACAAGCTGCAAGAGAAAAAATATCACAGATATTTTCATTAAGACATTGGCAAATTCAGGTTATGCAGTGCTGTTAGTAGTTTGCCCATAGCAGTGTTCACTTTGGGATCATGTGTAAACATTTATTTTACTATTTGCATTTTCTTATTAATTACTGTTTATATATGGGTGAGCAGCTATTTTTAGTGTGCTGCCATGAGTTTCAGTGTCCGCTACCTGATAGGTTGTTGAAACATTGGAAAGTCTATTTGATTGATTGCTTGTGGGGAGAGGAACTAGTGCACACTGATTGGCTGGCTCGTTGCACATATTTTTATGGCTTGGTTTTGATGCGTGGAAGGGAAAAGCACTGTGCACTTCATGACTGATTTGTTTAGGAGGAAGATATGAATTACAACACTACATGACAATGGCAGTTACCATCCAGGGGACCTCATGGAAGGAGTCTCTATATGCTCCTGGTGGATTTATCAGCAACACCATTAGATCTTAAGTCTATTCTATGTTTCTATAGGAGAAGAGTACACAATGGGGGTGACTAATAACAACAAAAACCGAAAGAAACCTAGGAGTAATTATATCAGATGACCTAAAGGTGGGCAAGCAATGTGAGAAGGTAATAAGGAGGGCTGGGGGGATACTGGGATGCATAGGGAGAGGCATCAACAGTAGAAAACAGGAAGTTGTTATCCCTCTCTACAGACAGTTAGTGGGACCTCATCTGGAGTACTGTGTGCAGTTCTGGAGATCCCATCTCCGCAAAGACATAGACAGAGTGGAGGCTGTTCAGAGGAGGGCAACCAAAATGGTGCAAGGTCTGCACCAGAAGACATACAAAGAGAGACTAAAGCAGTTTAATATGTATACCCTTGAGGAAAGGAGGGAGAAGGGGGACATGATAGAAATTTTCAAGTATCTCAAGGGAATTAACAAGGTACAAGAGGGTAGTATCTTTCAGAAGAAGAGATGTGCAAGAACAAGGGGGCACAATTTGAAGATAGAGGGGGACGGCTCAGAGGTAATGTTAGAAAGTATTTTTTCACAGAGAGACTTGTGGATGCATGGAACAGCCTTCCTGAGGAGGTTGTGGAGTCAGGAACAGTGGGAGAATTCAAGAATGCATGGGACAGACATAAGGCAATTCTAGTGGGGGGCAGGAGGAAGTAAGCTGTTGATTAACTAGAATCTGCAGCTTGTCCATCAGGTAGGGAAATGGGCAGACTGAGTGAGCTAAGCGGTCCTTATCTGCTGTCATATTCTATGTTTCTATGAAAGATTAAGAGAAGCCAGGCAAGGTGTTGGTGCATCACCTGCAGGAAATGGATCATCTCCAGCTGCTGGATCTTGGATTCTTAGGCTACATATTTTGTCATTTCACCAAAAGCCAGCACAGGCAGCAGCAAGGACTGGGATTGTACCTTGAAGTACCGTTCACTTCCACACAGGACTGGAGCTGAATTAAGGGGTATATTTGCTGACTGGGATGCTAGGAAAAGGCAACATAGGACAGTGGTTTGAAGAGCTATTTGTTGGCATCTTCTAGCTCTAGATCAAGAGCTACTGGAGAGGATAATTAAGCAGAGGCACACTCTGGTGGGGACATACTCAATAGAGCCATAACCATCTGAGTACTACGGCAATTCTAGGGTTTTTTCTTTCTTTTTTGCAAGCTGTTGTGGTTTGAGTACTGCACCAATTTTTTATTCAACATTATCGAAGTCTGTTCAATCCAGTAAGGCAAAAGAAACAATACATACAGTACTTCATGCAGTCTTTATAAATACAAATGTAATGAATCGAGCCTGACTGTGTGGGCAACAACAGTCAGTAAAACCTCCATCTCCTTAGGTACAGTGTGAGGGGAGGTAAGGAGGTTGACTAGAGCCGAAACCAAAAGAAACCAACTTATGGGCCAGGTTTATAAGTGAGAGAACACGGGTGTGGTGTGGGTGTCCCTGGGGCTAAATCCAAGGCCTGTGGTGGGGGGGGTGGCAGAAGAGGCACACGCAGAGCTTCATTTTCTAAGAGAGTGTATAACCCCTAAAGAGACAGAATAGTAACAGATATGGGAAAGAATGGTCAGGAATGAACCTTGGTGCCCAGTACCAGTAAGGTGGGGAGAGGGGTTAGGGCTGTACAACTAGGAGAATCTTAGGAACGAAGACTGGATCTTTAGTCTTAATGTGCAGGAGCCACCCAGTCCATCTCGAAGAGCAAAGATCTACCCTGTCATTTAAAAAGTGTGTGATCCTCTTCATTCTATAAATACAATTCACTATATTTCTCCACTCTGACAGGGAGGCAACCCAGGAGGTAAGCCAAGTTCTAGTAATTGCATTCTTTGCTGCTAAGCGAATGATACCTAACTGGTAACAAGAGTGAGGGCCAGAGGCACCTCTGCAGAATACATACTAGGATAGGAACAACTCCGCTGTCAGATGGATGGGTCTACCAAAGAGTTCCCCCAGATCCTCCCAAAGTGACTGTAAGAAGGGACACAAAACTGGGCATTCCCACTATATGTGTATGGTGAGCATTAGTGGTCCTGCATAGCCTCCAGCATGCAGCATCTCTAGTGATGTGGTAATGGGCCATTATCACAAGTGTATGGAAGTAATGCATCTAGTGTTTCCAAGTGCATTGATGCCATTGATGCAAGCTGGTAATTTTAGAGATAATACGGCGAGACCTATAATATTGTTCAGAGAAATTTGCTGGTCTGGTTCTTCACAACAATGTTGAAGAATACATTCTGTGTTGTCACCCACTGTGTCAACTAAGGATTTGGAAAAAGAAGAAATAAAATGTCCAGTATCACCAGTCTGCAGTACATACATAAGGAAAGGAAGAAGAAAAGGGTAGGTGTCAGGTCATTGAACCCCTATGAGAAGGCTGTCAAAGTAATGTCAGAGTTGTATGAATCTGTAGAAGTCACTCTGCCAGAGACCAAACTCCCACTGAATGTCACTATATGATTTGAGGGTAGCACCGGTCATCAACTGGTGAATGTACTGAAGGAAGACATGTTCCTACTGTACCTCTGAAAAGTCAGGTCAATCTGGGCTACCTCAAAATGTTCCAAAAGGCAGTCAGACAGAATAGACTTAGGAAGGGGATGAGATGCAATGCTTTATGAATGTCCAACCAAACTTTTAACTGATACTGAAGCCATGGGGTAGGTCCCGGGGGACTTACATGCTAAGCATCTAAGTGGTACATGGCTTTAATAAAATCAGAGTATGAGAGTAACATTGCCTCCATCTCCTGCCACAAGGTGAGGTGAGAGCACAAATGGCAATGAATAATTAAGCGAAGATGTGAGGCCCTGAAGTAACCAGTTCTATGGGGGTTTCTGTCATTTTCGTGAGCATTTATGGTTTGGTGCATTTTTTCGGTGTCTTTCTGGCTCTCATTCAAGTGCTACTGGGAAGGGTAAGCAGAAGTAAACATGGGAGGGGACTTACTACAGCCCATAAATGTTTATATACTACAGCAGTTATAAGGATTTTCTTTTCTTTTTTGTGAGATAAATTTCAAGGACTAATCTGTTGGCAGCCTGAATCCTTTTGTAAGATATGCTTACCTACACACATGCGATGTACACAAGTTATGCTGTCACTACAAAGCTTACCCCAATGTGCATGACGTACACAAGTTACGTCATGATTACCTGTATGCTCATGCAGATGATACACAAGTACATAGCCCATAGCCATAAGTAGGATAGTCTTATACACACACAAGTCCACTGCCATAACTGGGTATACTTACACACACAAGCCCACTTCTCTAAGTGGGATAAATCTTACACACACACACAAGCCCGCATCTCTAAATGGGGGTAATTACATGCACACTCATGTCTAGCTTACTTCCTCCTACCCCCCACTAGGATTGCCTTATGTCTGTCCCATGCATTCTTGAATTCCCCCACTGTTCTTGACTCCACGACCTCCTCAGGGAGGCTGTTCCATGCATCCACAACCCTCTCTGTGAAAAAAATACTTCCTCACATTATCTCTGAGCTGTTCCCCCTCTATCTTCAAATTGTGCCCCCTTGTTCTTGCACATCTCTTTTTCTGAAAGATGCTACCCTCTTGGACCTTGTTGATTTCCTTGGAGGTACTTGAAAGTTTCTATTATGTCCCCTCTCTCCCTTCTTTCCTCAAGGGTATACATATTAAGCTGCTTTAGTCTTTTTTCGTGTTTCTTCTGGTGCAGACCCTGCACCATTTTAGTTGCCCTCCTCTGGACAGCCTCCACTCTGTCTATGTCTTTTCAGAGATGGGGCCTCCAGAACTGCACACAGTACTCCAGATGGGGTCTCACCAACTGTCTGTATAGAGGGATAACAACTTCCTGTTTTCTAATATTGATGCCTCTCCCTGTGCATCCCAGTATTTCCCCTGCCTTCCTTACTGCCTTCTCACATTTCTTGCCCACATTTAGGTCATCTGATATAATTACACCCAGGTCCCTTTCCATTTTTACTGTTGTCAGCATCTCACCCCTTATTGTGTACTCTTCCCCAGTGTTTTTGTTTCCAAGGTACATTGCCTTGCACTTCTTTGCACTGAATCTGAGCTGCCATACATTTGACCATTTCTCCAACCTTGCCAGGTCCCTTCTCATCCTTTCCACTCCATCTTGTGTATCAAACCTGTTGAAGATCTTTGTGTTGTCTGCAAAGAGACATACTTTTCCTTCCAGTTCCTCTGCAATGTCACTTATAAAGATATTAAAAAAGACTGGTCCCAGTACTGTACCCTGCGGTACCCCACTAGTAATCCTCCTTTCTTCACTGTGGACTCCGTTTACTACTACCCTTTGCGTCCTGTTGTCTAGCCAATTTTTTATCCAGGCTACCACCTTGGGACCCACTCCAAGGCTGGCTAACTTGTGTATTAATCTTTTGTGTGGGACTGTATCAAATGCTTTGCTAAAATCTAGGTATGTCATGTCCACAGCCCCTCCCTGGGCTACTACTTTGGTCACCCAGTCAAAGAAATCTATTAGATTTGTCTGACACGACCTTCCCATCATGAATCCATGCTGCCTTGGGTCCTGTGCCTCACTGGCCTCTAGGTACTTAACAGTTTTTTCCTTCAGAAGTGATTCCATCATTTCCCCTACCACTGAGGTCAAACTAACTGGTCTGTAGTTTCCTGCCTTTGTCCTGCTCCCACTTTTGTGAAGAGGAATCACATCCGCCCTCCTCCAGTCCTCAGGTACCACCCCATCCTCCCATGATTTGTTAGAGAGTAGTCAGTGGTGTTACTGGTTCTACCCTTAGTTCTATTAGAATTCTTGGGTGAATCCCATCAGGCCCTATTGCTTTGTCCACCTTCAATTTGATTAGTTCTTTCAGAACTCTTTCTTCTGTAAATGGACTGGTATCGACCTCCATCTTCAGAGTGTTTCACTTGTTAGGTTTAGGTACCTCCTCCTCCTCTTCCTTTGAGAATACTGAGCAGAAATATTCATTCTGTATCCCTGCTTTTTCACTGTCACCCTTTGCCCATATTCCTTCCCCTTTATTAAGCCTCAGTATCCCTCTTTGATCTTTCTTTGCTCCTAATGTACCTATAAAAGGTCTTATCCCCCTTCTTAACAGAGTTGACTATCCATTCCTCGGTTTGGGCCTTTGCTATTCTGACTGTCTTCCCTGCCTCTTTCTGTTTTAACTGATAAAGTTCTCTGTCCTACTCCTTTTGTGTTTCCTTATATTTCCTGAATGCTATCCTGTTCTCCTTAACCTTCCCTGCCACCTCTTTTGAGAACCATAGCGTTTTTTTCCTTTGTTGTGTTTTGATTATACAGTTGGGGGAGTATTCATTTCTCACATAGCACTAGGGATGCACACATAGAGCTAGGGACACTTACATAGAGTTAGTTATAGGGTTACACATATATATATATAAGGCTACGTAACACTATTTTTTCATGCATTATATAGAAAGCAGCTACTAATAAGAATAACCTTCACCTTTCTTAGAATCAGGCTATGCAATGCATGGCTATTGAAGGAAGACCTTTGCCCTACAAGTGATCATGTAGAAAGAATCGTAATCTCGAATGATGTTTTCTACAGATACATACTGCTGTCTGCTGCATAATATCTAATAATTACAAGCGAAGTCCTGGAGCCCCCACCCCAACACAGTTAAGGTGTCAGGTCCAGTCTCCGCTATAATTTATGAATAGACCTTTCAGAAACATGATGATACATTACAAATATTTCATCCATAAGAACACATCATTGACATATGTGTGTTTTATGAGTAGAATGCTACATGTGTAGAAAGCTATAATATTGTAGCATTCAAAAGGGCAACTAAGATAATAGCCCATCAGCCCACAAAATTGACCGATAAGAATAATAGTAAGTGTGATCATTAGACACACATGTGTTGGGGTATCTATCACCAGACTAGATGTTATCAGGGTATAAAACCCTGTGCATCATACAGCCTCACTGAGGAAAATGCAGGCAGGCCCCACATGACACTGCAGTGTTTGAGAGCTTCCAGACTCCTAGGTGTGTATGTTATATAATTAGTATGCAATGTATAATGACTGCCCTATAATGCATGCTGGTAGGATAATAAAATAACCTTATGTTGCTTTTATAATTGCTTCTGTTTCTTTATATTAGCCTTTCTTGGTCCTAGAATCTGTAAGAGGGGTATTGTATGTTTTGTTACAATATAATGATCTTCTGATGTTCCCCATGAGGGTTACATTTCTCTGCAGGTAACCAAGAGTTTATTAGATCATAATAAAGAAGTCAGGGGGTGTTCAACAGAGCCCAACAAAGTACCAAACACTTTGTTCCAGGCAGCATCGCTGAGACGGTCATGTGAGTAGCACTGATCAACTTGGTTACAACAGGAAGTTCTGCCTAGGGGTGGTTCTATATAGGGTATAAAATTAAACAGTCCTAACATGTCCTCACATGTGTCCATGTCCTAGCACATGAGTGGGGCAGGTGTGTGATTGATGTAATAGGCATCGGCAGGCACCAGCAGGAGGAAGCAGTGAGGCAGGGGGAATCTGCTGGTCGACTAAGGTCAGGTACCAGTTCACACTTGTTGTTGCATTCACTGCCAAGACAGGTAGAAGATAAAGAGTAGCCTAAAACAAGGAATAGGATCAACAACCTAATGGGGAAAGAGTACAAAGGGGAACAAACAACAACAAAAAGGGTAAATTAAAAACATGTTACCAGGGATGGCTTGTCAATGCTGAATGTTAGCTGTTGGTATTGTTGCTGTATTGGGTCTGGCATACACATTTTATTATATATTTATACAGGATAGAGAAGGTGAGATGCAGTGTCTCTTTTCAGTGGTATCCTGCTTTTACACATTGTTAGACTGTAATTACCGAGGATAGGGCAGTTGAGAGGCTATATCTACTTTTAAGTGGGCTCACACAGTTTGACCCCAAATGTCCAACAATCTTTTTATGACCTAACTTTATGATCAAGGCAAGTGGACATTCTAAAATCCCATCAGAAAGGTGATTTCGCTGAGCAGCTGTGAAAACAAGTTTTGGAGGGGATTTGAAAAATGACACCTGCCATGTTCAGGAGGTGGGGTAGCACAAGGGACATGTTGAACATTAGGGGCCACAATCTGCAAACATATAGTTATGAATAAATGTTGGAATAATGCAACATTTCCCCATAACTTTTTTTTTTTTTCATTTCTACCCCAAATTTTCAATATAATTTTTGTGACCACTCCTTCTGAGCATGAAAAGTGTCATTTATAAAACAATAGCCAAAACATTATATGCAACAATTGTGAAAACATATTTTGGGTAAGGTTTGAGAAATGACAATTTTCACGTTCATAAGGTGGTGTGAAAAAATGGCTTTGTTGAAAAGTCGGGGTCAAAATATTGACAATTACCACAGTTATGAGCGTGAACTAAAAAATTGCAATGTGGGCTCAGAACTTTGTTTTCTCATATTTTTATCCCAAACTTTCAGCATAGCCTTCTTATCCCACATACAGTATCTTTCAAATACCTTGGCATCTGGCTCAACAGCCGGCTCAACTTTCAGCTCATATTGATCACATTCACTCTAAACTTTGTCCCAAGTTGTGGACCTTGTATAGAAATATTCACTCCCCCTGCCTGTCCACTGGAAACTTCTCGCTAGGATGATACTCCCCTTATTTCACCATGCTGACATAGTATAAGGAAGTGCCCCTGCCACTTCACTTGCTAGAATGCACACTCTTTACAATGCCTTCTGCTGCATCACATTAAATGCCCCCCAACCTGCACCCACCATTGCTCTCTCTATTCCCCTCTCTCTCACTATCTTCTTTTCATCTGTGCTTTTAGCACCATGCATCCCTCATCTCCAAATTTAGGCTTGGGTCCCTCCCCTCCTATCTTTCTTCTCTCTTCTCCCCTTCCCCCTGCTCTCCTGCCCCCTTTGTTCCAGAGATACCCGCACTTTCTCTCTCCCCTGCCCCTCATCCTGTTCAGGTCAATCAGCCTTTTCATACTGCCTGCCCTATCTCTGGAACTCCTTTCCCAGTTGCCTTAGATAAGCCCCACTCCCTGCTTAGTCTGAAGCATGCACTGTCCTAATCCTTCTCACCACCTTGCACCTGCCCTTCCTCTGGTCAGTAGCCCATCTACCCCCATCCCTCACTCCTCCTTAAACCTCATCTTTATTACCCCATTCTTCTCCTCCATTAGCACTTATCACAGTTCTCTGGTGTCCCTCAAAGCAGTTCTGTAAGTGCCAGCATTAGTACATTTGTTAACTGTTCATCCTCACTGTCCATGATATTATTTTCTTTTTGCTAGGAATATTCCTTCTGCCATAATCTGACTTTTGCAACTTTTGAACTACTTGTATCATGCATATCAAGGTCAACGTATGTTTTAAGTTTGTTATTTACCTCAGTTTTGTAACATATTTATTATGCAATGTTTCCTTTTCTAGGTACTACTTGCTTTTAATTAATTTTCTCATGTGCTGTCTGCCTTATTTTATGTACATTGTACGCCTCTTCTCCCCTCCCTCATGCAGTGCCTGGAAATGAGCCCCGACTCAGTGCTCCTTTCCTGGCTACCAACATTTAAATAAATGAATAGCCTTCTTATGAGCCCACCTTATGTACAAGGGTGGATACATTTTTCAAAGCCTGCCCAAATGGTCATTTCACACCACAAGTGTGAAAACAAATTTTGTCCAGGATCTGAAAAACAACAGCTGTCACATTCATGAGGTGCTATGAAGAAATGGCTATGTTGAAAATTTGAAGTCAAAATATTGAAAATTACCAATGTTATGAGTCTGCATTCATAAATTTCAACATAGACTCATATCTCTGTTGTTTTTGGTTTTTTTCCTTTTAATATTTTTACACCAGATTTTCAACATAGCCTTCTCATGACCCCACCTCGTAAACAAGTAGGGTTGCTGCCTTTGGATGAGGCAAAAACCGGATCCTAAGCTCCACCCCTAGCCCCACCCCTTTTCATGACTCATCATGCATTGTTCCTCCTAGAAGGCCATTTGTACATCAATAAAAGACAACACTTAAAGCAGCAGTTAAATAAAATGTTAAGATACTGTACTGTGCCTGTTAGTTACTTTCCTAGGTTCTTCCTAATTATTTATTTAATGATGTATTTATTTATTGACATTGGTTAACCAGATAAACATACAGAGATAAAAGAAATCTTATTTACAGATATGATCTGGGGGGGAGACAAGGGAAATATTGTAAATAGCATACAACAGTATACATACTTTATATCTTTTTCTGGCTCCATTTTCTGTTCTTGTTCACAGTACTATTTCAAAGCCAAAGAAGTGACCATACTTATTTCTTGAGGAAACAAATAATTTAAAACATTTAAAAATGCCTAAATTCTGTTAGAGATGAAAATGTTTACCAGCAAATGAAAGTGGAGGACAATTGGCTCTGTTACTGTTACAAAAGGTGGGGGCAGCTGTGCTGCTATGCCACTTTGAGATGCAGTGGAAAGATTAGGTTAAGTAAGTGCTAATGGTGTTAATGGCCATACTTTGCACCTCTCAGGATGACTGCATTCACAAACAAAAGGCTACATTGACAATAGAACTTGTTTGTAACCTGGACATGTAGCTGAAACAATGAATGATGTGACAAAATATGTTTCAAAAGTATGTGAGCACTCAAAATGGCTCAAAAACCTGACCAGCACAGAGCAAAACCGGATTACCTGATAGTGGCCCTGAAAACCTGATCACCAGCTAAAAAAACCTGACAGGTGGCAACCCTATAAACAAGTGCAGAGAAAATTCTCAACTCCTGCCTGAAAGGTAATTTTGCACAGCACCTGTGAAATCACCTTTTGGGCTATATTTGCCTAATTTTATTGCATTGTTCATGAGGTGGGGTTCCAAAAAGGCATGTTGAAAATTTGGGACGAAAATATTCAAAAATGACCAAGTCATGAAAACAAGTTTAAACCTACTGAAATACATTGAACTGCACACCTGATTTCCTCAGTTCATGGACCAGCATTGGAGAGGAAAGATGTGTCTCCAGCCCAGAAAGGATTATGGCATTGACCCCATGGTAGGCAAGTATGGGCTTGGAGGGGTGTGGGTATGTGTGAGTGCTGAGTGGGAGGGTTGAGGGGTGGACAGTAATGGCAGAGTCAGCAGCAGACATCAATGGACAGTTTTCTTTTTTTACAGGATGTATTTCAGGAAAAAATTCCATGAGGGATGGTTTTCTTTATTTCAGGTACCAACACTGGAGATTAGGCACCCCCAGTGTCTGTGTTATGTTTGGTTGCACTTATCTCTGATGTTGCAGAATAAAAATGGGTGGGGTGGAGGGTAGCAGCCAGCATGGGGGACAGGGCACCCCTGCACCAGAATATTAGACATGGATGGGTTTTCTTCATATTTGGTGGCACCAGGAGTGTCTCCCCAGTATCATACAATGAAAATGGGAGGGGCGAGGGGGTTGCATCTGGCACCAGGGATTATGTTTGGGCAAGAGGGACCACAGCAGGCTGATTATGTAAGATCAGCTGTGCTTGCTGGGTGGCATTATGTAGATCAAAAGAAAATGCCACCCTATGATTGGCTAAACTCTCTTCTTTGAACTGCAGTACACAAAGTTTCTGCCCAGCAAGCCAGAACACTGTCATGATCAGCCTAGCTTATGATTGGTGTGACACTGACAAGCCCCTTGCAGACTGCTCTGCATTGGACTGACAGTGTCAGACCTCTCAAAACCCACTTTCATAACAAAATGTTCATTGTGCATACACATGGCAAATATAAAAAGTACAAAAGGGATGGTTAAAAGCAAAAGGGTAGGCCAAAACTGGAAATAGAAGCAACACCCTGTCTAGAATATGTGCACAAAGGGGTTTAACAAGCAACATAAGGGGACAACTAGAAACACCCTATCAAGGGAAAAGCTACGAGTGCATTTCTAAGTAACACAAAAAGAGTAGAAATTGGAAATACTGGGAGTAGTGCAGTGCAGTGGCTATGGGGCAGCAGTTTTCAGAGACACCTTCTGGAGACTGCACTGCTGCTATGTCTGCACACACCTCCCTGGATTGAGGAAGATCACTAGACTACAAGCTGAGTTGGCTAAGATTCAGAGGACCTTCTCCCCTACCCAGGGACCAACAAGTCTGTCACCGTTTCCTCAGGGGATGCCAGGAGGAAGGAACAGCTGAACTATGATGGGCTAAAAATAGGTGTGGGTGGTGGGTTTTGGAATGTTGGGGTTTTGGGGTGCAGGCACATTCCTCAACCGGTACAACTACAGAATTCTTACACTTCTCTAGTGGGGCAGGACTACCAGGAGGAGGCACCTGTGGTAGTGACCAGAGAAAATGTGGGGGTCCTCCATAGTGGAGACCCCAAGGCATGGGAGAGGACCCCAGAGGAGGAGGAGGAAGCAACTTCTGGTGGGGACTCGAATGCCAGGGAGTGAGATTTGGGAATAGGAAGGGAGGTGGAGAGGGAGGTCAGGTGCCAATGTGGCACCATGGCCCAAAAGGATTTGAAGCAGATCCCAGGGATCAGCAGCAGGCTGGAAGGAGGAGCTGGAAGTCATTGTCTGTCTGGGGAACCAATGACCTGGGTAGGGACAAGGCTGAGATAGTGCAGGTGGAATTTAGGGAACTGGGAAGTGGTTTTAGACAGTAGCATTCTCAGTTGATTTCTCTGAGGTGTTGCCTGTCTACAATAGGGGGGCAGAAGGATCTCCATAACAGGAGCTTCATACAGAGGGAAGGGGTTCAGCTACAATGTGGACTGGGGATCCACCTGGAATGATAAAAGCTTGTACAGTGATGATGGCCTGCATCCATCTGGGAGGGGAACCGTAGTCCTTGGTGAATTGTTTAAATGTTACTTTGAGCATTTAAACTAGCCAGAAGGGTGGCAGAATAAATCAGGGATGCAAAACTGCTCCCTACAGGCTAAAACCATACAAGGATAACAAGAGGAGAGGAACCCTGAGGGAGCAAAGTAAGGAAGAGCAGGGTGATAGAGACAAGGGGATGGGAACAGGGCATTAAGAATAAAGGGAGGCAGTATAGCATAGTGGTTTAAGGCTCTGAGCTGCAAATCTGGAGACCTGGGTTTGAATCCCACAGCCCCCATTTGCATACTGTGTGACCCTGAGCAAGTCACTTAACTTCCCTGTGCTCCCGGAGTGGCACCTCTAAACAAGCTTTGTAGAATGTGTCTGTCGGATTAAACAATTGGGAAAAGAAGGGGATAACAGTTAGAAGCCAGTCACACTGACTTTAAAAGTGTCTGTTGAGCTCAAACTTACTGAAAGAACAAACTGCAACTCCATTTGGGACCTGGAAACCTGATTGGGCATAATACTGCAGAGCACTGGAAGAAGTACACTTTCTACAAAAGTTTTATTTATTTTTCCTTATTGGCATTAAGCAGAGGTACAGGATTCCTTTAAAGGGTAGTAATTTTATAACCAGAGTGAGTGAGATATTAATTGAATTTGCTTGAGTGCAGGGGTTGAGACCTAGCATTTGGAAGGATATTTTGTAACATTTTAAGTGTCCTCCTGACTGAGGAGTGAGTTCATTTTTATCCCTGGACTCAGTAAGTGGTTTGTGTTGGAGCCGTGGTCTAGTAAATTGTAGTTGTTGGTTGTATTACTAAAAGGACAGTACTCATGAAATTGGTGGAGAGATTGCATTTGATTGTTTCTAACAGTCAACAGTGGCTGTGCAATACCCACCCACCCCCAGGTGTGGCATTTCATTTATAGCCACAGTTCTGACATCACTTCCTCAACAGGTCTTGGGGCAAACTGTCATATTCCTAATAACCCTGCAACGTGCATAAAGGAGTTACACAAAACCGAATAATAAATATATAATTACATATTATATAATAGGGAGTGGGACATGTGGGGAGTGGTGCAATGCACTGGCTGTGGGCAGCAGTTTTCCGGGAAACATTCTGGGAAACTGGGTGCGTGTCCTATTTAGGCAACTGTCAGCTCTGAGAGAGGAGGCTTGCCCATCTCAGGCTAGAACTAACAAGGACTAGAGGCCTCCCCTCCCAAAGATCACAACTGCCACAACCCACTGAGGTCAGAGGTTTGGGAGTATGAAGAGCAAAGTAGGACCACAGTGGGTTCTGGGAGGGTACGGGTGGTGGACCAGAGGTGAAGCCCCCAGTTGTACCTCTACAAACCAGATGCCATTCTGGCAGAGCAAGGCTCCCTGTGATGGCACCCTCAGTGAGACAGAAGATGCTGAAGACATCACAAGGAGACCCACAAAAGGGTGGCAAGGGACACCACAGGAAGAGCAGCTACTGATGGGACTCAATTGTTGGGGGGTAGAACTGGGAAGGAGAGAAGGAGAAGCTGCCTGCCTGGTGCCATGGGCTGGAGGGACAAAAGCAAATCCTCACAATTGTAGAAGCAACATCACAGGAGAGAGAACTAGATATCATTGTCCACCTTGGGACAAATGACCTAGCTAGGCATGGGATCAGTGCAGTGCAGAATGAATTTGTGGAGTTGAGGGAAGGGCCTCAGATGGGTAGCAAACACAGTAACCTTCTCAGAGGTGCTACCAGTCCATGGCAGGAGTAGTAGGGTACTGCCACCATGCAGTTTAATGAATGGTTATAAACTAGTGCAGAGCAGAGGCTTTGGCTTCATTGGGGACTGGGGTCCACCTGGACAGATAAAGGTCTATACTGGGTATGACGGTCTGCATTTGTCCACTAGGGGACTAAGCTCCTAGGTGACAGGTTTAAATGCTTCCTTGGCAAGCTTTGAAACTAGATAAGGGGAGGTACTGATAAAAAGTCAGGAAAGTCAAGCCTCCCCCACAAAACTACATGGCAGGTAGTAGGGTAAACACTGAGGTACAGAGCTCAACACGGGCAGGATGAGGTAAAATGGTAAAATAGATAAGAGCAATGAGAGCAGGGATGGGAAAAAAGGATCAAGCCAACATTAAATGGAGGGCAATGACTACTAATGCCCGTAGTCTGGAGAAACAGAAAACTTTTCTGAGCCAAGTAGCTTTGATGGAAGATGAACAATTGGATATTGTGGCAGTCACAGAAACATGGTACACGAGAACCATGAATGGATAATCAACATACCAAGTACACATCTACAAGAAGGGACGAGGGAAGGCCAAAGAGGAGGTGGAGCAACTCTATACCATAAGGGAAGAGAGTTCAAAGCTACAGAACTAAAAAAGTAAAGGGAGGACAAGAGGCACTAGGGTTACCTTGGAGATGGGGAATGGCATCACAATCCGCTTTGGGGTTGTATACAGACTCCAGTCTCAAGGGAGGAAATGGACAAGAATATGATAGAGGATATTCTCAAAATGGCTGAAAAAGAGGAGATACTGTTGATAGGGGACCTAGAATATGCAGATGTGAACTGAGGACATGCTACATGCACATCAAGAGCAGGGTGCATACTCGATGCCCCAGGGGGCAGACCTTAGACAGCTAGTGCTGGAACCCACTTGGGAGGGAGCAATACTAGACGTAGGTACTCTCAAATGGAGAGAGGATCACAAATTTAGGCGTCAGTAGACATCTGAAACAAGCGACCACTGCACAGTGTGCTTCACAATAGGCTACAACCATGGAGATAAGCCATACAAAAACAAAGATACTGGACTTTAGAAGAGGCTGACTTTGGCAAAATGGGTGAACACCTGAAGAATGCACTAGCAAATGGCCAAATAGGAGGGTGGAAGAACAATGGAAAAATCAAAACTGCCATCATAGAGATAACAAGTCATTGTAAAACAAATAAAAAGAAAACAAAGCGAGTAAAAAACCACTATGGTTCTCAAGAGGGTGCGGGAGAGGTTAAGGAGAAAAAGGCTGCATTCAAAAGTATAAAGAATCACAGAGGAGCATGACAGGGAACTGTATCAACTAAACAGCAGAAAAGAAGTAGGAAAGCAGTCAGAATAGCAAAGAGCACGAAACTGGGAAAAATAATAGCATCAGTCAAAAGAGGATAAAACCTTTTTATAGGTACATTAGAGAACATAGAAAGGTTAAGGGGAAGGGAGTGAAGATTAATAAAGGAGAAGGAAGGTGGGCAGAGGAGACGGTGAAAGACAGAGATACTGAATGAATACTTTTGCTCAGTATTTGCAAAAGAAGATGAGGAGCAGAATTACCTAAACCAGACAATAGAAGCACTCTGGGTGAGGGGTTGATACCAGTCCATTCACAGAAGAAAAGAGTCCTGAAAGAACTCCTAAAACTTATAAGTGGACAAACAATGGACCTGAGAGTTCACCCAGAATCCTAAAATAACTAAGGGGACCTAGTGACACCACTGACCACACTTTTAACAAATCATGGCAGGATGGGGTGGTACCTGAGGACTGGAGGGCAGACATGATTCCCTTTACAAAAGTGGGAGCAAAGGCAGAAGCAGGAAACTACAGACCTGTAAGTTTGACCTCAATGGTAGGGAAAATGATGGAATCACTTCTGAAAGAAAGAATTGTTGAGCACCTAGAGGCCAGAGGGGCACAGGACCCAAAGCAACATGGATTTACAGCAGGAAGGTCATGTCAGACTAATCTAATTGATTTCTTTGACTGGTGACCAGTAATAGACCAGGGAGGGGCTGTGGATATAAGCCTACCTAGACTTTAGCAAGGCATTTGACACAGTCCCCACAAAAGATTAATAATCAAGTTAGCCAGCCTGGAGTGGGTCCCAGGGTGGTAGCCCTAATATGAACTGGCTGCACAACAGGACACAGAAGGTAATAGTGAATGGAACACATTCCAAAGAAAGGGGATTACTAATGGAGTACCTCAGGGCTCATACTGGGTCCAATCCTCTTTAACATCTTTATAAGTGACATTGCAGAGGGTCTGGAGGAAAGGTATGCCTCTTTGCAGATGACACAAGATCTGTATAACAGAGTTGATACACAAGAGGGGATGAAAAGAGATGAGAAGGGACTTAAGAAGGTTGGAGGAATGGTCAGACATAGCAACTTAGATTCAATGCAAAAGAAGTGCAAAATATGCACCACAGAAACAAAAACCCAGGAGAAAGAGTACACAATAGCAGGGAGGTACTAACAGCAACAAAAATGAGAGGGACCTGGGAGTAGTCATATCAGATGACCCTAAAGGTGGGTAAACAATGTGAGAAAGTCAGTAAGGAGAGCCAGGGGATATTGGGATCGTAGGGAAGGGACATCACAAGTAGAAAAAGGAGTAGATTATCCCCTATACAGACAGTTGGTGAGACCCATCTGGAGTACTGTGTGCAGTTTGGAGACCTCATCTACGCAAGGACATAAGACAGGATGGAAGCAGTCCAGAGGAGACACTAAAATGGTGCAGGGTCTACATCAGAAACCATATGAAGAGAGACTGAGAGAGCTAATATGTATACCCTTGATGAAAGGAGGAGGACAGGGGGACATGATAGAAATGTTCAAGTGCCTCAAGGAATCAACAAAGTCCTGGAGGTAACATCTTTCAGAAAAGAGATGTGCAAGAACAAGGGGCACAGTTTAAAGATGAGGGGGCGGACTCAGGGGTAATGTGAGGAAATTCTTTTCATGGAGAGAGTGGATACATACAAGAACAGCCTTCCTGAGGAGGTCATTGGGTCTAAAACAGTGGGGGAATTCAAACATGCATGGGACAGACACAAAGCAATTATAGTGGGGGGTTGCAGGAAGCAGGCTGTTGGTTAACTAGAATCTGCAGCTTATCCAGTAGGTAGGGAAATGGGCAGACTGGGTGGGCCAAGTGGTCCTTTTCTGCCGTCAAAGTCTATGTTTCTATGTTTCTATGTTTAACAAGCAGAGTGCTAGCAAAATCTGGAAGGCCATGAGTGGAAATGCTAGAAGTGAAGAAAATAAGATTCTGGAACTAGAGGCCATCATGGCAGAGGCTGACCTGGATATTGTCATCATTACCGAGTCATAACACACTGAAAGCCATGACTAGAACATGGTTATACCAGTCTATACTCTGTTTAGAACAAACTGGATTGGAATAAAAGGAGAGGGTGTGGCGCTTTATGAGGAAAACTACTAAAAGTGACAGAGATGCAGGGAATACGGAGAGGTGGTGCTGTGGGTCACCTAGAAATGGAGAATGGAGCCACTATTCATACAGCTATCTACAGACTTCCGGCACAGGGGAGGAGTTACATAAGGTATTGGTGGAAGCCACTGGCAAAATGGCAGAAAAGCGAAGGTGCTGCTGGTGGGGACCCTAATCTGCCAGATATGAATTAGAGCCTACTAGTTGCAGCTTCAGCTATGAACAGGAGACATCCTGGATTTCCTGCAAGGGAAGGGAGGTCCTCAGGCAACAAGTCAGGGAGCCCACTTGTAATGGGTCACTACTGGACCTGGTACCTCACTAACAGGACAGTGTTGCAGACTTCAGGTGGGAGGCAACCTGAGGCCAGCAGACACCATACAGTGTGGTTCACTATAAGAGACAGCTGCAGAACTGGACCACACAAGGCTAGGGTCCTGGACTTCAGGAGGCATTTGATAAAGATGGTTGAATGCCTCTCAAACTTGACTTGGGTAGGGTGGAGGAACAGTGGGTGAAGATAAACTCTGGCCAGAGCCTGATGGGAGCGACAGCTGAGGAATTTGGGGTAAAAATATTGATAGTGTTGTTTATAACATTTTACACAAATTCTCAACATAACATGTAGAGGCCGCTCTCATGAAGAAAGCTTAGAGATAATATTTAACTCCTGGCCTAAAGGTAATTTTGAGCAGATGTGAAATTAACTTTCAGGATGCAGAAACACATTTTGGGCAGGATTTGAAAAATTACAGCTGTTACATTCATGAGGTGCTATAAACATAAGAGCTATGTTTGCAAATTAGAGAAAAATATTGAAAGTTACCAAAGTTAGAGCCTGCAGTTGCAAAATTCAATGTGAGCTCATAATTTTAATATTTTATATTTTACATCAAATTTCAACATAACTTTAATAATCACCTCATGAACAAGAGCATAAAAATGTTCAACTCCTGCCTGAATGGTGATTTCGGCGCAGAAACCAAGAAATCAGCTTTAGGGACAGATCACCTAATGACAGTGCAATTGTTCAAGAGTAAGGTCCCAAATAAGGCATATTGAAGATCTGGGCAAAAAAATATGCAAAAAACCCAAGGTATACCCACTATGTTCAAAACTTCACTGAAGTACATTAAACTGCATACCTGTTTCTTCAGTTGAAGCCTTGCTTTGAAGATGATGACATGTCTGCTGTCCAGAAAGGATTAGAGTTTGGAACCCTGATCGGTAAGTAAAGGCTTGGGGGGTGGAGTAGTGAGCACTGAGTGGGAGGGTCAGTGGGGGTCAGTGTAACAGCGCAAAAGACATTGATGCGCTTTTTTTTTGAAAGAAAAAGAAACAAACACTGATTCCTGCACTGGGGCACAGGCACCCCAGTGCCACTGTTACCTTTTTGGGAGGGGCTGCTGAGAGGGGTGTCAGGCGTGCGAGACTAAACTAAATATAAAGAGCAAAAAGTACAGTAAGAACCACAGTAGTGGATGAGGGATGGGGCAGTGAGACAGTTGTGATCGAGACACTGGGATTGGGCACTGCAGTGTCACCATTATGTTTCTGGGGAAGAGGGTGTGGGTTGGTGGGTGCTGAGAGGGAGGGTTGGGTGGAGGTTATGTATTTTAGAGGTCCAGACCACTGAAAATAAAAACAAATAAAAAAATAGTCTTGAGCAGCGGAATGTTCCAGAGGCCTTGGAGGGAACATTTGTCACTTCATCATGTTGAGATTAGCCAGTGAAAACGGGAGTGCTTTTCTCACAGAGCTGTTCCATACTGGAGCACACTCAAAATCAGGAACAACCACAACTCTAATATTTCATTCACAGTTTAGTTCCATTCAAAAAGTATGTGGCAAGTAAACGTAATGGAGACCATTACTTGCCCCGGCGCTTTGGGTCAAACTAACCCTTCATCAGGGGGCATGGTAACATCAGCAGTGAAACGTTTTATATTTTATATGAGAATGATTAACTTGATAACAACAGCCACTTGGTGTGTAAAACAATCAAACATTTGTGATATAATTTCTTAAAGCCATATGACCAACTACTATGTGTATAACAAACACTTCTAAATTATACACAGTAAAATGACTTTAATTTAGCATATTTGTTCTCCAAACCTATTGCAGGTAGCATATTTTATTAAAATTGTCATGTGTTTATTCACTGACTTAAAGTACAAACTAATGTATTTTTGGAGTGACGAGACCAAAGAAAATAAAGTAAAGAAACATGAAACCAGAGGTGACTTTGTGAATTGTTAAGACACATTGAGCAAACAGTCTGTTTCAAATATCTGTGTCCTAGAAGTGCCAATCAGCACAGCTCCCTGTAAACAAGGGAGGAGGAACAAAACATATTTTAATATATAAATTAATCTAAATAATTCTATACTATTTCCATGTCTTACATTTTCAAAGTCATATATATATGGATTAACTTTATGTTTCAAATATCTAAATTAATACCTCCAAAAAACTATGAAGGAGAAAATGGGGATGATAAAGAGATGAGTGGGGGAAAATGTAAAGTAAAATAATAAAAAAGGGTTAAATACAATCAAAATTCAAGCTATATTAAATACATCATAGATAGAGATCCCTGAAGGTTCCCAATATATTCTTTATGTGAATGACAACTTTTTATTACTCACAATTTACTTTTAAGAGGAACAGTTTGGGGCATGAATTACCGTAGTGGTGGCGTTAACTAATACAAGTTTTTTAGTTCAACAGACATTGTAACAGTCATTGTATATAATCTTAAAGACCCAAGTAAAATACAAGTACCTTATTCATTTCGATTTTTGATGAATGGCAATATCTCAATCATTAATAGTCCCCATGGTCACCTGGTGTATATCTAGTATACTCCTTTGTAACACCCTCTCAGTCCTGCAGCCTCCCTTTGCTAGAGGCACATATTTAAAAACCATTTTAACAGAGCATCAAAGTTAAAATTCCAAAATGGGCACACAGGGTAACTTGTTTTGACTAATAATAGAATGCCATGCTCTGCAATCTTTTTCAGACCATCTGTACATCCTACATATATTTTTTGCAGGACTCACAACATACAGTACAATCACAAACATAGTATCACAGGTGATACACTCCTTGATAAGACAGTTTCATTCCAAAAGAGTGCCCTGGGACAGTGTGGTTGCAACCTTACAGAGGTGACATTTATAAAAATGTTGATACAAACCAATTCAGAGATTCCACACTGTTTTTTACAAGTCTGTGGACAAATTTATCACACAGATTGGGGGCCCTGCTAAGGCAACCCTGGGCTGACCCCACAGCCATGCCACTGAGGTGTCACTTAAGCAATAAGGCACTCCAAATTGTGTTATAATGTGATAACGTCACTCCTGGGATGGATTAAACACAAGGTGAAGCGAGTGTTCATCACCAGATGACATTATTATGTTAACACAAAATCTCTGATACAATGGCTCGATGTATAAGCAAAAATAAAAATACTTTAGTAGATTTTTAGTGAGGCAGTGTATCTTGTTTCTGAAAAAAAAGTCTAAGGTTCATCAGGATCAGCCAAAAATCAATACAGTGATGTTATTGTAATAACATCACTGTCTAACTACAATGACAATCAGAGTCCAAATTTTCTTGCCATTGTATATAATATCTTCCAATTACTATGTACTATATTCATATATTGCCATAAGTGATGAATTCTGTAATGAGGCCACTACCCAACATTACGAGCTCTATGGTTTTATAGTTAAGAAGACTGTCTCTATCAAGTGCTCTCACTTTGTTTTAGTATCTTCGTAGTTCCTACAACCTCTGTCCAAAATCTCTTTCAAGCTCTACAACCTGTGAGTTAAAAGACATCATCCATTGAACAGTTTGTCTACTCTGAACATTTACCACAGGAATGGAGTCCTTCAATTTTGGGGAGGGTTCCTTCCAGCCCCTCAGGACTTAACTGGTTGTCGTCTCACCTGTAACTTTGTAAACATTCTGTCCTTACCATACAGTTCCAATCAGAAATATTTCTTTGATCACTTTTGTATATAAACCTTAGATCAGATTGTTTTATTCAACCACACCACAAAATCATGTAAGCTAACTTCCTTGCCGATACACAGGCAATCATCTATGTACCTGTTTCAATATGAATGTATTTAAAGAAAGGTTCAACTCTGGATTATTTAATGGTGCCTCCACCACCGAAAAAACAAATTACATAACTGAGGCCATATAAGACACATAGCAGTTCTTCCCCTGCAGGTAAAAAACCCCCTCAAACTCAAACACATTATGTCTGAAAACAAACTCAAGAGCTATTAAAATAAATCAATATTCATAGGATTAGCAGAATTGTCAGGACAAATCTGTAATGCTCACCTTGCTAATATTATGGATGTATACAATGACTCTATGTCAACAACAACAATACATATTGTTCTCCCAAATTGACTGACTCGTGAGTGTCAGTGGTATCTTAAGATATCCTGGTGAATCTATACACAATCCTCTAAAGAAAAAATCAAGAAACGACACAAATTCTCTGATGGGACACTTACCCGAACATCAGACATCTGGATGGGTAACAGCTTTTATGAATTTGTGTACAGCTAAAACGTGAGTGACAAGTTTGTTCCAAATAAAAAAATTAATTTTCTGTAATTGTACCTACTGAGATTGTGTTGAGAATACCATACAGTTCTTAATAAATTCACACATTAGTGCAACTCAACTTTGTCATTCTCAATATTGTTCAGTAAGTCATATACTAAATCAATATATTTGACCGATCCATGATGACAATATTTCTACCATTATGAAGGGTTAAAGATAAGTTCTTTGTATACATGAGTCAATCAGTGCCTGCTTTTCATTAAATTGTAATGTCAAGTTTAGTCTCAGCATTTAAAGTTTCTACCTGCTGCATTACAGTTTTCAACCAACAGCTAGCATAATAATAATGGGGCAAAAAGTAGTTATTCCTTAAATCATCTCTTTCTTTCTGTTTAAATCACAGTACACCTGGTACAGATGGAATCGTGTAATAGTGCTTCCTTTACAATTCAACATGAACTGCAGGGAGTCACAGTGATTAAGTCCAGACTGAAACTTTCTTCTGCTCCAACCCCTCCTGTTGTTCATTTGTAATAAATGTAGATGCTTTTCTCACAACAGAGGTCTGCAGAGGCTCACCCACTGCAACTAAAGGGCCATACTGAGTACAAAATTGCATACAATTACCAAGGCAGTCAGAGTACCGAGATACAACAGGGGACCATAAAAGGAGCTTGGGTATCAGAGATCATGAGTTGCAGTTGCATGACAAGTTCGATAGTAGGGGGCTACTGTAGTGTTCCTTGAAAATATGGGGCGACCCTGAGGAGTGAAGCACATCTGGGAGGGTGGTCCAGACCTTAGGAGTGGCACCAGCGAAGGCTCTCTGTCCCATATCAATATTAAACCAGAGGCAGGCCAGAAGGCAGTGGGTGGAGGACCTCAGGTGTCATAAGTCCTGTTTGATATTTAGCAGTCCAGATGATGGGGAGTTAGCACCTTTCATGGAGGAATTTAAATATGAGTGAGCCAAACAGGAAGTCCCTATGGGCCTGTGGGGAGAGCCATTCAAGTGACGAGTAGAGTGAACAATGGGGGTTTTACGGGGGGCTTGGGTGACGAACCTGCAGATGTTGTTGTAGGCTGTGTTGAGGTGAGTGAGAAGATGGGGAGATGATGGGTGAACAGTAGTCAAGGAGAGGAAGAAGGGTGCCCTGTCCCATAGCCAGTCTCGTTTCTGTGTTTACGAGGTGCTTCAGGTGATAGCAAACAGCCAGTTGCTGGATGACCCATTTCACGACCAGTACAGTATGATTTGTGAAGGAGAGGGTGGGATCAAGTGTGACCCCCAGGTATTTAATTTTTATTTATTTAGGTCTAGTATCACAATTACCTTTGAGCCAAGGCTCTTTTACAAAGGTTCCATGTCAGATTACAGTACAATACAATTAATAAGGAAACAAACAAAAAGGAAAAAAACACAATACAAGAGCAATGTTCATATACAAGAGCAACAATCAGTTATTTGTGATTGATTCACATGAGGTTTTAGGAAAACAAAAGATGGAGGACCTTAACTAAAGACAGTGGGGAAAGAGGATGGTTGGGGGGCAGAGGTGATTGGAGCAGCCAGGGGCATTGTCGATAGCAAAACAGAGAAGTGCTGGTGTAAGGGAGGTGGGAAAGGCAAGGGGGTGGGAGGAAAGGAATATTGAGAGATATAGGTGCTAGGAAGAGGGAGGCTAAGACTAGGGTGGAGGTATGTTGGGCTTATTAACTGAGGCAGCACAGGAACAGGAGATAACGTTGTCGGGGGTCCATCACGGCCCGGATGTGTAAGGTGTACATAGGACTCAAGGAGCATCTAGCGAGCCAATGATTAGAGCCAAATACCATAGATTTAGTTTTTTTTGCATTAACTAATTAGTCTTTGTGCTGTAAACCAGGTAATCGAGGAGGAGAACTAATCAGATAGGGTTCGAGATAGCTTAAGATGGCTGTTGTCGCTCCTGAGTAAGACAAGATCATCTGCATACATGATCTTGCAGCAATCTGACAGTTTAGAAAGAAGAGAGTTAACAAAGAGTGAGAAAAGGATGATTTAGTATGTTTATATCAGATATACACGAGGTCATCCATAACAGGGAATTAAAATGTGTTGCTGACAGAAAATTAGGTAGTGCAGCTAGCATGAGGCTGGAAATAGATTTACTACAACAAGATCTAGATAAACTATCACTACGGGTACAGAAAAACAGTGTGATGTTTAACAGGAATAAGTGTAATGTCATCCATTTTGGGAAAAGAACATTAGACAAAAATATCTTATAAATGGACCCCCAACCCCCTTTCCTCCTTGCCCTATTCTTACAAAACATTGTACAACTCAGAATGGCACATCCCAGCTGTGGTTGTTGGTGCACCATGATTCTGTTATTACCACTAGGTCCAGGTCCACCTCTGCAATGGTTGCCTTAAGGTCACAAATGCTGTTTTCTAAACCCTTTGTGATGGCACACATGACTCTACTCTGCTCTCCATTCCCTAGTCCATTCTTCACCCTTCCTATGTCCCCGGTACTGTCTTCCCCTTTTTTAACCATCCTCTGTCCACCCTACCTAATTCCTCTCTCACCCATAGACCCACCTCCCTACTCTTCCCCCTGCTTGTCCCCATGGCCCTCAACCCCACGGGAATTTATTTCCCCATGGCTTCTCTCTGATGCTCCACTTTGGGGGGGGGGTGCATTCACTGCCTTCCTATCATTTATACTTCCCCTCTTGGCTAGTTTAAATGCCCAAAGAAGTAGCATTTAAATCTTCCACCCAGAAATGCTGCTCCTCTCATGGATGGAAGGAAATTATCTCCTCTGTAAAGGCCTCAACCCTCTCAGGTAGGACAGAGTCCCCGAAGTAGCCAACCCCCCTGCACCCTGCACCATGTCTTCAACCAGTCACTGAAGACACTGATGTGATGTTCCCTCTCCTCCCTCTGGCCATA
The DNA here is from genome assembly GCA_016271365.2 of Neoceratodus forsteri. Taxonomy (NCBI): domain Eukaryota; kingdom Metazoa; phylum Chordata; order Ceratodontiformes; family Ceratodontidae; genus Neoceratodus; species Neoceratodus forsteri. The sequence continues at coordinate 1,087,817,929 of CM057452.1, forward strand.
TACAGGTAGCACATCAGTGAAAGCCATCTGCCTCCCACCTTGGGACCTCCCCTCTGGAGGACCCTCACATCCTCCCTTGCTACTAACATGAGTGCCTCCTCTTGGCAGTCCCATCCCACCAGAACAGTGAAAGAGTTGTGTAGTGGCACCAGCTGAGGAGTATGTTCCCAACGCTCCACCCCACCTTCCAGAGCCCACCACAATCCAGTTAGCCATATTTCTTTGCACTGTCTGAGGCAACAATGGTGGAATAAGTAGCCCCCGGTGGGGGATGAGGTCTCCCAAATCCCAGCCAACTCAACCTGCAATCTAGTGACCTCCTCCTTCAACCCAGAGAGGTGCATGCAGATGGGACAGCACCTCAGTCTCCAGAAGGTCTCCCTGAAGACTGCCACTCAACAGCCACTGCACTGCACCTCTCCTATCATTCTCAATACTACTATCCCTATGCCCTTAATAACTTAACGTCTTTACCCCAGATAGTGTTCCCCTTTTCTGATTGGTTGTAGCTATACCCTTGATAGGTTGGTTCTATTTAACTTTCACATTGTAAGACTTTACTAGCTTTCCCCTTTAAGTTTAATTTAATCCTTATCACCTGAACCTAGATAGGATTTCTCAGGTTTTTACTCTGTCACTCCCTTCTTACCCCTACCCTAGATAGGAAGTTTCCTTTTTGTCCCCCCCAGTTATCTTACCCTCTTATCACCTGACCCTAGACAGTGTTTTATAAGTTTTCCTTTGTCACCCTCTTGTAAATCTTACCCTAGATAGGATTTACAAAGATAGGGAGTTCTTACAATACCTTTAACAGGTGCTTATAGTTCCTGTACTGGTATAGTATAGTATAGTATAGTATAGTATAGTATAGTATAGTATAGTATAGTATATACTTCTCTTTTGTTTGTTGGTATTTGATTAGATGTCTCACATAAAACTCCACTGGCCAGCATGCTATTGAAGTTGACAATTATAACCTCTGGGTCTAGGCCAGAATTTGCTTCAAACTGTATTGTACCAAGTGGCACCCCTGAAGCCATGTGTGTTGTATATTGACTTTAATAGCACACTGCCCATACAGGGTTATTGGGGGCATCTAAAAATGCCAATAATTAAAACAAAATTAAATATTTATTTAGAAATAGCGATCCTCACATTATCAGGACAGGAATATAAATGTCAAATGCTCCTTTTAGAACCAGAAATATGACATACCATAGGCCAAAGAAAGGCCCTGTAAACTGTTCCACTACTTCTTCAATGGTACTTCGAGCACTTGTAATTGCAAGCCCTTCTGTTTTTCCCATCTTCCCAAAATGTAACAGATCTGCAAGGAAAAATTCCTTCTCTTGGTGCTCTGGGAGCCAGACATTCTGTGACCCAAATGTCTGCTCACAGGGTACAATCTAAATGTCTGCCCACAGGGTACAATCCAAACGCTTCACGATGTGATGACATCTTAATTACTGCTTTTGTATACAAAACACAAACTCCCTCCCACCTAAACAAAAAACATTCTCTCTCTCCCTCCCTCCCTCTCTCTCTGTCTCTCTCTCTCTCTCCCTCAGAGTCAGTCTCTCTCTCTCTCTCTGTGAGGAACACATACTCCAAGTAAGCCATGACTTTGTAACCAGGTACAGCCCACTAGGCATAAGTGCCTGTTTTCAGGGGTGACCCGGGAGCACTGCAGCAGTTAAGTGACTTGCTCAGAGTTACACACTATGCAAGTGGAGATTGTGGGAATCAAACTCAGGTCTGCTGGATGTACCAAGCTTAGTCACAGCTCGTTACTGTAACCTCTAGGCTATACTACCAGCCCAAACTTACAAGTTTGTTGAAGGGGAGGTGGCATTTTAGGACGTGAGCACCGATTCTGGTTACTCCTACAGTCTGATATCCACTCCTACTTGTGTTATAATATGACAGTGCTGTCTTTGAATCAAGCATCACATAATGCTAACTGCAAAAAAAAAAACAACAACTAATTAATATGGTGTGTACAAGGGGTCTGGGTAACAAATATGGGTATGTGTACAACCCGGTGGGGGGGCACAAATAGGCACTAAAGGGCCCTGGCTTACATATGTTATTTTTCTAGCTACACCACTGCAGGCAGGTGGGCACATACCTAGCTGCACCACTCCAGGCAGGTAAGCAGATTCAAAAAGTGTCTGGCCAAGGCAGAGCCATACTCCATCTAACTAATCAGGTCCAGCACCCCCCAACCATCATCTTACAATTTCTGTACTGGCTACAGGCCTAGTACAAACATAGGGTCTACAGTAGCAGACCAGTGAGCTCTAATTACTTCATCAGTGCACTTTCCTGTTCGGTCTGACATGCCAATGTATTTCTACTCCACACCACAACATCCTTGGATGTGCAAAGGTGTGTGGTAGCTAAGAAATGAAGTATAAGTCAAGGCGTGTAGCATCTAAGAAATAAGGTTTCATGAGCTAATCAGTTGATAAAGCATTTGGATAGTTCAAGGGAGGAGAATTTGGTTTTACATAACAGTTTTTCACACACACAATAAAACTCAGAGAGCTTTATAAAGCAATGAGTCAGATCATGGGTGCAGGAATACATATGCCAAATAAGTCATGGTGGCTAATAGTTGATTTTAGAGAGGTGCAACATTGTGGACCCTAGTCATCAAGTTTTGTTTCTCCCCATTGCCTACTGCCCATCCCTATTCATTATGTAACTGTTGCACTCTGTTTGAGTTATACTAGTAGTGCAGTGACCGTATGCAAACAAATGGAGCAGCCTTCAAGTGCTCGGCTATATACCAAACACAGTCATCGATAACTGCATTAGAGCATTTTGTTTATGGCGAATGGGAATGCTGAGCAGGAGTAATCCTCTTGTGTTTTTAACAAATCCCAGTGGATCATTACATTCCACACAAGCACCTAGAACTGAACTTAACAGGCCAGTCTCCTCGCAGTTCAACTGGCTGTACCTATATCTGAGCAACACAAAATGGCGAATGGGATCTTTACATTCCAGGGAAATGCAGCTCAGATCTACACTTTGCATTGACTTCCATTTAATTTAGGGGTGAAGCAGAAAGCAGAGCAAAGCTTAGTTTAATGACTTATCTCTGTCACTCAGGGCAGTACTTGTAACCCTCTACCCTGCCCCACCCCACTCAACTGCACTTGCAGTGCCACGCACAACCTTCTGGCCCAGAAGTGACTGCAACTCTGAGCGACAGTGACCCACACTGTGGGCTTGTCACTTCAATGACGTCTGAAACTATTAAACTGCATATCAATCTGACAGACTACACCAGCACATATGAAGAACATGGACTTGTAGCCTTTTTCTGTTATTTACCATCTCTGTGTGAGTGTGTATATATATATATATATATATAATACAAAATCACACATGCCCACACAATACAAAGCATCATGGGCTGCATATGCAATCTCCACAGCCCATGATGCTTTGTGTAAGTGGGCATGTGTGATTTTGTATTTTCTTGAAACTTGGCTTCCCAGCCAAATGCCCTTTAGGGTAACCCTTGCCTCAGTGTTTGCACAGAGGGTCTTTGTCCATATATATATATATGTATATATATATATATATATATATATATATATACACACACACACACACACACACACACATATATATATATATATATATATATACAGATATTCTCTAGTTAAAGCTAGAGATTGGAAGAAAGAAATTCAGGATTATTTCTCCAGTGGATGGTAGAGATGGAAAAAAACCAGTTCTAAAAATAAAACCTCAACATTTAGCATGAAAACCTCTCTTTTTTTTCATTTTTTTTCATTTTTATTTGTTATACTTGTTGGCTAGATGAGCTAAAAGCCCATTTTCACAAGTGGCAAGTTACATTTAACATTTAGTAGACAGGGTCATACATCATCAGTTAGTGCAATAAATAACAACATTCACTAACCAATAACAATATAAAAGATAGAAAAACAGACAATAATACAAATATTCACTTATCCATTTACATTTGTTTAAAACACAGACACTTGGTGATTGAGTTAATCCACTTCAAAGCATTCACCTTAAAGGAATTTACTATTCTACAGTTTACAATCTCTCTTGGTATCTTATTAAAAAAAGTTGAGGCCCTATAAGATGCACATCTCTGGCGTATCGTTTTTTATAAAGAGGGACCTTTAAAAGTCCCAAGGTTAAAGACCTTGTAGTTTTTCCCCACTCAATTTAACAAATAAAGTTTGACTGGACAATGGAAGTAAACCCTTCAGACTTTTAAACACAAAAATAGATAATTTAAAGTCAATTCTATCCTGGAAAGATGGACATTTTGCTTTTGTTAACAATTCACAGTGATGTGTTCTTTGAGAAAGGCCAGTCATAAACCTCAAAACTGAATGATATGTTGATTGTAGTTTTTTTAACACCCTATCATGTGTTCCCGAGTAAACTATTAATCCATAATCCAATGTATTAATTAAAAAACTATGTGCCAATAGTCTACGTGATTCTGGACTTGAAGATTTTTTTCTAAATAACATTCCTAACCTTTGATGTACCCTCTTAATCAAGTTCTTAACATGGAATTCAAATGTAAGATTGGACTCAGTGTAATCCCTGAATAACAAAAGCTATCTACTAACTCAATTTTATTTCCCCCAAAATCAACAATTGACACATTTATATCTCTAATTACTCTTGGGCCAGTAAAAACCACCACCTTTGTCTTGGTTGTGGTCTGGATAAGCTTATGATCTAGAAGCCACTTCTGAAAGTTATCAGAATCACTTTGAATCTTCAATAACGCTTGGTTTGGATTTGGGCCTGCCACAGATAAAACCACATTGTCTGCGTATAGTGTTATCTGGGACTCACTGCATACTTTTGGTGCAGAATTTGTCAATAATGAAAACAATAACGGGCCTAAAATTGAGCCCTGTGGTACACCAGAGGTAATCAACCCCAGGTCTGAATATTCCTGTCCTATAGCTGTCCTAAACTCCTTATGCGACAAATACTTCTCAAACCAGGTTATCACTTCCTCTGCAAAATAAAACTCACACCAAGAGTCCAAAAATAAAGAATGATCAACTAAGGTGAAAGCCTTGATGAGGTCCACAAACACTCCAGCAACGGAGTGCCCTAAATCAAGGGCACCCTGTATACCACATGTGAACCACACCAAGGCTGTCTCTGTATTATGTTGTAATCTAAATCCATACTGTGAACCAGTTTGTAAGTTATACTTTAACAAAAATTCTTGGATTTGGTCAAATACCATTCTCTCCGTAAACTTTGATAATGGTGCCAAGTGAGAGATCGGTCTATAATTGGAAACCAAGTTTTTTGAACCAGTTTTATGTATATGCCTTATTATAGCAGACTTCCAGCATTTTGGAAAAAACCCCAAGGCAAAATTAAAAATTAAAAATAGTTGTTAATGGCCTAGCTAGGACATCTATCCCTAATTTTAAGATTCTAAAATCAATTTTATCCTGTCCTACTGATGGCTTTTGGTTTATATCTCAAAATATAATCGTTTACCTGTTCCACAGTAACCACAGAAAAATAAAACTTAGAATAATTAACCTCTAATTGAATATCAGAATTTTTTTTTATTTTTTATAGGAATATCTGTCGTTTGAAGCCTGGACAAATCCCCAAAATAATCATTAAAGATTTTAGCCACCTGTGTTGGATTACTTACTAATTGATTGCCATCCATTAAAGAAATTATAGTGTTCTGTACCCACTTTTCTACCAAAGTATTTAATGTGTGCCATATCTTTTTTGAATTGCCTAATGCATTTAACTGCTCATTTTTAAAGAACCCAATTTTTGGCTTTCTAACCAAATTCTTGCGTTTATTTTCCAAGTGTTTTATAAGCCTGAAGTGAACACTGGCTTCCAACTCTTAAATTGCTTCCAAGCTTTATCCGTTTTTCTCATCCAGTTCAATAGGCCTTTAGACACCCATTCATTGTTATTTGCCTTAATCCTCATTTTTTTCAGAGGGGCCAGTTAGTCTGTTACATGATTTAATAACCCCCCAAAAGTTTCCAACAACATATCTATAGCAACCATTGAATCTAATATGGACCAATCAACCCTCTCACGGACCCTATTAACAGCTTTCTCAGTTAAAGACTTTAAATTCCTGGTTTCAATATACTGTGGTGGACTCTTCCCTTGTTTTGCAGACCAATTACAATACACGGGGCAATGATCACTTATCCCATCTGCTAATCCTCCTGAACTTAAAATCTTTTCAGGGTGAGTAACAACTATCCAGTCCAATATCATTCCCCCGTGAGATTTATAATTATACCTTGTTACTTGATCGATCATTTGTTGAACACCCAAATCTTGAAACAAATTTAATACGGGCAGCTCTTGGTTAGATTTCCAATTTAAATTAAAGTTCCCCATTAAAATTCACTTCCTAGTAAATGGGAGAGATCTCTATACTTGAAACCTGTTACAGTAATTCAAAATGCAAATCATCCAGCAACATGCTAATAATAAATAAGCAATAACCCACGACAGGGTATGGGGTTATTGGGGATTAATCCACACCTTGGGTGCATTGTAAGACACGAGGTCACAGACACACACACACACACACACACACACACACACTAGTGTGTTAGAAAATAGGCTTGATAAGAATGTTATAATGTTCTATTTACTGTTATTTATTTTATTTGAAATTACTTAAACTGGGATAACCCCATGAAGATGTATACTCTCATTTTCATGGGGGTCCCTGGGAGGGTGACATCTGTCACCAGGGTAACATATTCCAGCAGAAATAGTCACATACAGGTGAAAAGAGTTTAGAACCAGAAGAGGTTTACCCATCACCCATGTCTGGTTCAACTGGACATAAAAGGAGTCACTCAGCATTGCAGTAGACTTCTTACCATTAAGCAGATAAAATCACAACTGTACACAAAAAAGATAATTTTAGACTGGAAAAAATAACATCCAGTATGAGGATAATGGTCAGTGGAACTTCTTCCTACATTTCTGAGTTTTGGTGAGCCCATGGGACAGAAAAAAAAAAAGTGTGTTCAAATGCAGCACTGCAAAAATGATTCATTTTGCTGGAATGATTACTTTTGGCTTTTCCCTGTTCCTGAAGTTAGTCCAGGTGGCGAGCTCTGCAATAACACTAAATGGGTCTTTTGTGTCTGGCACTGGATACCTTGCACTGCAGCTTCACAGATCAGTCCCCCTGTACACAACGCCTTACTGTTGCAGGAAACACTTACATTTTTTTCTATTAAAATAGAACACCAGCCACCAGCTAACTGCATGCTCATTATTTAGTGAAGGGGTTCTATCAAGCCTGTACCAGTTCGAATACGAATGTTACTAATTTAGTGTAGGCCGTGTGGGTAGTCACACTTGCTTGATTTTAGTAAAGGCTCCAGTTGGACAGGCAGGGTGAAATATTTTTTGTGGTGGGGGCAAGATGAAAAAAAGACCCTTTTATTGCCTGTCTCCTCCCCAAACTTATTCCTCCCACCCAACATATTTTTTTTAAGTTTTCCAAAGTTGGGTGGGGGGCTGCGGACACCTAGAGTTCCCAACCCACCCCGTGCATGCCTGTGACAGGATTAGCTCTCATTGCCAGGTTATCCTACACACACAGATTGTTACAAAAGTTAATACAATACCCTACTTGTGATATTGATAATGCAGAAATTAACAAAGCGATCATGGGTACTTTTGATACAGGCCCTCTGATGTGCCCTTTGGAAAAGAACAGAAAATACTTCTGCAAAAAGTTCAGCATGACTGAAGAATGTATCTATCACATCCTTTTGTGTGGAGTCCCTCAGAGTTCGGTGTTGGCCCCAATGCTGTTCGCAGTGTATATGCTGCCCTTGGGGGGGATCATTAGAAAGTATGGGCTGAGTTTTCATTGCTATGCCGATGATACTCAGCTATACTTATCTTTTGCTCCAGGAACACCCAACGCAGTAGATGTGCTGAACATCTGTCTGGCTGAGATTAGCGACTGGATGGCCTCCAGCTGGCTTAGATTGAACCCTGATAAGACTGAGGTATTGGTAGTGGAGTCGAACAGAGTTCGTGATGGAATGGCCTCTGATTCGGCAACTGGCCTTGTGCTAGGGGCCGCATCATTGATGGCCTCCCCTTGGGTGCAAAATCTTGGCATGATGTTTGACAGGAATTTGACCATGGAGGTTCAGATTTCTTCCGTGGTTTGTTCCTGTTTTTTCCATCTTCGTAACATTGCCAGGATTAAGCCCCTTGTTCTGCCTCTGGACCTCCCTACCCTGATACATGCCTTAGTCACTTCTAGGCTTGACTACTGTAATGCCCTCTATCTCGGGATCTCTGGGGGCTCTCTCCGCAGACTGTAGCTCATGCAGAATGCTGCTGCCCGGCTTTTAACAGGGCAGAGTAGATTTTGTCATATTACACCTGTGCTACGCGAACTGCACTGGCTGCCTGTCAGGTGGAGAGTGCTCTTCAAGGTGGGGCTTCTCACCTATAAGGCCCTTCACGGACAGGGCCCTGGTTACCTGTCAGATCTCCTGATACCATCCTCCTCTTCCCGTAATCTCCGCTCTTCTGGTGCCGACCTTCTAACTGTTCCAAGAGCGAGGTTAAAATCTGCGGGCAACCGAGCATTCAGTGTTGCCACTCCCGCTTTTTGGAATTCATTGCCAGCTGCAGTTAGGGAGGCCCTGAACCTTACTACCTTCAAGGTTTGCCTAAAGACTCACCTATTCTCACATGCTTTTGGGGTTTGATTATGATTACGTATATGTGTTTCTTTCTGTTATGTACTTATATGGCATGAAATGCTGTAATAATTTCTCTACTTCTTTTATTGTGCGGCGCCCAGAGCCTTTGGGATTGGGCATCTTTTTAAATAAAACTGACTTGATTTGACTTGACTTGACAAACTTGGCATGGCTGAAAAGACCCAAGTTGCCGGCAAGAATTTAATTTCTACAATAAAAAGACCATGTTCATCTCTGAAACACATCACTTCCTATAACATTAAAAGTTGCATTTTATGATCAACTTGATACAGAACAGAGTATTTCATTTAGAAAATGCTTTCTTACTGCTGTAGATCCAGAAGAAGATGCGATGTAAACTTTGATCACCATAATGACTATCGCGGTACAACATCACAAAGTGCAAGAATAGTGTCTTCTTTGAGATAACGGTAGAAACTATGTGGATGCAGACAGCAAAGTTTCAAATGTCACAATTATCTGCAGAGCTGGAGCTCGAGAAATTGGCTAGGCATCCGACTAGTGGTAGAGATGGGCTCCTCCTGCTTACACAAGGCCTAGCAACTGCATCCCAGAAGGCAAAGAAATATTTGCATAGTATGTGAAACATATAAAACGAGGGAGTGGGGAGGACAGCAGCAGAGGGTGGAAGTGGGAGGGATTGATTTGCAGCCAGAGGGTTAGCTGGGGAATGAGGGACTGGGGGCGACAGCAGCAGGGGGAGGGATTTGGGTTGTAATGGCCACTATGCAAATGAGAGGAATGAAGAGCACTCTTTCATTGGACCAGTTCATTTCTCTCATGTGAAGGCCAGCTCCTGCTGTGAAATTCCAACGGCTGTAACAGTGGGCTTCAACGTTCATTGGTGCATCACGGTCATGCCAACAGTGCATTGGACTCTTCCCTGACACGCCTCTGAAATGCGGTACTATCGCAAGGTGTTTTCTTGTGCAAGCAAACACAAAAATGGCAAAGAAAAATATTTACTTTTCCCTACTGGTGTCAATGGAAAAGCCATTTGATCTATTCTTCCTGAGTGCTGATTTTTACTCCTAGGTCATCACAGTAAAAATGAAAGACAGTGAGTGCAAATACAAAATAAACTTTCTGTAGTGTCAGTTCTAGAGCACACTGTAGCACTAGTCCACATTATGTTTTTAGCTCCACTTCTGAGAAGTTAAAACTCAATGTAACTCCCCATTTGTAATGCTGGTCTCTCAGGTCGGCCTCTTTACAACTGTATGCGATTATTAAAGTGCACAAAGTGCATAGCAAGAACTATTCCCTCACCATGACCCATGTCAAATGTACCAGAAAGTGCAAAAATTAATTATCAAATTTAAACACACACACACACTGCTATATATAGGCTGCCACAAGTCAAACAGCATTTTGCTAATCACTACCGTTTTAATCTGCCAATAACATTGTTGAAGCAGCCAAATTGCTACTGCATTTCCACAGGCTTCAGATCAAAGTTCATTTTCTTTTTTAAGGTCTGACTAAAAAGTTTTGTATTTTGGCTAATAAGTTCAGGGGTAGCTAACATGCTACACAGTATTAGACTTCAGGCATGATTTACATATGTATGTTCACGTATATATTAAAGGAATTCTGAATAACACCCTGCTGTACTATGACAGCTTTTAAGAAGCAGCAAGACAACTGTAAATGTCTTTCTGGTCCACTTGGATATGGATACCTCTGGTTGGTAAACCCCTCCCCCATTCTACAAACCCATTTACCTAAGCCCGTTTTCTAATTAAATGGATTTCTTCTGAAATCTGGAAGTTAATACAGAATACAGACATGGAGCTGGTGTCCACAGTGAAGTAGTATGTTGCTCACACACGAGTGCCTGCCAACCCCTGGGCCCTCAGTAAGTAGTACACAGTTTCCAGGTGATCCTTCAGCAGATTTCCAGGTGGAACCCTGCACCACAGCAGTCTAGCCTTGCTTACCTGCTGAATGCCGAGCACTGTCACTACAGAAAAAGAGACACTTTCAGGAGAACTGACAGTAACAAATAAGTCCTGGCGATCCTGCTGCTGAGTGTGTCTGTGAGCTGGCTGTGGGGGCTGGCGAGCCACTAGACAGAGCTCAGGGTGTTTTGCGAAAGTAGCAGCGGTTCCCTCACTTTTCCTTCCCTTGCCTCTCGCTTCCCTCTTTCTTTGTCCATTTGCCTGGCAATGGCAGAACATTAGGAAGCTTACATCCAACAAGGAGAACGCGTGAGAGCCTAACCCCAGCAGCATGATGTCTTGAAGGCTGAGAGATTCAATGCCACCAGCAGGCTGTCACTTCCAACCTCCACTGCATAAAGCGCTCTGCACAGCCACACTTGTCTTCTCCGTACAAACCAAGAGCATGCAACTGCAAACCATCTTATTTGTGGAGGAGAAAGATTTGATTGATAATAGGATGTAAGGACGAGGGACCAGGGATGACAGCAGCAGAAGGAGGGATTTGGGTTGTAATGGCTGCTATGCAAATGAGAGGAATTGCACTCTCTCATTGGTGTGGTTTATTTCTCTCACGTGAAGGTCAGCTCCCACTGTGGAATTCCAACGGCTGTCACAGTGGGCTTCATCGTTCATTGGTGTGTCACGATCACGCCCACTGTGCAGTGCGCTGCATTGGTCTCGTCCCTGACACACCTCTGAAATGCAATACTGTCCCAAGGTGCCCAAGGTGTTTTCTTGTGCAAGTACACAAAGACAAACAAGCATTTGTCAATGCCGAATGTTGCTTGCTTCTATGTGCTGTTTAGGTATTTGAAGTCATTGAGTGCAAATATTGAAAATTTTCGAACTTACGAGCGTGTGTAGGAACTGCACAACGCACGCTCATAAAACAGTCATTTTTGGGAATTTTTTCACCAAATTTTCAACATAGCCATTTTAAGACCTCTGCTCATGAACAGTGTCACTGTGATTTTGTTAATGTGTCCCATACATTGAGTTTGCACACCGACTGCGCCATTGTGCGCTACATGGGCAGGATGTGAAAAATGACAGCTGTACTGCTCATGAGGAGGTGTGGTAAAATGGCAATGTTGAAAATCTGGACTGAAAATATTGAAAATTTGCGAACTTACGAGCCTGCATAGGAACTGCGCAACGCACGCTCGTAAAACAGTCATTTTTAGGAATTTTTTCACCAAATTTTCAACATAGCCATTTCTCTGCTCATGAACAGTGTCACTGTGATTTTCTTAATTTGTCCCGTACATTGATTTCACACACCGACTGCGCCATTGTGCGCTACATGGGCGGAAACACATTTTGGGTGAGATGTGAAAAATGACAGCTGTACTACTCGTAAGAAGGTGTGGTAAAATGGCAATGTTGAAAATCTGGAGTGAAAATATTGAAATTTCGCGAACTTACGAGCCTGCGTAGGAACTGTGCAACGCTCACTCGTAAAACAGTCATTTTTTGGAATTTTTGCACCAAGTTTCAACATGGAGTTTTGGGGACCCCTTCTCATGAATGATGTCACAGTCATTGTGGTATTCAGGCCTGAAGGGTGATTTCGCAGTCACTGCACAGTCACTGCGCGAAATCACCCTTCGGGCCTGACTTAACACCATGACAGTGACATCATTCATGAGAAGGGTCCCAAAACCCTATGTTGAAAATTGGTGCAAAAATTCCAAAATGCCTGAGATATGCAACAAAGTTGAAACCCCTATCTAGGCCATTATACAGCTTACGGCATTTCCTCAGTTGCGGTCGGCTTTGAAGAGTGCAGGCGTGTTCCTGGTCCACGAAGATCGTCTCACGAGTCCGAGGTAAGTATGGGGTGGGGGTGTGGGGAGGCTGGGTGCGCAGTGGGTGGGTGCGGGTTGTGGGAGGGGTCGGGAGGCGCTCCATGGACCGTTTTCATTTTCAGGTTAAAATTTAAAAAGACGTCGTGGGACCGTTTGCCATGCTGGGTGGGCTCCCAGCATGGCACAAGGATATTGGGGCGTTCAGCCGGCGGGGATTAAGGCACCCGCCGGCCTGTGGACTGATTGTCACGCTGGGTGGGCTCCCAGCGTGGCACCCTAACTGGGGGAGGCGCGGCTCAGCTGGCGGGGATTGAGCCATCGGCTACACAGTGCACGTGTGAGGCGCATGCGCGCCTGTGTGTCAGGGGTGGGATAGCTACGCTTCTTATCTCTGCTCACTGAGCGTGCTCCCCTTTCAACTGTATGCCACTGCATTTTGGAGCATACATAGACAGCTCCAAAATGCATTGGCTTACAGGGGCCACGCCTGCCAGCTCACTGACTGAATTGGAAGAGGAGATGACACACCTCCGAAATCTCCGATGATGGCACTATGTTTCTTGCACATGCGTGCAAGCAACATAAAAATGGCTCACTCACCCACACTGAACACAGAAATATGCACCAATTCTGATTCTTGATTGCTGATAAAGAGCAGTTTTATTCATCAACTAATCCCAGCATGCAGGGAGTGCAGAGAGAATGCTAGACTTGTTGTCTCAACGTTTCACACATGAGCATTTTCTCAAGAATCAAACTTCATGCCTGTTTATAAGAATATGGGAGTAATAACTGTTGCCTCTTAAGGTTTAACAACAGCTTTCATGCAGGTTGGGCAGGAAGACCACAAATAAAGCTGAGCAGTTCTTTCTGCCCAACCAGTGCCCATCAGACCCACAACACCCATATACATATTATAAGGCAATGGATTTATTGGAATCTCGGATTAACACCTTTGAGCTAAAAGCTTGTTTACAAAAGTTCCATGTTATAAGGCAACAGACAAGATACGCAGACATTACAAAATAGATAGGGGTATATACAGCAGGCAAGTACATTATGGTACATACAGATACAGATTCAAGCAAGTAAAGTTAAAATTCATCAAGTATGAGAGGTCAACTTTATTGCAACAGTATTTAGAGCATACCTAAGGTGGACAAGCAATTTATAGTGGTAGCTGAGCTTTAGAGGGTGCAGGTAGAGTTAAGGAGGGTCAGAAGTGGTGGTGACCAAAGGAGGGGAAGACAGAATAGATGAGAGCAGGGGAAGGGTGGGGGCAGAAACAAAGGGGTGACAGATAAGGGGCAGAGTGGTCAGAGGAGTGGCATTGGATAGGAATCTACCCAGGGTTATGCAAGTAGGTGATAGGGCAAGGCTGGGTAATGTGGGAGGAGAGAGTATATGGAAAAGGGTTTTAATGTGAGGGGTGAGGTGAGGGAAACTGGGGGAGGGGTGAATATGGGGAGGTAATATTTGTAAAGAGAGAGCAGAAAGGCAGGGGGGATAAAGAGGGGGCATTGTGGTAAGTGCTCAGTGGGGTCACACCAGGCAGGGGAGGAAGTGAGGGGGAGATGGGTGAAATGCATGACAGATAAGCTATCAATAACAGTAGGGTTAGGCACAGGAATTGTTCCTTTATTGGTCCAATGTATTATCTGTTATGGAATGGTTTGTAACCAATCAGAATGGATTATTTCAAAACTTTCCACCAGTTTTTGTATCAAAAACTCTTATTTTTTTCTTTAAAGGGGTGTCTCATGTTAGTAGCTTCAAAATGCTTACATTCTATTGGAGTACTCCATATCTGTTATTGGGAGTCTCCAGGTTTTCTGTTAGATGAAACATTTTTCTTGAAAAGGAAAACTCAATTTTCACAAAAAACTATTCAACATGATGTACAATACATCTTTATTTACAGTTACTGGGTCTCATGTGGCTGATAAAGTGTATTGCTACATCCCATTGGATTGCCAAAGCCTCACAGCTGTGTTTCACAATTCCCTGACCCAAAGAACTGCAAGAAGACACTCCTAATATGCAGTATGAGGCCACAGCATTTCTACACTCATTAAGAGTGTCACCAGGGCTTCAGTTAACTCCAGTTTGGGGAGTATTTGACTCCCAAAATAAGTCAAAAACTTCAAAATAAGGGGAGAAGTCATTGACTTCCAAATGTAAAAACAAAATTGGATGACTTCCAAAACTGAAGGCACAGAAGCTAAGAAATTATGAATTTTTCTAAAAGCAATTGTATTTTACCACTAATGTTTGTATTAACATCCACAAACCGATCCTTCTTAGAATACTGGCTTTCAAATTATGAGATCTAGGAAGTATTATGGCTTCCAAAAATTGGAATGACCGTCAGATTTTGACTCATGGAAGTTTTTGACTTCCACAAAAAATAAATTATCTGAACCCCTGAGTGTCACCTCAAGCATTCTTTAAGGATGTGAAAGACAACACTCTTGACAAATGCAGAGACGCCTCACCATATGCAATAGTTTATAAATTGTCCAGTTTATTTAAACAGTGAAAAATAAAAAGTTTGGGTGAATAAAAAAGTGGGAAAATCCATATTTTGTAACTTGCACATAAGGACCCTTGTGGTTTTAAAAGTCTTGAACAAGCACCAACGTCTAATCATACCCACAGCAGACCCAGCAATGGTTAAGTATATAAATATATAGAACAGTCCATCTTGAATTTAGAATCTTTACAATCAGTGTAAAAAGTTTAAAACTACGAATATTCCTGCATTTAGTATACACACAAATATCCTTAATAAATAAGAGAAACACATGATAATTCTGAGAAGAGGAACACCATGTCATAATCACAATAAACACCTCCATGGCAATCTATATTGCCACATGAATGCCTTTTGTGTAAATAATGTCCCTCCATCTTTGGCTCAGTTCTCAGTAAGTATGGTCATGGGCAAAGATCTGGTAGTACAGACAGACTACTATGTAGCTGGGTATTGCTTGCAACTGCTAGACTGCAGAAATGTGGATGTAACTGGCTTTAAACAAGAGGACCAATGATCCTCCTTTTAAAAGCAAAATATGACAAGTCCTACTCTATCCTAAGCTGTTTCTGGTATTTTATTTTTCATTTTATATTTTGCCCTGTGGCCCATCACAGACAGCTGTTCAGCATTGCCATGCTCCACCCCACCCGGCATTTGCCTCCCTGGTCCACCAAGCCCTAGGGATCACCAATTACATGCAAATGTTGAGTTTTCTAATCTCTATTTTTGTGTTTTGTGGCTGTTGTATTTGTGATTCCTGAGCAGTTCCCCCTGTGTGTATATTAATGGTTTCACCCAATGTCTTCTATTGTGGAGATGATCAGTGAGCTGGCATCTGTTTTCATTTGGCACAGTCATGCAGAGGCCATTTGAGTATCTGCTTGATGCAGTGGTGTGGAGGCCATAGGATGAGAAGGTTTGTGTTTTTTTGGGGGGGGTGGAGAGAATTATGAGGTTAATGGACATTTGGTGGCAATGATGTGGTGACCGCATGATAGGGGAGTGAGCATATCAAACACACAGTGCAAGGGAACAACTATACAAAGAATAAGAGGCAGTGGCGGAGCCAGGTTTGGGAGAATTTGGGAGCCGGGGGGGGGCATTCAGTCAGTCATGGGCTCCACAATGGGCACTAAACAGTGAATAAAGATGGTGGCAGGGCATCACTACTAACACTTGGGCAGCTAGGAGGCGCCCCAGCCCCAGCCCCAGCTCCGCCACTGATAAGAGTACAGTTCCTCACTGATTGGATAATGCCATTTAATCTGTGTTCAGTGTGTGTTGCTGAGATAGCTTTTCTTTCTTTGGACTTGTATTGTTTACTAGCAGCACCACCTCCACTCTTTTAGCTGATGTTTTCTTTTGTTACTGTATGATATGTGTTATTTCCTATTCTGTAGAAGCACTCAAATGGTGCATACATTTGTAATACTGAAAAGTGAACAATACCAAGCAGCTGCACTTGAATTTGGTGGCCATAATTTCCACTTAATTTTTTTCTGTGTGGATGACAACCTCGGTCAGTTTGTCTGTTATTGTTTAAATGATTGATACCATCTATCCAACGTATCATCTGCATTTCTTTTAGAAAGCAAAGTAGAAAAAGCATGGTATTGTGAAGACAGAAGTGATGTAAGGTCCCTCTAGTCCACGCCTCCTGCCATACAGCACTTACTATAGCCCAGTTTCAGTATGGACACACTCCAATCAAAACAGCCAGAATATTACCCTACTCAGGCTGTGCAACCTTCAGTGTAATTTCCCAAAAGGAATCTGCCTAGTTCTACTATGAAGCCTGAACAGTACAAGTTCCCACAACTTCACTGCCCAGCCTATTCTACATCTTAATTGCACTCTGTGAAATTAATGCTTTTGTAATATTTTCCTTATTCAGCCCCTCTCCTCTTAGTTTGAGGGCATGCCCTGTACTAGTTCTTCTTATATTCACAAGCTCAAAGACTGGTACACACTTCCTCCTATCTATTTCTGTTAGTATTCAGAAAACCACAATCATGTTTTATTTATTTTGTTTTACCGGGGAGGTGAACTGGGTCATGGATCCATTTTTGGCCATGCCTGGGGAATAGGGTACAACAATAAATGAAACATACAAAAATTCAGTACATAAACAATATGCAAGCAATAATATCTGATGGGGGGGCAGTATTAGACAATATCAGATTGCCCAAGGGGTGTAATGAGGCCCGATGCCACAGGTTAGGGCCCTTATAGCCCCTTGAAAGTTTGGTATAGCCTAATACTACTCACCCTGGAGGGTATTACTGCGCTTAGAAAATGGCGTTTTTGTTACACTATAAATAAAATGTGTGAAAAGATGTAAAAACATAGTAAAAAGTAATTAAACAAACATTTGTCAGTGCTGAATGTTGCTTGCTTGTATGTGCTGTGTAGGTATTTGGAAGTCAGTGGAGTGCAAATATTGAAAATTTTCAAACTTACGAACGTGCGTAGGAACTGCGCAATGCAGGCTCGTAAAACAGTTATTTTTAGGAAGTTTGTGACCAAATTTTCAGCATAGCCATTTTAAGACCTCTGCTCATGAAAAGTGTCACTGTGATTTTCTTAATGTGTCCCATACATTGATTTACAACACCGACTCTGCATTGGTAAGGCTAGATGAGTGAGGAAACTCGTTGTGGGCGAGATGTGAAAAATGACAGCTGTACTGCTCATAAGGAGGTGTGGTAAAATGGCAATGTTGGAAATCTGGAGTGAAAATATTGAAAATTCGCGAACGTACGAGAGTGCGTAGGAACCGCGCAACGCAGGCTCGTAAAACAGTCATTTTTAGGAATTTTTTGACCAAATTTTCAACATAGCCATTTTAAGACCTTTTCTCATGAACAGTGTCACTGTGATTTTCTTAATGTGTCCCATACAGTGATTTGCGCACTGACTACAACGCCATTGATGCATACATAGCAGAAACACATTTTGGGCGAGATGTGAAAAATGACAGCTGTACTGTTCATAAGGAGAGTGTGGTAAAATGACAATGTTGAAAATCTGGAGTAAAAATAATGAAAATTCATGAACTTACGGCGCATAAGAACACGCACAACGTCAAAACAGTCATTTTTAGGAATTTTTCCACCAAATTTTCAACATTGGCTTTTTGAGAGCCCACCTTATGAACACTGGCACTGTTATTTTGTTAATCAGTGCCAAAAGGTGATTTCACAGAGTGACTGCGAAATCACCCTTCGGGCCCGATTAACGCCATGACAGTGAGAGCATTCATGAGAAGGGGTCCCAAAAACCCCATGTTGAAAATTTGGTGCAAAATTCCAAAAATACCTGAGATATGCAGCAAAGTTGAAAACCCTATTTATTACATTATACAGCTTACAGCATTTCCTCCAGTTCAGTCGACTGCAAAGTGTAAAGCGTGTTCCCAGTCCACGAAGATCATCGCCGAGTCGGAGGTAAGTATGGGGTGAGGGGTGTGGGGGGAAGCGTGTGCAGTGGGTGGGTGCGGGTGGGGCCCAGACAGTAAGGGACCATTTTGTGTTGCAGTTTTTTTATGAAAAACAGGAGGACAACACGGGATGTTGCCACGCTAGGGTGGGCTCCCAGCATGGCACAAGGATGGCTGTTTGGGGGCTGTAGAGCCAATGGGGATTGGGTGCCCCATCAGCAATAGCATCTGTTGCCAAGCTGGGGTGGGCTACCAGGCGTGGCACCCTATGCTCTGGGGGGGACAGTGGAGCCCGGCGGGGGATTGGGCACCCGTCGGCTATAAATGTGTTGCCGTGCTGGGGTGGGCACCCAGCATGGCATATGAAACTCTGTTTGGGGAGCACAGCACTGCCGGCGGGGATTGAGCACCCTGTCAGCTATACAGTGTGTGCGTGGGGAAGCGAGCATGCAGTATGCGTGCGTGTGTGTGTGTGTGTGGGGGGCGCGTATGAGCAGGCAATATCTTATCGCTGCTCACTGAAGCATAGCTCCCCCTTTCAACTGTACTCCACTGCATTTTCGACTGCTGTCATAGACAGCTCCAGCAGCGATTGGAGAACTGCGGCCGCGCCTGCAAACACACTGACTGAATTGGAAGAGGGCTGCCACACCTCCGAAAACTCGGATGATAGCACTATGTTTCTTGCACATGTGTGCAAGCAACATAAAAATGAAGAAGCGAGTTGTTGTAAAATAGTCCCTCTGCTGCTGCATGTGGCAATAGAGAGTGATCTGTGTAGTAGTATTTATTTCTGTTCAATATTCTTCCAGGACATCTCTATGCAGGCGAGTTCCCCCTCCCCTCACCAGAAACATGATAAAATAGATACAAAAGCATGGTGTGCAGTTTGTAACTGCACCTGGGGCCGAAGTGGGATTCTAACACTGCAAGAAGTGGAGCAGAATGGGAGTGTAGTGCTGGAGTGGGATGGGAGCATGCTTGAAGCTCCCATTTCCATGTTTGAATTCTGCCACCACCAACACAGACAAGGATTTGTGGCTGAATGATTTTTTTTTTCATTTAGTGCTGAGCATCGTGAATGTGGAGGACTGTGGAGAAATGGCTGAGAATATGCGGCCAGGATAGTGGCAGAGCACAAGGCAAGACCACAGCTGAGAAACAGTTGGCTTCTTGGTGTGGGCTGAGAAATGGATTATAGCAGGGTTCACAGAAAAGGAAGATATTTTTTGTTTTCACTTCAGATAAAGGGATATTGCATTGTGAGGAGGGATGGCTTACTCAGTCATTCACTCATGGTAAACAACAACAATCAGTAAACTTCTGAGGGGGCTCACGTTAACTACATGGAGAAAACAGTTGCGGCTTCTTATGGCTTCAAACTCATGGCTCATGAATACTAGCAGTACTACCATGTGATGAGGCAGGGTGCCTGGCACTTGTTATTTCCCGGTCTCTGTTGTATGATAAATATACTCCTTGGCAAGGGGTTCAGCCAGTCAGAGGCCAGGAAATCTCTCTACCCATTTTCTACAAAAAAATAAAAAAAAACATATGCACATAAAATATGTACAAAATTATGCATTTACATAAAATATAGATCACTATCTACCACTGCAGTTGCAGCTAGAGTTGTTATTTAGCTGGCTTTAAATGTTTGTTTAAAAATACTGTAGTAATTTTCAAATGGGGATTACATTCGAAACCAACAGCAAACCTCAACAAGTTTCATCCATAGCATGTAAATAGATGCTCAGCAATTTTGTTTTGACATTCATTCATGAAAACATTTGGCTGTGGTTTTTCTCAAAGACATCATTCCTTCTGTGAGTTGTAACTTGCCACCAAGTATTTTGGGAATACTGGTAGCCAAAATTCTGTGTGTAAAATTCACAGTCATTTGTTCAGCTCACTGAACTGGAGAGGGAGAACACCTAATTGTGAATACAACTGACAATAATGGGTCAACTTGGACAACATCATACCTCTCAACCTTTTCTCCTCCAAATGTGGAACATTGTATCTCAAAATGTGGAACAAATGAGCAAAATGTGGAACACTTAATCAAATCTTTACCTAAGAATCTCAGAACACTGTTAACATGTTTGCATTTATGTTCCAAAGTCTGTTATTAATTGAATAATATATTTGTTGCACCATTTACTAAAGATTTTTGCTTTCAAATGTTGACACTGAATGTGGGACAAGTCCTCACAATGTGGAACAGGGAGCTTTTGTGAAGTAAAATGAGGAACGTTCCTCGCAATGAGGTACAGTTGAGAGGTATGGACAACATTGTTGTGAATCTTCAAATATTATTAAAGAGCAAGTATATTGAAAGTTTTAGTGTTTTCGATGGTTGTGGAGAATCATAATCAGGGCTGAAATTTTTTCATGGTAAAAACTTGTGTATTTCACGGGTCCTGCATGGTAAAAAAATGTTATTTTCATGGCTCATGCACTGCACAACATAGTGTAGCTCTGTTTGATTATGTTGTCTTCCCTATCACTGTTTTGGGCATTTCTGTTCCCTCAATGTCGATAAAACAGTTACATTCAGGTAATATAACAAAGTGTTTTCTACCTGCTTTGGGACATCCTTCCCTTTTAAAACTAACTGCAGGGCTGCTGTTGTGGCTTCGAACCCTTTCCTTGCTAGTGCTTGCTGTCTCTTTTATTTTAAAATATGCAGAGATGTTACCTTTTTCCAATGAATAACCTCATAGTTTGGGTAGTTCTTTATATTTTAGGCAGCTTCAACTGGCAGTTCCGGGTGGTCAGAAGAGAAGGAGTAGGAGTCATGGTCCGCTCATGCGTGCTAGTTGCTAAGGCAAGGTACTTACACAGAATGAGCAAATCTGTGCTTTAAAGCAATTGTTAGGAATTGTGCACTGGTGATTTTCACGGGGACTACCGATTTCACGGAAATCATGAAATTTGTTCACCCGAAAAATGTCATCTAATCATAATATGTCACTGTGTGTCCCTTTATGTTAATATTGTGAATGTTTTCTTGTGCTATTTATATTTATGCAATAGGTGTGGGTGGGTAAACCATTACTTAAATTCCTTTATTCTCACTGGTGTTGAATAAACAATGGTTCTAAGATTTATCCAACATCTTAACATCAATCAACCACCATTTATTCAATAACTTAATGTCAAACACAGTGTCAGTCAGTTGGCACTACTTAGCAATAATTTTATACCACAGACAGCACTTGCACAGCCAACCAGCAAAGTCTCAGTTCTTAAAACAACCTCTCTCTCAATGCCCACAATCCAATGCAGCTGTTTTTTTTGTGCCTCTATTTTCTTCTCTCTCCTCTGGGCTCCCCTCATTAGAGCACTCTGGACTACAGTCCTCAGGACTAACTGGCATACTCTCTGACTGCAAACTCTTGGCCTTTATCTGACACCTACACGGTTGATTGCTCACAAGTAAAAAAACAAAAGTAGACTGTAAAGTGCAGGATCAGCCAGATAAATGGACGTGATAAGCCAGATAAATGAAGTGCAATGTATTACATTAAACTTAGAAAACAAACAGCCATGCCCACACTACAGTGATTACTTATCACTCTCGCTAAGTGAGAGATGAAGCTGCCATGTTTTCCCAAACCTCTGGCCCTCCCACACTTAACTTACAGCCAATAATAACATGCTCTGTTAACATACGGATGTGGACTCCCTAGCAACCATGTATCCACCCCCAGCAACCTCTTGCGAAGTACACATTAACGCACTAGAAACCAGAACATAATCCCTCCTATTTCGTTTAAAGAAAAGCCATAGAAACGAAAAAATAAACAAATAACTGCACCAAAAAAGCATCCTATTACATAAATGAATGTGCAATGGAGACATCATGGAATACATAATTTATCTGCACTTGAGCAGTTTAACCTTGGACACCTCACTCGTGGCTTACGCCACTTGAAAGGTTACCCGAGGTCAGTCTACTCTTGTGCAGATAAATCATGTATTCCACTTGTCCTCATTGCATATCTCATTTATTTGTTATGGCTGCAGTCAGAACATTGAAAGATTTGGTCCTGCTATGCAGAGCACATGGGGACTGCAGTGTGAACTGGAAGTTGCATGATGAGAGGATCGCCACGGTATCTGTGATCAGAGCAAAGTTCTCTCAGTATAAGAGCTAGTTCTTTTTAACTTCAAAATGTGGCCATTATGTATTTAATCACTAAATGAATAATCTTATCACAGAAAGTGTCATTAATGTTGATTGTGTTCTCCACAGGATCAATCTAAAGCTACAAAGATATTATCTAATCTGGGATTGTCAGGCAAATTGAACACAACTCTCCAGTTGCAGACTAGCTGTATCTTTGTGTTTTCATGCATGTTGTACCATATTTTTCCTAATGTTCTGCAGCTTTACAGGATACTGTGCTGTTCGGCTCAGATCTATTGCACATGCTGGCAGTGTGTTGGAGCGTCAGTGTTTTGTGTGTGTGTAGTTGTGGATGATTGTGATGTGAATTGTTCAAACTTGTGGCTTAGCATTGGCAGTCGGTGATGAGGAAACTGAGGTCAGTGTGTGAAAGCTTTTGGATTTTGAGGTGCTATGTGATAGTTTATATTTTTCATATAATGATATGCTTATGGCATGGCTGTTTGTGTGTTGTTTTATTACAGTAATTTACCAGGAGTGGGCTCTGAAGTCAGATTATTATTCTGTTTGATTTTTGCAATGTTCTGCTCTCCCTTTTTTTTATACATCACTTGCTGTTCTGTATTTGGGTGTGGTGGAGATTTGTGGCTTGTCATGAAGAGACATATCCTGTGTCATGGAACAGGGCAGCTGTAGTCACGATGGTACACTCAGTTATACACCTACGAGCTACAACGCATACATACACAGTCACACACACAGGCATACACTTATACATGCACACACACACGCATGCACACACACACACACAGACACACACACACGATGTCACACATGTAATTTTCTCAATCTTGTGGTGCGATGATCAGATCCAGATTATGGTAACTTTGTGGGGCGATGATCAGATCCAGATTATGGTAACTTTGTGGTGTGATGATCAGGTCCAGATTAAGGTAACTTGGGGCACTTGGCTCAAGAGAAATCTGGGTCCCCCCTTGGCATAAGCATGACCCTTTGTGGAAGCACCCCAACCCCTTGCACATCAGTTGATGAATCTGTATGAGATGCAGCTGTGCTGCAGAACACTTGAAATCTGATGGTATGTATACTACAAAGTAGTTTGATATGAAACAGCAGCAGCATAGGATCAAAAAAGTCTGCTGAAATTCATGATTCCCTGGCTGGTCTCCCTCCATTTTCTTAGTTACTGTCTCTGTCTCTCCATGCCTGTTATGTCACTCCCTCATGATTTTGCCGAAACAAAAAAGAACACTGACAGCAAGGCTGTGAGCTAAGCTGCACCGCTGCTATTGAAAACTGCTGCTACATGCTGATCCTATTCCTGCTATCTCTGCCTCACTCCTCCAACACTATGCTGATGATCATATTTCTCTCTCTCAGCCAATCCCACTCCCAAAGCCCCAGACAGTTCCAAGGCAGCTGACAGTGCTAACTAACTCACTCACTAAGCCTAGGTGGCCACTCCTTGAGCCTTGGAGGACCATTTGACTGGGTGGAAATAAGCGGGTCTTGTCTCAATCGCCAGTACTATGAGTCCACTAACTTCACCCCTCTGACCTAGAGGCACTGACTGCACATCTGCCTTTGCCTTATCTGCCACAGTGCATGATCGCATCTGTGGATCCAACTCCTGATGATCGAGCACCATCCTCACTGTACACTTATAATTTGCAATCGCTCTGTGTTCCTGACAGTGGCAGATGGTGACCACATGAAATCCAACTGGACAGTGGGCCAGTGATGGTTCTCAGTCACACATAGAGTTGACTGGACTGGACATATTACTTTAAATTTCATAAAATGAATTCAAGTCCTGGTCTGTATTTCTGTCACCGAACACGTAACAGGGAAGCAACTTTACCAAGCAAGCTGCTGCTAGCTCCTGAAGGGCTCACTGCTACCAAATGAACCAAGTACAGCACAGAATAATAAACAGTGCGAGCACAGATATCAATACTATCCTAAAACCAGATAAAAATGATCCCTCTCATATATCAATTAATGTTACAATCTTATTGAAGTAACAAAAATTCACGAATATCACACCATTTAGATAACACCAAAACAAAAAGGGGGAAGAGGAAAGGGGGGGGGGGGTATTTATTTATTTATTTATTAAGCATCAGTTTACAACCTTTGAGCCAGAGGCTCATTTACAAAGGTACCTCGTCACAGAGAGGACAATACAGTGATAACAACTTGGTACAGAGAAACAGTGTACAGTTTTTTTGAGGATACAGGAGGACAAATGAGATCAACAATTTACAACATACAGGATTGGTGAAGTTAACATTGTTCAGGGAAATAACAACAGAAAAACATAGGCTATCAATACAGTGTGTTTTAGTGGAGTCAACAGGAGGTAACAGGAACCAAGGGTAGAGAAGGTAAGGATTTGAGCAGCCAACAGGGGCTTTGTCAGAGAGTGAGCAAGATAGCTTAGAAACAGCAACAGCTGCAGTAGTGAGAAGGTGGTTCCAGAGGGTAGTTTTAAAGCAAGAGATTGTAGGGTGTCTGAGATACTGGCAGGAGGAATTGTACCAAGAAGGGCACAGTAGAGGATGGCTCGTTGTCCATGAGAGGTCCTTGCCCTAGGTAACTTCAACTTGGTTTTACAGGAGGACCATGTTGAAGCTAGTGAGTTTACATGGTGGATAACGGCAGTCAAACCAGGAGGACAGAGCCCAAGGAGAGTTTTTTTTGTAAGGATGCAGGTTTGATACCTAAGACGTTCATTAAGATTAAGCAGATTTGCCTGGGAATAAAGATGGCAGGTATGTGTAAGTCCGGGAGCACCTAAGATTAGTCGACAGGCCTTATTTAAGGTGAGTCGGATTTTGTTTAGCGAGGTCTGGTCAGCAGCCCGTGAACTGGTAAGCCATAGTCAACAAGTGACAGAGTGGAGGACATTGTTTGTGGCAGTAAAGGATTCCCAACCTAATATTGGTGGTGGAGGCTAAGGCGGAGATATGGGAATGGAAGAAGAGAAGAAGAATCAGCATTTATATAGCTTTTCTTACATCCAAAGCACTTTACAACAATGCTAGACTGGTAGTGAAGTGACTGAATGTGTGGTGGCGGCCATATCGCACATCATCACCCACACACAGCCTGGATAATTGCATGAACCGGTTTATGGAAGGGGAATGTTGGCCAGGACACCGAGTATTCCTTACTCTTCAAGAAGAGTGCCCTGGGTTCTTTACTTCCACCTGGACACCCACCAGGATGGGCAGAAGGACCTCGGTTTAACGTCTCATCAAAGGACGGCACACCCCAACAGTACAGCACCCCCAATACTGCACTGGATGCTGAAAATTTTTAGGGTGCAGGTCCAATCCCGTGTGGGATTTAGAACCCACGACTCTGGTCCAGAGGCAGATGTGTACTAACTGAGCCACGCTGACACCTGGAATGTGAGGGCAGGGTCAAAGGTTATCCCAAGGTATTTGTATGTGTAAACTTGTTCGAGTGGGAACATAGAGCTGGCGAAGACTTGAAGTTGGAAATTACTAGCTTTGTTTTGGGGGTGGGAGAAGATCATAGATTTGGTCTTTTTAAGGTTGATAACCAGTCTATGTTCTTTAAACCAGGCTTCCACTTCTTTATAGGATAATTGCAGGGAATCTTGGAGGGTGGTGGGGTTACGGTCAGAAGCGAAGATAACAGCATCATCAGCATAAAGGAGGAGTTACCAGTACAGGCATCTGGCAGGGTGTTGAGATAAAGGGAAAAGAGCAGGGGCCCAAAAATAGAGCCCAGGGGAACCCCAGATCAGATAGGGCAGAGGTCAGAGAGGGTGCCATTGATTTTTACACGCTGGGACCGGGCAGACAGATAGGTGGAGCACCATGAGACAGGTCCTGTGGCAAAGCCAGCGTGGCTGAGTGCATCCAGCAGGAGAGGCTGGGATACGGTGTCAAAGACTTTTGACAGATCAATGAACACTGCACCAGCAAGAGAGCCCAAGTCCAGGGAGGAATGGAGGAAGTTAGAAAACTCGATGAGGGCGGTATTGGTGCTGTGCTCAGCACGGAAGCCATGTTGTTCAGGGCAGAGGATACTGTATTTGGTAAGAAACTCAGATATTTGGAGGATACTACTTTCTCTAAGGTTTTGAGAGTGGTAAGAGGATTGAGATGGGATGATAATTACTGGAAAGGGCCCTATCTCCACCCTTATGTATGGGAGTGACAGTGGCAATTTTCCAGGCAGATGGAAATTGCCCTAGACAGAGTGATTTGTTGAAGAGGCTAGTGATTGGGGCGATGACCTGGTCCAATGCCAGGCTGAGGAGTCTGGGGTCCAAGGAGTCACTGCCAGTGGTGTTGCTTCTTAGGGCCTTGGTCAGATACGGTCTGACTTCATTGACAGTAACCCGGTGGAAGTGGAAAGATGCGTGTGAGGGAGCAGGGTCAGGAGAGGGGGGGGGTCAAAAAAGTTGCTAGGGAGTACAGAGCTAAGGTCAGTAAAGGATTTATTGAGATGGTTAGCAATGAGGGTAGGATCAGTAGAGATAATACCCTCAATATTGATTTGGGAAGGCGGAGGAGAGCGTGTACCACCATTTAGTTGTTTGATGTTATCCCAGAAGGTTCTAGCATTCTCCCAGGACGAGGTGAGTGAGGCCCGATAATGATCGGCCTTGCTTTTATGTGATGGCCCAGGTACATTTATTTTGGGCAGCAGCATATGCCTGGTCTGTTGGCAGGGCAGCCAGTTTCCATGGCTAGGTGCCACATGTTATCCCCAGCCTAAGGAGTGGAGTAGGGAAGGAGTGACCCAGGCAGTATGCTGTACCTTGGAAACTAAGTTTGGTTAGGTGCTAAGATATCACAAGCTTTGTTAAATATTAAGGTGAAGAAGGCCAGGGCCAAATCAAGGTTAGGGGCAGTCTCAATGGGATACCAGTCAACTTGGCTAGAAGTTGCTTCCAGACCTCTCAGCCCACCTGGTCGCAACCGCCGCCGTAGGGGTGGCCTGTCAGTGGGTTTGGTTAGGGACGTAATCAACGGAATAGAATAGGGAGTGGTCACTGATTCCATCCGGAGGACTTGTAGATTGCAAACTTGGTTAGGGTCGATTGGTGAGGACTACATCCAGAAGAGTGCTCGACCCCATTGTGGGGTTCACCCTTCTTGGTTGGGTAAATAAGCTGGGTGCTAGGTCAATAGCAGTAAAGGAGCCGCAGATGGAGGAGGATGCGGGCTAAGCCAATTGATGTTTAGATCACCCATGAGAATATGCTCAGGGAATGTGGTAGAGAGGTGAGATACTCTATTAGAGGGACCAGGGCCTGAGTTTGATTTTTGGGGAATAAGGCGGAGGTTAGAAAAGGGGGCCTTTAGAGGGTCGGGGGTGAAGTTTTAGGAGTAAGGCCTGTGCCCTCAGAGTTAAGGACAGGGGCTGGGAGGGCTACTCCAGGAAGGGAGTCTTTGATATAAATAGCACAGCCTCCACCCGTCTCCTCACAGGGTCTCTTGAAAGAGGAGTAGCCAGGGAGTGAGACAAGGGAGTCAGGGTAGAGTCAGATAGCCAGGCTCGGACTAGGGAGATGATGTCAAGTTTGTGGACAGTGACCCAACATTGGAGTGAGTCAAATTTCTTCAGGAGACTGCAGATATTCATAGAAGCAATAAGAAGCCCAGGGGATCTAGTCAAGGAGTTATTGTGGGTTGGGCCAGGATTGGGATGAATGTTCCCTGACAAGAGTTGGAGGAGAAGTACAGCCCTGATCAGGGGGGTGTGGAAGGCATTTTTGCTTCGAGCGAGATAGTAGGAGTGGGAGAGCTTAGAGACACAAGGGGTGGGCAAAGAGGTACAGGATGGGCAGGCTAGTACATTAAGTTGCTCGTGGGGGCGCAAAGGGGAAGCTAGGTGGGGACTGGGAGAAGGGTATGATAGGTTGGGGTGCAAGGAGATAGTAGAGAAGGAGGAGGCGACTCGGGGCCCCAGAGTAGGGACCTGTGGCCATGGGGACACCTGGGTTAGATGGAGGCCACGTGAGAAGGAGGAGGGAGAGGCATGACAAGAGAATGAGTGGACTCAAGAGAACAGAGACTCACAAAGTGCTAGAGCCAACAAAAAGAATATATAAAGTCCAACAGAGGAATAATGAGCTTTAAATAATAAAATAACAACAAATTGAAAAACTGTTATCGCAAGCACAGGCTGCTACAAGTGAAGCACCAAATAAAAGAAAAGTGAATGCAACCTTTAAGTGATGCCTACAGGAAGATGTTGGTGACAGAAAATAATAGCTTCAAAAGGACCCCATAGTGACTGAGCCAACACTGTCAAAGTGCAAGACAAGGTGTAATAAAGAGATCAAGTAACCCACTCAAGTCCGAATTAATGAATTTTGATTGCTGAAATTGCAAAAACATGAAAAAATAGCATTGGACGCTAGGCTGCTAGAAGTAAAGCGCCAAAGCTGAAATAGAAGAAAAGTAAATGTAATCTCATAAAGTGATGTCTACAGAAATGATGCTGGCTGTTAAATAAGATACTAAAGAAATAGCAACTTTAAAAGGATCCCACAATGATTAAGCCTGTGTGGCCAAACCACTGTTAAAATAATGTGATGAGGGGACCTGCTGGAGTATAGTACAAAAACGGGGGTTGGGTGGGGGAATTAAATGCAAAGACTGCAAAAAAAAAAAAAAAAAAACATGAAAAAAGGCATCAAATGCCATGCTGCTAAAAGTAAAAAGGAGACTAAATATAATACTTAAGCTGAGGCCTGCAGGAAGGATGCTGAATACTAAATGAAACTACCAAAAATATATCAATTTAAAAGGGTCCCAATGATGGTTAAGATAGTGGGGCAAACAACTAATGAAATGATGTGATTGGGGACCTGCTACAATATAATGCGAGAGGAATTAAATCACAAGAAAAATACTGGATTTTGGTTGAAAAAAATTGCAGAACACAACAAAATAGCACCAACGCCAGGCTGCAAAAGATGAAGCGCCACAGCTTAAATGCAAGAAAAGTAAATGTAATCTCACAAACTGATGTTTGCAAGAAGGATGCTGACTGTTAAACACAACACCAGTAAAATAGCAGCTGCAAAGGGACCCCATAACGATTGAGCCAGCATGGTCAAACCTCTGTTGAAATGGTGTGGTAATGGGGCCTGCTCTAATAAGTGCATATGTAGGATCTGTGTGCTTATGCATAACAGCTATGAATGGTTGATGGAGAGGGTTGAAGTTTGAACATGTTTCAGACTACACAGAACCAAGCTATGATAACAAGTTTTATAAAATGGGGTACAGAGAGGGAGCTAGCTGATTTATTGATAGGGGTCAGATGACAGTGCATTAAAGCACCCTTACTGGCACAGTTAGGGTGAAGGAGTTTAAGTGAGATCCTTGGGCACACCTGCACTTGTTCTGTAAGGGAACGTCATTTTGCAAAGGGAACCATTTGCAATCATTCCTAAGGGACTCCCACTGTAACTATACAACACAGAGCTGTCCTTGCAAAGTTATTGTCCTCTACAGAAGGAGTGAAGGTTTGGTGGAATCTCAGACATGGGGTTCTGTCTAGCCAGTTATCACACCTGTCAGTATTAATGTTGTCCTTACACCCACCTGTCCCTCGGGTCACCGCAGTATTTAGTCTGTGGTCTGCCTTGTAGCAATCACCAGGCGTGGTATTGGCAGTACAGCAGTGTGCTGGGAAAAAGACAGCTGCGGTGCACATAACGATGGAAAGTGACATGCAGAGAGAGAGAGAGAGAGAGAAAGAGAGACAGAGCTTCTAAAGTTGTAAATGTAAAGTGGTGCAGTGTCCCCTTTTGGTCTGTCTCTGCCTCTTTGTAAACTTATCTGTCCTATCTCTCTATAAATGTTTATGGTTGAACTCCTTCTGTCCCAGGGATGAGCTAGCAACACAGACAAGGAGAGAAACCAGTAAGAGTGAGAGAGACAGAGACAGAAAGAGATGTCGCGCATTGGAGAGGGGCAGAGAGAGCAAGCAGTCAGCGCAGTGTTTAGTAAAAAATGTCTCTGTGTTGTCTCATATACAGACATCACGGAAAAAGTGCTTGAGGTGTCCTGAGAGAGGTAAACATCAGGAGTGAAGTGCAGCAGTTGGTACAGTACTTGTCACAGGTTCCCTTCACCCCAGTCAAGAGCAGTGTGGTCAGGTAGTGTCTGCAGCAGCGATGCAGGACTGAAGTCTATATATTCTCTCTCTCTCTCTCTCTCTCTGTGAACTCTGAGTGGGAACCTCCATGCCATTCCCCCACCCGTGCGTACATTAGGCAGCCTGTGTTTGCCCATCCCAATGAGAGAGAGAGAGAGAGTGCACAAATGTCATTGTTTTTGGGCTCTCAGGAGTGGAGCTTGGCAATTAGATAGAGAGAACGAGACATGGGCAGCAACAGTGAGTGAGAGGCACAGTGGGGAAGCAACATTGAATGGATGCTGTGTCTCCTCTCTCTTTAGCTTGCGGTGTGTTAGGGAGAACCTAGTGGGGGAACAGCATATGCAAGTACCAACTGCTAGGAGAGAGAGCGAGGCACACACACACACAGAGCATGGGGGGAGCACAGGAATGTTATTCTGCATGGTACCACAGGATGATATGAAAAAGAAATGACACAGATCACCTCAGCACTGCATCTGTGACATTTCTAAGTGCATATGTGCAGGAAACTTGTATTTTAGTAAGGGACTATTTTGCAAGGTGGCAGGATACAGTACCTGTTTTGTTGTTTAAACAGCAAAAAAACATCTTTTTGATATTGTTTTGCTTCTTAAACATAACCCATGTTATAAGTGCAATATTCCACTACAGGGTGTGCTATTATTGGGGATTATTGCACACCTGGGTGTTGTGAGGACACTCAGCCTGCGGCCTCATGCCTCACAACACACCCAGGTGTGTGTTAATCCCCAATAACAGCACACCCTCTCATGTGTTATTGCTTACTTATTACTAAGCACATTGCACATGCAAGATCTGTGATTTTGTGCATGAATAACAAGAAGAGGGGAGGGTTTGAACCAACTACAGACTGTACAGTTCAAAACTATGCAAATAACTGTCACTGCAATTCACAGCAACATTTTTCCTTTACTTTAAGATAGTATCCAACAACACCAGCGCTGTCTTTTGAACACACAGGAGAAATAAAAATAAAACCTTCTCACCAGGGTCTAACTGACATCCCAAACATATCCTTCAAATCTGCCCTTGGCTCAAATGCATCGTATCCAAGTGAGCACTGCTTATTACTGAGTGAGCAGGATACGTAAAATTAAGTCTGTTCCTGCATACATAATCTATCCATTTTTTCTTTAAATCCTCATCTTTAGGAAAGAAATGAAGAGAAATTCCTTCCTTGGCAATATTACTGCAGCCTTAAACAATGCAGTTCTTTGGCATAGTAAACAAATTGTACTCACACCAGGGTAAAAAATAGTGACAGTAAACAGTAATGACAAGGCCTTACATGTCTTTAGGGCACTGGTATTACAACGCTGGGGCACCACAGTGCCGATGTTCAGATTCGCTGCCTCCTCCTGTAAATCCTACCCCCCGGAGATAGAATAATTAGAAGGGTGTGTATGTGTGTGGGGTGCATGGAGGGCACAGCCCCACACAAAAACAGGGGTCGGTGAAATCAAGACTTGGCACTGTGATGACCGATGATGGCTACCTGCCGACGCCTGCCATGGTGAAACCAAGACAAGGCAGTTTAGCAAGACAAAACAATTTTATGACAGAACACAAAGTTCAGTCACAAACTGCCATATAAACAGACTGGCCACAATTAATATAGTGACAGTTTATTAACAGACACAAATCAGAGTTTCAGAATATATGCAGCATGAGAATAAAAATGGCAACTACTGACTCTAACATGGACTACAAACACATCAAGAAATTAATATAAATAGCATTGCTTCATTTAACATGGTAACAAGGAAAGATAAACTAAAAAAGAAGAAAGACACATGAATATACACAGTAATTGGTCCAAGTATGACAGACACCAGGTAGTCCGCACAGCCCTGACATTACTCTAGAAACAGCTTCAGTCCTTTCAGCCTATCACTTGCAGTTTTAGTAGGTCTGATAGTGAGCAGTACGGAGCAACAAACATACTGTCTAAAAAAAAATAACATAGCAAAGGTGTGTTAAAACATAAGAAAATTTTAGTGCTCATGTTCATGAAACTGAATGATGAACTTTCAAAAACAATATAGGGGATAGTGGATGGGCAACAGTGAACAATAACACTGTTGTTCAATTCGAGAGGTTGTCATGACAACCAAGCAAACCTTGTGAGCAAAGCTCGAGAGGTTTTCGGTTGTCATGCAACCTCGAGAAGTGAGAAACAGTGTTGCTGTTTACTGTTGCCCATCCACTGTCTTTTATAGTGTATGGGCAAAAGTAAACCGAAACAGCTTGTGACTGCCTCCATGGTGGAGCCGTGATGTCGATGACTCCCCGCCCTGTCTGTGTCCGTAAAATCACTCCACTCCTTCTGGTTCCACAAAGATAGTGTTACTTCAATTTTAAAAAGAAATACTGCTGTCCTGCTTTTTGCTGGGTACTATTTAAGAAAATGGCACTTACTAAAAGACTGTACCATCCTCCTGTGCCATCGGTGAACTGCTGTGAGCATTTTTCGAATGTCGCCGAATCACAACTTGCGCATGCGCAAAACGCAAGCTGGGCTGTTGTACCATTGTTGTGACGTACTCACGATGGTACAACAACAATGTGACATCACATCAATGGTACAACAAGTCTAGGGAAAGCCAGAGTTTCAGAGACAACGTTCTAACATACACTATATGAAACTACGCAACAGGGATGCTCAAGTCCACTCACTCTTTAAATGTGGTAATATACCTTTGCAATGCATTATGCAATGGCAGGTAAACTATAAAATAACCGTGATTTATAGTCAAGGGCTAGTGTTAGACCCTGTGTAGCTATGATTTTAATTTCCTCCAATAACATTTTTTTTATTTCTATACAAAATGACTAATTTGATATTTACTTTCTTTGTAACATTATTCAAGTGATCTTGAATACCCAGTGTCTGGTTTAACAATATACCCAATTAACTAAAAATTTTAACTGCATCTAGTAATTGATTACTAGATTCCCAGATTCCTAATTTGTTTCCGAACATATCTAACTTCTGTCTAGTTCCAGATACCACAGTTTCATTTTCTTTTCATTCAACAATCACAAATTACTTGAAATCCAAATTTGCAATTTTAAGTAAGTATCCTGCAAGCTTCTTCCAAGTCCGCTCCTGTTTTCCCTGCACAGTACAGTGCCCTATCATATGTTCTCTTTCCACCTTCTCTAGGTTGAATATTGTATGTCCAAGCATACTGTACCTCTTACGAAGCTAATCAGCTTTGCAGTCCTGTAAGTGACCAGAACTGTACATTATAATTTAGATTGAGCTTAGTCAGATATCTATACAGTGGCATTATTATATCTATTGATCTACTTATCAAGTTTCTCTTAAAACAGGCTATGGTTTTATTTGATTTTCTACACCACTGCATTGTGTCCCATTTCAGTTTGTTCTTTACTATGACACCCTTGTCCTGATCAAGCTAGGTGTGATGTAGAACCTGTTAAAGGCATGTTAGAGACCTTTCCATGAAATACGTTTTAGTGGAGCTCTGTTGCGCTGCTTGAATTCTGTACATACATCCTGTCATTTGCTTTCCTTTCAGGTGATTGTTGCTGATCAAATGATATTCTTTTTTTTTTTTTATTTTATGTTTATTGTTTTATGTCAAACAACATACATTTTATATCCAAGATTAGTACATGGCATTGAATAAAAAATAACAATAAGGTCGCCACACCTCTTAATACACTAAATTGTACATCCCATTCTTATTGATACATCAATGGGGGGTTACAATAAATGAAACAATATTTAGATAAACATCATTAGCTGATTTAAGCCCATGAGCTGCATGGTCAAAAATTACTAAAGAGGTTAAAAAAAATTTCTCCTCTAACATAACCACCTAAAAATTTAGGTAGATCAAGACATGCTTTCTCTAAGCTGAGGCATCTGTACTGATGCTATTCCATTTATCATTCTGCTAGCAATTCACTTTAACATAGAACTATAGGAACTTTGGTAATCAAACTGAAAAGATCTATCCAGCAACCCTTCAACCATCTTACTTATATTCATTTTGGTAAATGCCTAGGTCTGGTGTTTTAAATGATATATTAATACGGTATGTAGTATACTAGGCAAAAAGAAAAAAAGGAAGAAAAATTCAATCTTAGCTGAATTCCAGTCCACGGAAATTTTGGAAATTTTTCCCCACACATAAATTTCTGGTCTCATTAAAGTTCCAAATCTCAGGCCACTCAGGTCTCTTCCTCTTCTGAAGAAATGTCCTCTCTAGTCGATCGTTCATCAGCTCTTGAGCATGCTTCAGCTCCATTTAAGCACCTCCATCGGGCCTGAGAAGATACACCTTGCCCTCAAATATGATCCATAGCCTTGCTGAAATAAAATACCATGCAGGATTCTGGCCTCTCTCAGCATAGCTTGCACTCCATCCATTTTTTTCCTTTTTTGCCTTGTGGCGTAGCTAACGTCCAAATATATTTGTATGGTGTTTCCATCACATATGAGGGGACCTTTCTGTTTAGAGGTAGCCAGCAAGTAGTCTCGAGTGCCCATATCATCCGTTACTAAGACTGCAGTCCCTGGTGCTTAAGGATTCACTTGTCGGCCTCGTAGAGCTACGTGGTAAGCTTTTTGCGCCATCAGTACCTTTGGGGTTACTTCTTCACCCAGTTGTTGTGGGATCCAATTGTGTAGAAAGAGGAGCAAGTGATCACCCTCAACTCCTTCTGGCAGCCCAATTAGTCGTATATTTGCAGCTCTCACTTGGTTTTTGAGTGTTTCAGGCCTAGCTTTCATATGCGTGGTTTCTTTCACCACTGTAGAGGCAGCTCCGAGAGCCGCATCAGCTGATCGTTTGGAGTCAACTCACGTCTGGATAGCTTCCACTGTAGATTCTAGGGTAGCGACACGATTAGTCAGACCATCAAATTTATCTACAAGTCCTGCTACAATAGAAATTAGGTGGGTTATCTTAACTCCAAGTGTCTGTAGAGTTTCTTTCCCCTGTGGGAAGCATTTTCCTCGATGTGGTCTTGCACCGAGCGCGTGGTGTGAGCCAGAGTATTCGATCTGCTTTTTGCTCCAGATCCAGCTGCTTGATCTCTTTGAGGGATCCCCATACTAAATTAGATGCTGTCCAATAATTATTTTTGTAAATTTTATGAAGATCGCTGTAGATACAACAGGAGATTATATTCGATATTAACAATACCAAGGTGGAGCTCTATTGCTTAGCAGCCATTTTGCTCGGGCTCAGCCACGCCTCCCCTAGTGATATTCTTCTTTGCATTTCAACATTTAGGGATAAATATTTCCTAATGTTGCATGCTTCCTGCAGCTTGTTCTGGGTAAAATGCTCCTCAGATGTACAAAGGTGTGAGGACAAACTGAAAGATCCCCAATGGACTCAGATACTGATCCTAATAATGCAGTAGTGCTTTATGAAAGGGATTTAAGATGCTCACCAGGAAGAGGAGAACTCAGCATCCCAGAAGATGCTCTCCATCTCTGGAGAAAGAAACAGTGCAATGCTGTCAAAGCAGTGCCACCTGTCTGAAAGAGATTGAACTGCTGTTTGATTCCCCTTGGGGTATGGAGATGTAGGCAGATGCCGTGCATTGGCACAATTAGAGTAGGTGCAGGCACTTGGCATCATGCCACACAAGTGTCTAGTGTGAGGTACAAGAAAATCCAGGAAAAAATGGCCTGATGCTGGATGAGAAGGACCCCAGTATATTCAGGCTTGGGTCTCTTCTGCGTCACCCCCCTGATGACGTACAACAGTTGGGATTATATCCCTCTATCCTGGCCCTGTCTGGGGGCAAACCAAGGTGGTATTAAGTGCTGAATGGGAGGTCGGGGTGACAGGAGTCAGATCGGTGAGGGGCCATTTTCTTTTTTACAGGTTTAAAGAAAGGAAAGAAGAAAAAAAACATTGAGGCACAGCTTTCTTTATTACAGGTCACAGGATGGCGATTGGAGGCTGGGGGCCACTAGACACCAGGGAAACATGTGGGGGGATGGAGTTCAGAGGGTAGGGGGGTGCCACTAGACACCAAGGAAAGATATAGAGGGATGGTGATTGGAAAGCAGGTTGCCACTAGACAACAGGGAAACATGTAGGGGGACATGGATCGTAGAGTGGGGAGTGCCACGAGACACCGGGGAGGGGAGTTGCTGACAGTTACAAGGGGAAAAAAGAGACTTGGGCATCCTCATCACCGATGACCTGAAATTATCCAAGCAGACCACTAAAGCAGTAGGTAAGGCTAGTGGGATGTTGGGGTCTATTAGTAGGGGTATCACAAGTCAGAAGAGGGAGGCAATGATCCATTTTTACAAGACACTGGTTAGGCCCCATCTGGAGTACTGCGTGCACCTTCACAAGAACAGTAACCAAATTGAGGCAGTCCAGAGAAGGGCAACCAAAATGGTGCAGGGACTGCATCAGAAAACATATGAGGACAGATTAATGGAGCTCAGTATGTATACCCTAGAGCAAAGGAGGGAAGAGGATATGATCAAAACATTCAAACACCTTAAGGCATTAACAAGGTGAAAGAGTCTAACATGTTTCAATATAAGAAAAATAGCAAGACAAGAGGACACGGCATGAGATTAGAGGGAGGCTGATTAAGGGGTAATGTGAGGAAGTTCTTTTTCACAGAAAGGGTGGTGGATGCATGGAATGGCCTACCTCAGGAAGTGGTGGATATGAATACAGTGCAGGGCTTCAAATAGGCATGGGATAGGCATAAGGGAGCAGTACAGATGAGTATGAATAGATAGGCCATTGACAGAGCAAAGGCCGATGGCACATTTATAAGGTAGAAAAAGAAATGGGCAGACTGGATGGGCCTTGAGGTCCTTATCTGCTGTCAACTACTGTGTTTCTATGTTTCTATGTCATTCCCTGGGCAGGACAGGTTACACATAAGGGTACACACACACGCATTTACTATGGAAAACTGTATTTATTTATTTATACGGGAAACCGCTGCCCAAGATTTACTGTAAAGCCCAGATGCAGTAAATTTAAAACAAACCCTTATTCACATTAGAGGACTTCCGGTGATGTCACCGATCAGGATACAAGGGTAAAACTTAGCTCTGCTGATCCTGGGCTAAAAACAGACTCTCTCACAAATAAAACGCAAAAATAAACAAAAACGAGTATCAGGGAAAGTCACAGCATTGAATGCGAGGCCAAAAAAGGACTGTATGCACCCCCTGAAACAAGGATTCGGCAGGATTCTCTCACCCTTCATTAAGCTCTGCAGAGATTCAACCAGACATGGTGGCTCCAAATGGGGCCTCCTCTCAACAACCCAGCAATGCTACCATTCTAGCAGAGTTACAGGAATTCAGGACTGAGGTTCGTACTTTCCGGTCAGAATTAACTACAGAAATCAGTAAACTTTCATCTCAAGTTACTGAGGTTGAAGCACAACATACTGAATAAGATGATCGGACTGACAGGCTGGAACACATGGTAGTGCACTTGCTAGATGAGCAGCATGCTTTAAAAGAGAAATGTGAGGATTTGGAAAATAGATCGCGCAGGAATAATTTGAGAATACATGTGATTCTGGAGAACGAAGAAGGGAGAGATATTTTACATTTGTGGAGGAGCTCCTCCACAACTCTCTGCAATTAGACCCAGCTTTTAAATTCGACATAGAGCAAGTCCATATGGCTCTATTGCTGAAACCAACTCAGACAGACAGATGACCTCGCTCCATCATAATTAAGTTTTTAAACTATACTACTAAACAAACTATCCTTACCAGAACCTGGAGAATGAGGGATACTAAGTATAAAGGAAAACGCATTTATTTTGACGATTACTCCCCATCTATTTCAGCCAAACACAGGGCCTACGCTCCAATACTCCATCTTTTAAAGCAACAACAACTAAAATTTGCTACTCCATACCCTGCTCGACTAGTCATCATGTTTCCAGATGGCCCCCAAGCCTTTGAGACACCAGATGAAGCAACGAAAACTCTTCAACTCAGGGGCCTGGTTGAATCCACCCAGGAAGATTTCTCACTCAGGAAAACTCGGCAAGGCCTCCGCGATGCTGTTTGGGACACTGCTAGGGATCCAGGTTCCAGAAAGAGACAGAGTCAAGCAACCCTAGAGGATATGAAAAAACGTTTACAAAGATTTCAGCGACCTGCACCAGAGTGAGTGGCAAGAGAGGTTCTGCACAGACTTAAAAACCGGTAACTTGATGCAGAGTTGACTCTGCATACAGGGACTACACAATGCAACTTGGGGAAGTCTGTTTGGGGTGGGGACATTGGGAAATGGAAATCCTGTTTGTATTCCCAAGCTTATAGATGGGAAAAAGGTTAGTGAATCAGAAGGATGTTTCTGAATTTCCCTTGGATTATCCCCCCCCCCAAAAAAAAAGCTTGCTGACAGTCCTCCCATAGTTATTGTTTAATTATGCCATAGCCCAGGAAAGGCGGTATGACTTAATGCATTTTTTGCAGCACTACATGTCCACCTGACCATTATAGGGTCAGAAATCCATCCCTAAACAGTCGACGTATCCATAAGGCCTTACTGTAGATGAGGCACACAGGGACCATTTCCTGGGGGTCTCTGTTCCTCATTTTTATTTCCAGTGCGGCCTGCTGCACCACTAGGTACCAGGGAAATAGTAGTCCTGGGGGCCCTTGGCATTGCCTTGACTCCCCTCAGGCGCATACATCTGCCTCTTCAAAGGAGAGGTATCTGTCCTCTACCTACTTTGGGAGCCACTTAAATTTTCTGCCAGGTTTAGAGATCTGTTACAGCAGGTACAATTTGCTGGCACAAAAAGTTGATGCCCTGTTGGCATGATTGTTATTTTGGCAGGCCTAAAAGTACTGAGCATCATGTATAATGTTAAAATGCAACAGGCCTGCATGTTTAGTTGTTATAGGCCTAGTGCCGAATTTTTTAGATCCTTGTAGTTTTAAACACTTGGACAGTGTTATGGTGTTTGAATAGAACAACAGGCAGACATTATAATTCGCTTATATCAGTGACAGTACATAAAAGCAATTAATAATACAATATTATTGAACATGGGGTGAAAAGGCATACATACCGGTAGGAAAGAGATATATTGTACTTTTAACATGCAGGAAATATGCATACAAGGACTGATCAGAAGTAGATATGGCTAAGTCAACTTTGATTTTATCTTTAAATGCAATGGGTAATCAGATAAAGCACTCTCAATTATTTCAATTATTCAGAAAAGAGAGACGGGTTTATTATGCTGCAGGAAACCCACATGTCCTTGGACGAACATAAAACATTTCAGAGGTGTGGGTATTCTGTAGTAACTGAATCATCCTATAGGGGTGGGAAAAGGAGAGGGTTGATGATTCTACTCTCCCAGGAGGTGCCCTTTGAAAAACAAAGTGAGACTAGTGACCCGGAGGGCCGCTATGCCATAGTGACGGGCAAGCTGTACTCAAGACCCATTACCCTGGCATCTATTTCCCTCCTTGGTCAAGGAAGCCCTTAGCAGTAAAATTCTTCGTGGATTTAATGTCCCTCATGGAGGGACAATTGCTGCTGGGGGGAGACTTGAATATCACTTTAAACCCCTCTTTGGATGCTGATACTCCTCTGGCCCATAGATCTAACGCTCTCCAAAAATACACAAAACTGACCATCACTTCTCTGAGCTTGGTGGACACCTGGAGACATTTTTTCCTAAGACAAAGAATACACCCACTGGGCCCCACATGGGAAGTGGGGCTCGACTGGACTACTTTATAACCACGGTCGAGCATTTTAGACTCATTTGTGATGTATGGCATGGGATTACCTTCTTATCGGATCATGCTCCTCATATCTCAGGGTGGACTTAGGGGCAAATAAGCAAACCAATTGGCACCTGAACCTTGCCCATCTTAGGGACTAAGAGTTCCTTGAATTGGTCCAGGAGGCTGTACCTAGAATTAAACAAGAAAACACACAACATGCAGTTGCCCCCACAATTGTGTGGGATACTTTAAAAGTAGTATTAAGAGGAGAGATCATACGATTTTCTGTCATTAAAAAATGGCAGAGGGACAAAACACATAAAGACCTGCAGGAGGAGCTATTACATTTACAGCACTGGCCAGATCAAAAGGACCCCACAATACAACAGCAATTAAG
The DNA here is from genome assembly GCA_016271365.2 of Neoceratodus forsteri. Lineage (NCBI taxonomy): Eukaryota > Metazoa > Chordata > Ceratodontiformes > Ceratodontidae > Neoceratodus > Neoceratodus forsteri. The sequence goes on from CM057452.1 coordinate 1,087,858,925, forward strand.
AATTGTAAAACAAAAGCTACAAAAAATAGTAGACCAATCGGTAGAGCAAAAACTATTTTATCTAAAGTTAAGACACCATGAGGGGGGACCTAAGGCATCCAGAAATTTAACAAGAAAATTGAGAGAACGGAGAACCAGAGCGAACATAAACAGCATGGTAGAGCCTAAAACAGGGAGATTGGCAAAAAGACCCCAGGAAATTAGACTTATCCTAGAGCGGTTTTACCACGAGTTGTACACTAAAGAAGAGGAAATTCCCCTAGACAACATCAAATCATATTTACAGAGTTTACCAATACCACGAATCAGCCCACTACAGGCTGAAGTCTTGCTGGTCCCAGTCAAAGAGGGAGAACTACTCCAAGTTCTAAAAAAAGCTCAGACCCTGAAGGCGCCACTTCCAGATGGGTATCCCTCTGAATTTTATAACAAATTCAAAAAGCTGCTACTACCCATATTACTCCCGGCCTTACATGCGGTCCAGGAGGGAGAACCCACCCACCCCCATGGCAATATGCCACCATATCAGCTATACTTAAACCCCATAAAGATGTTAAACACCCCTCCTCATTTCGCCCCATTTCAATGCTAAATTATGATTACAAAATGTTCATGTCAGCCATGGACTCTAGAATAGACCATTTACTACCAGCTATTATTGACCCTCATCAAGTGGGCTTTATTAAGGGCAGACAGGCCCACGATGACATAAGGCATGCACATTTCTTCGTAAATTATGTCATAGAAAGACAAATCCCTTTAGTGCTACTGGGGTTAGATGCTGAAAAGGCATTCAACTGGGTCAGCTGGTCTTTTTTATGGCAGACTCTGGAACACTTTGGATTCCCGGAACAACTTATAAAACAATTACAAAATATTTATGCCTCCCTAAAGGAAATGTTAAGGTGGATGGGGCTCTTTCAGATACATTCAACTCTCTAGGAGCACATGCCAGGATGCCCAATGTCCCCATTGTTGTTTGCTCTATATCTCAGACCCCTGGCCATTGCCATCAGATCTTCTCGGGACATAGAGGGCCTTCCGTTGGGAGGTCACCGGCACAAGATATCACTATTTGCTGATGATATTCTGCTGACTGTTACCGAGCCTGAACAATCTGTCCCAGAGGTATGGAAACAGCTACAAACATTTGGTAAGCTAGCAGGATATAAAATTAACAAATCAAAAACCGAGCTATTGACATACAATTACCTCCCTCTGACTTCAAAAAAGACTTCCCCTTTAAATAGCACAGACAAGAGATTTTGTGGGCTGCTGTTATAAATTTTAAAATTTGTTTCAGCAAGTTTTTGTCAATTCATAGACCTTTTGGTTTAATAAAAGTCAATATAAATGTGGGAGTGAATAAATCAGTGGTGTCATAAATTGTATTCAGCTCCTCGAGGATCTCCTTCCAAAACTTGGATAGCTTAGGACATGACCAAAGGACATGGCTCTAATTTGCTCTGTCATCCCCACATTCTCTCCAACACTGTCCCTCCCCTAATGCTCCCATACTAGCCAGCAAGGCTGGTGTGCAGAAGAAATGAGAATGGAGTTTCCACATGTATACATGCCTGTATGGTGAGAAAAATATTTTTATAGTTGGTAAAGCAGAGTCATTCCAGTCCTGCTCACTGATTGTACCTGCAGTTCTTGTTCCCATCTAAACCTGATTGAGTTGGTTGAGTCTCCTTGTCTTTCATTTAAGGCCTTATATATCTTACTTTGGGTGTCAGCCATAACAGTCATGCCATTTCAGCTCACCCTACCCTGCAGACTCCAACAAGTATCGCGTTGTGCCTTGGGGTCCTTGGGCCTTGCGCTCACCCCATTCAATAAGGAAATATGCTGAGATGGGTGCAGTATAGGAGAATGGGGTGAACTTTGGGGCAGAAGAGTCCAAGGCACACCTTGATGCCTGTCAGTGGCTGCAGGGTGGGGATGGGGTGGGGTGGAATAGCATGAGCATTACAGCCGACAATCCAAAGTCCACCCCTGACCGCGGTCAGTCTCTACAGGGTGGGATGTTATGGTTAGAAACCCTAACACCCTGGGTGTTTGTTAGTATTTGTACTGCAAATTGTCAACATGGGCTTTTCATGACCCCACCTCATAAAAGCATTTAGGACCTCTGCTCATGAACAGTGGCACTGTGATTTTCTTAATCTGTCCCAAACGTTGATGTCCCACAGTGACCATGCCATTCTGTGCCAGATCTGCAAAACCACATTTTGGGCAGGATGTGAAAAGTGGCAGCTGTACTATTCATAAAGAATTGTGAAAAAATGGCAATGTCGAAAATCTGGAGTGAAAAGATTAAAATTCTTGACGTTATTGATCGTGGTGTGTAAACTGTAATGCATTGTAGCATTAGTCATTTTTTGGGAATGCCACCAGATTTTCAATACAGGCATTTTGGGACCTCAACTCATGAACAGTGTCACTGTGATTTTCTTAATCTGTCTCAAACATTGATTTCCCAGGGCTACCAGCCATTGTGCGCCACATGTGCGAAAACACATTTCAGGCAGGTTGTGAAAGATGACAGCTGCACTGTTCATAAGTAGGTGTGAAAAAATGGCAATGCTGAAAATCTGGAGTGAAAATATTAAAAATTCTCAAAGTTACGAGCATGCGTAGAAACTGCGCAATGCATGCTTGTAACACAGTCATTTCTTGGAATTTTTTCTTTTTAAATTGAATCAACTTTATTATTTTAAAGCATATAAAATCCATCAACAGAACATTAATACAGAACACTGAACAAGGAACCCAAAACACCCGCCAACCCTACCCTCAGCCCCCCATCCCCCTGCCCTCTTCCCATCTGGAGTGTGTAATACCCCCAACAGCTATATAACCCAAAGGGTAATGCATAATGAAAAACCATATGTTATAGCAGAATGTGGTGGGAAACAAGAGAAAGTCCAAAAGGAGTAAATTCAAGTAAAGGGCATAAAGTTTGCCCCATTTCTTATTAAAAAAGGGCAGGCAATCATGGGACTTGGTAATCAGGCGTTCAGTCCGGAGAGAGAAGGAAAGATCATGTAGCCATTCCCAGTATGAGATAGATGACTGGTCTAGCCAGTGTCTAAGAACCAGTTTTTTAATAGCCAAGGAGATGAGAGCCATATGGTATCTCCTCTCCTTAACCAGAATCTGGGAATAGTCACCAATAATACATACCTTAGGGGAAAAGAGGCCTTCTAGTCCCAGAAGGGGGTCAATTTGTTCCTCAATGTGTACCCACAGGGGAGAAACCTTCTCACAAGACCATAAGACATGCAACAGGGTTCCATCTGCTTTGCCACATCTGGTGCATGTAGGAGAGGGGAGGTGACCCATCTCAGCCACCAACTTTACAGGGGTGTAGTACATACAAACAGATGGCGGCCACACTGGGCTGCTGCTTGTGAAGGGGATCATTTGGCTGTTGTTTTATCTAATTTTTATTCGTTCTTTCATTATTCATTTTAGTTTTGTTTAAGTTTGATTGGTTTGTATGAAGTGTAGGGTTGTGAGCCATAGTTAGGGTTCAAGCAGTGAGTTAGTGATAGGAGAGTAGTATTTATTTCATGTTTATCTCAGAAGCACTCGGAAGTAGCATTTGTTCCGAGGGTGGATCAGCATTTAATATTGTGTCAACTGATCTATGGATTATTATAGGACCTATTATACTGTTCACCTTTTGTGGAAAACTGTGAGGACGGAGTGGGCTGGAATAAGAGAATTGTCGACTCTTATCTGCTCTGCTGCTCTGCTGAGAGAACAAACTTCGAATTTTGCTGCTATTGGGAGTGGTGAGAGCCTCCTAAGTCTGCTCAGCTGAGAGACAAATTTTTCTATTATCGGGAGTGGTGAGAGCCTCCTAAATTTGTTTCAAAGGTAGCGAGCTGATCCTTGTTTTCACCTAACCGAGACTGAATAATTTCCCTGACACTCTCAGGAGTGGTGAAACCTCCTGTGGTTTGTGTATGGGGTTTGGTTGATTCTCGGACTGTTTTCTCCTGTTTTTGGACATTGATCAAATGTCCGATTTGAGTCATGCCGTTTAAATGAATCAGTGATTCACATCTGGAACTATTGGATTTGGTAACTGGTGTTGGAGTTTCTTCCCCTAGTGAGAGATTTGGGGAAAACAACACTGCTTTTGGATTGCTGCCTGGAGGCTTTTGTTGCCTGAGATCAGAGGTTGGGAGTGCTGAACTGAATTGATTGGATCTGCAGGCTGTGGATTTGAATTTTAATAATTGAGATAAACTGCCCAAGAAGATTGCGAACATTGTTCTGGACATTAGACGTCTATGAACTTTTGGGATTTGAGGAATGATGTGGTCTGGTTGTTGCGCTAGGGGATGGGCCTCCTATTTGCGCCTGGGGTAGTGGTTGAACAGCTTCCTGTGACTGATCGGGAGTTGCCCTCTGCATCTCTGGGGAGTCAGAATGTTAGTTGGGCATCTTCTAGATCCCTTGTTAGTCATTCCCTGTGGCATGCCCTTGGGGGGATTGTGGCTGCAGGTCACGGGTGGCAGGGTGTTGGGACCAGTGAGTTCAATGCACTTGGAGGAAAGGCCCCCTTGAGAGTTAGTATGCACGCCCAGTCCACTGTTAGGTCATGAATTTCCTGGATTGTATCCCGAGGGCTTATATGAGTTATATGATTTTGTTCTGGCCTGTGGTTCATTATTCTTGGCCATTAAGACTGAGATTTTTTGTGTCAAATTGCTTTGACTGGGTCTGATTTATTATAACTTGTTTTCTTCTAATCCAAAGGTATATTTAACAGTTCTGGATCTGTAGAGGCCTGACCAAATGTGACTGAATGTTTTATAATTAACAATTTTATTTTATATTATTTTACTTTATTAGGTTTGTGATTTGTTGGATTTTTGAATATGTGTTGGGAAGGTATAGGGATGATCGGGTGTTACTTCCCCTCCAGGCTTAGAGACCTTCGTCCTTTTTCCTGTCCCCCACTATCCCCAGAGGTATATAGAAGGTGTAGAACCTTGGGGATTGTTAGAGGGAGGAGGGCGAGGGCCTGCCTGAGAGGGTTTGGAAAAGGAGTGGCGGATAGGAATAGTGGGGACAAGGAGACACCCTGGGGTGAAATGAGTCCAGGAAGGGGTCCTCCATGCCTGGTTCCCATACCCAAGGGCTCTGCTTGCAGCAGGCAGGTAACACAGTCTTCCTCGGTTGTTATCCTATTCGGGGTGTTAAGCAATGCCAGGTCTATTAAGAACAAGACATGATAATAGCCGGATCTTGTTAGATCATCGGACCTGGCTTGTATCACTGAGACCTGGCTGGATGGAAATGCTGGTCCAGTGTTGGCATCAGCAATTCCAGCTAGGATGGATCAGAGGCAGGGTGTTGCCATCTGTTTTAGATCTGATCTGGGCCTAGTGGAAGTGTCAGTGGGAACCACCAACTCCTTTGAATGTATCATGGGCGAGGGTATGGAGTGCAGGATACTTCTCATCTACTGTCTACCAGGAGATGGGAATGATTTTCTGTGGGAAGTGGCAGACTTTATTGTCGACCTGTCATTGGGATCCCCCAGATGGTTGGTTCTGAGGGATTTCAATGCCTGGGTCGATGATGAACTTGCAGTTTGGTCAGGACTTCTCCAGCTAATGATTTTGCTGGACTTACACAGGTTATTTCCTCTCCGACCAATAATGGTGGTCACTCATTGGACTTGGTGTTTCTCCTGGGGACAGAGATATCCGATTTGGTGGTGGAACCAGTCGGATGGTCTGATCATCACTCTATTGGGTTCAGTTTCAAGGCCACCCCTAGTAGGCTGGCCTCTACGGAGATGGTCCAGTACCACCCTTTGAGGGGTATTTCAACACATGGCCTGTTGGCGGTGCTGGACCTATCGGGTATACCGCATGAATGCATGGATCCAGGGGATCTGGTACTTGCCTGTAATAAGGTGGTGGTAGGGGCCCTCGATTCCATTGCTCCTGTGCGTGTTCATCACCTCACTCTTCGCCCCAAGTCTCCTTGGTTTGATGAGGCTTTGAGGGAGTTGAGGAGAGTTGGATGAAGGTTGGAGAGGCGCTGACGGAAATCCGGCCTGGAGTACGACAGACTTAGTTTGATTGACTATTATGTGGTCTATCAATCAGCAATTACCTGTAAGAAGGCAGCATTCCTGTCCAGGGAGATTGCTGCTGCAAGGAATCGACTGGCTCAGCTCTTCCGGACTGTGGACAGATTGTGCACTCCAACCTGTCTTCAGTCTGGGAGTGCTTTTTCTCAAGAACAGTGTGAGGGGTTTGCTCGATTCTTTTCAGATAAGATTGAGGCAATCAGGTCGGGTATCCGCTCGTCCCTCCCCAACGGGGGTTGCGATGGTCGGCGGGAGATGTCAGACGCCCAGTTTTTGTGGTGTGACTTCAGCCTCCCCATGATCAGTGACATTGTGATGATCATTCAGTTTTTGCATCTGACCAGCTATAGTTTGGATCCCAGCCCACAATCTTTTAGTGGGTTGTGTGGATAAGATCGGTCTGGTCCTTGCCAAGATAGTCTGGATGTCCTTGGAGAGGGATCTTCCTGATTCTCTAAAGGAGGCCATGATTCAGCCCCTACTTAAAAATCCTCCTTGGAGCCAGACTGTCTGGCTAACTACAGACCTGTCTCTAACCTGCCTTTTGTGGGTAAGGTTATTGAGAAGGTGGTTGCGGCACAACTGGATGGTCATTTGTCTAGCCACAATGTTTGTGATTCTCTCCAGTCCAGATTTAGGAAGAGACATACAGTAGTACTGAGATGGCTCTTGTTCTGGTACTTAATGACCTCCTAATAGTGAGAGATCGAAGGACCTGTTCTATCTTGGTCCTTCTTGATCTCTCTGTGGCATTTGACACCGTAGTTCATGAGATGCTATTAGGGCACCTGCGGTCCATCTGTGGACTGTCTGGTACGGTCCTCAGATGGTTTCAATCTTTCCTCGAGGGTAGGACTCAGAGGGTGCTATCTGGGAGTTTTTCCTCGGCATCACTCCCCCTATCCTGTGGGGTTCCGCAGGGTTCCTTTTGGCACCCATGTTATTTGCGGTGTATATGCTGCCATTGGGAGCAATTATTAGGTGGTATGGCTTGAGTTTCTACTGCTATGCAGATGATACTCAGCTATACATGTCCTTCGTGTCCGGCCAGATGCTGCCCTTTCAGTCTTTAACAACTGTCTCACCGAGATCCAGGAATGGATGAATAGGACTTGGCTGCGGTTAAACCCAGAAAAGACTGAGGTGTTGGTTGTGGACCCAGGTTGTCGGGAGGCAGGTTTGTTGGCTGGATCACCTTCAGGCTTATGGCTTGGGGTGTTCAGTTAACTATCTCAGACATAGTGCGGAACCTGGGCGTTATGTTTGATGACTGTTTGACCCTTAAATTGCAGGTGTCAGCAGTTGTCAAAACCTTGTTTTACCATCTGAGGAATATCGCCCGGGTGAAACACCTGGTTCCTCCCGACGATCTTCCAACTTTAATCCATGCCTTCATTACCTCCCGCCTTGACTATTGCAACTCCCTCTACCTTGGGTTATCTTGGGTTGATAGCTGCTGCCTGCAGTTTGTGCAGAATGCGGCAGCAAGGCTATTGACTGGTTCCTCTAGGTCCAGTCATATAACACCTATACTTCGTGGACTGCACTGGCTGCCAGTACGGTGGCAGATCACCTTCAAGGTTGGTTTGCTGACCTATTAGGCCCTACACAATCAGGGACCTGGTTACCTGCAAGATCTCCTTCATTCCTACTGTCCTTCCCGCTCTCTCTGATCCATGACGAGGGATTGCTAGAGATTCCCAGGGTTCGTTTGAAGACATCTGGAGCCAGGTCTTTCAGTTTTGCGGCCCCAACCCTGTGGAATTCTCTACCTCATCAGGTTCGAGATAGCCCGACTGTCCAAAGTTTTAAAACAGCATTAAAGACTTTCTTTTAATATGGATATGCCAATTATTAGTATTGCAGCCATGGATTTATATGTTAATTTTAGTTTTATTAATTGTTTTGTTAATTTTGTTCAGGCGCCTTGGTTTTGAAAGGTGCTTTTATAAATAAAGATGACATTGACATTATTTAAAATATGGCCTTAGGTAAGTCTTAGCTGATCCTGAGTTAGGTAGGTGAAGGATTGTTTCCAAAGCCGAGGCCAAATGAAGGTAAAATCAGGCATCAAAGATTCCCATGTCTAGGAACCAGCCAGGGAAGAGGAATGGGAGGTGGTAAGCAAACACAAGTATAAACGACAAGCGGCTATGGGGTTTGAGCTAGATCTTGGATCTGGTTAAGGAGGTCACAGAGTGCAGAGGGTTTTAGAGAGGGGCCAAATTGTTTCATTATCAGATGGTGCAGCTGATAAATTTTGAAGGTGCTTGTTGGGCCTAGTCGGAATTTCACTAGTAATTCCGGTGAAGTAAGAAGAGAGGTCTGGGAGTAGAAATCTGACACTCTGAGTTCCTGAGGGATAGGAAGCCAACCAGAAGTCAATGGGCATTCCCAATCTTGATGTTTAAGTTAAAAAGGATTGGTTGGGAAAATAATTTAGTAGGAGACACCTTCAAGGAAGTGCAAATTTGTGAGAAGACTTTGATAGAGATGCCGATTGGAGAAGAACCCTGTGAAGCCAGAAGAGATTTCCAAGGAGAGAAGAGAATAGTAGTAGAAGAGAGATTGTGAGAAGAAATCAGGTGGGATTCTATTTGTAACCAGATGGGGTCATAGATATCTTCAGATGGGGCATGAGAAGTGGAAAGCCATTTACCACACTTGTAAAGGTGGCTGGCCCAGTAATAGAATAAGAAATTAGGTAGTTGAAGTCCACTTGATTCTTTAGGGAGCCCCAGTTTGAGGTAGGAATGCCTGGGAGACTTATCTAACCAAATAAAAGAGGTGATAAGTGAGTGGATATATTTAAATAAGGATAAAGGAAGCCAAATATTGAGCATATTTAAGGGATAGAAAAGTCTAGGGAGGATATTCCTTTGACAATATTAATTCTACCCACAGTGAGATTGAGAGATCCTTCCATAGTGATAAATCATGTCGTATGACATCCAGGAGATCCTCTAAGTTCAGTTTCTGCATTAGAGAGATCCGTAGTAAGAAATTCAAAGATACTTGATAGATCGGGGGGACCATCTCATACCAAAAGAATTGAGTTCCTGACTACAAACAAGATGGTTGAGAGGATATATTTCAGTTTTATTGAGATTCAGTTCACAATTAGAGTAATGACTGAACTGGTCAATCACTTTCAAGGCCTCCATAAGGGAAGAAACGGGGTTAGAGAGATGCAGTAAGATGTCATCCTCATATACTGAGAAAGATGGTGTCAAGTTACCAATAGGAATGCCTCGTATGTTATGAGAGGATTTAAGGCATCTAAATGAGTGGTTCAAGGTACAAGTTAAAAAGGAAGGGAGAGAAAGGGCAGCCCTGATGGATGCCTGTGTGGAGGGAGAACGAAGAGAAGAAAACTCCATTGTAGTAGATTTAACTGATGGGGAGGAATAGATCACTTGAAGCCATTGTAAAAATGAGGGGGGAACCCATCTTCCATAAGGTTAACCATAGAAAGGATCAGTCAACTCTATCAAAAGCCTTTTTGGCATCAAGAGAGATCAGAGCCATAGGAAGAGGAGAAGCACTGGCTACTTGGAAGAAGTGGCATATCTTATGAAGCTGATCTGCAGAAGATCTCCCGGAACAAAGCCAACTTGTTTGGGACTATAAGCACAACCAAACCTTCCTAATTCTCATCACTAGGATTTTAGTCAGATTTTAATATTGCAGTTTAATAAGGAAATAGGCGGTAGTTTGCAGGATGAGAAGGGGTTTATCTGGTTTGAGAAGAAGAACAATAGTGGCTTCTAAGAGTGAGGGTCTAACTGAACTGGCTGAAAACAAAAATTGGTAAAGACGGAGCAGAGGAGGGAGAGATCTTTAAGGAAATTTTTGTATAAGTTTGATGGAAAGCCATCTGGTCCAGGAGCCTTATCTAGTGTTAAACTGTTAATGGCAGTTTCCACCTCTGCAAGGAGATGGGGTGGAGAGGAATGCACAATGATTATTCAGAAGGCGGGGTGTGGAGGGGAGTCAAGGTAGGAAGAGATTTCTTTGGTGGTTGATGGAAGTGGATGCCGGACATATAGATTAGAGTAAAAGTGTTCAAAAACTGATACATCTATCTGGGGAGTGTTTTTATGGAACCATCCAGGGCAGAAATAGAAGGTATGAGTCTCAAGGCCTCCAGCTTCTGTAGACGGAGAGCAAGCAGCCACCTTGCCTTTTCTCCATGGTCAATGTATTTGGTTTGTGTCTTCAGGATAGTATATTCCACTTTTGCCTACAAGAGATTGGAATTTTGTCCTGAAGGGACAGTAGTGCCTGTAAAGAGTCTGGGAGGAGTGGGAGAAAGAGTTGCTCCAGGGTATGAATTTGGGTAAGTAAGGAAAGGGCTTCTGATTCTGTACGATGCTTCCGAGTGGAGGCCAGGCAAACAAATTCTCCCCACAAAAAGCATTTTAAGGCACACCATTCATGGTCTCCTCTTGGTACCGTGTTCTGATTAGAGGAAATGAGGGGCTGAATGAGAGTTGATATCCTGGAGACCAAATGGTCATCCTTGAGAAGCTGAGCATCAAGTCTCCACAAGATATCCTGCTGCAAATCAGCATCAGGGGTAAGTAATATCCAAGCTATCGCATGATCGGAGAGCACAGTGGGTTCCAGGCCTGCATTGCAGACTGGGAAGTAGCAAAAAGCTGGTGAGAACATAATCCAGTCTAGAAGAGGTGTGATGTACCATTGAGTAGAAGGAGTATGAGTGGGACAGTGGATTGAGAACCCGCCAGGGGTCACAAAGACCCAGTAAATCTATGAACTCCCATAGGGCGTGCTGTGCTGATGAGAGAGGTTTGAGGGGGTAGTTTGAATGGTCGATGTCTTGAGTGGGAGGAAGGTTCCATTCGCCACCTATAAGCAAAGGGAGAGAGAGAGATATGGGGCCAGTTTGTCAGCTACTTCCATAAAAAAGGTTGGGTCACCTCCCACTGGTCCATAAACAATGCCCAAAACTAATTTTCACCGATCAAGCAGACCCTTAACAAAGACATATCTTCCCAATGGGTCAGAGATGACTTGGTCCATCTGAAGGGAGATTTTATGGTTCACTAATACTGCTACTCCTTTACTTGAGGACGAGTCACCAGAGGCAAACATCTGGCCAATACCCTGCCTGCGGAGCTTAATCGCCTCATAGGGAAGAAGGTGCATTTCTTGAAGAAACGTAATATGGGCATGAAGTAAGGAAATATATTTGAGAACCTGGTACCTTTTCAGCTGTTCTCTGATTCCCTCTAACATTCCAGGTTAAGAATTTAATTAGGTTACTGGCAATAATCGTAGCAAATAAAATGACATATAACAGAACTAATACCAGAAAGACACACTCTGTCTCCCCAAGCCCTCCACCCCTTCCACCAGGCAAAACAGTCATCAGATACAAAGAGACCATAAGTAAACACTGTAACTTAGACAGCCTAACCATGCTAAAATTATTTCCCTCTGAATCAATAGAGAGGAGGCCAGTGAAGTCCCCACCCCCGCCATTGGTTAACATGAAACAAACTGTTGAATATACTTCAATAAGTATCCCACCCCAAATCCATCCCAAACCCCCATCCCCAAAACTATTTACACTGGTCCTACAAATTGGCAGTGCCCTCAAAGAGAGAACAAATATGAGAGTCCGTAAGGACCAACCCCCTAAGGCCCTGAATACCCCTGCTCCATTGCACATGTGTCTGGGAGGAGGATTATGTAAGAAAAGCTGGAAAGTAGCAAAAAAGTCATAGAGACCCAGATAAACTTTAAAATAGAAGTCCCTTTCCCAAGCAGTAGTTTTAACTCCCAGGCCCCGACATAGGGAGAGACTGAAGATATGCAGCAGAAGGTTCAGGGCCAATCCCCCCACTATCCAGGACATGAAACTCATCAAACTATAGGGCTAACCATCCCGAATAGCCCCCCCAACCAATCCCACCCGTCCACCCAAACAACATCCACATTAAGATCTGAGGTAATACAAGTACAGTCACACTAAACCAGGAGCACACAAATCCTGACCTACCTGCTATGAGGGAGCCTTCAGCCAGGAAAGGGCGTGGGTCCACCGGTGCAGTTTTGGTAAAAACAGGGAGAGACAAAAGCATAGGGCTGTGGTGATTAGAAGAAAGAGTAAAAATAAAAAATAAAGGGAGAAGACAGCTAGCTGAAGGGAGGAAAGAATCAAGGAGGGAAGATAGTACAGGTTAATTAGGGGCATAATCATGGGGGTGACAGTAGAGCTTAGATCAGCAAAGCTGAGTACAGAAAGAATTACTAGGAGTGCACTCTGGTGGACCCAACAAACTCCAAATATGTGAATCAAAATGCAACGTCACCCCTTCAACTAAATTAGGCAAGTAGATCAGTATAAGTAATCCTCATTGGGAGGCAGCCCCTTGAAAATCAGGGAGTTGATACAGTCCCAAATTCCTCAGAGGAACGAAAATAAGGTAGGACCTGGTCCGCCTGGTCTTGACCCTCCAGGAAAAAACTCAATCAAACAGTTCCACAGCCCCCAACAATAGCTGGAAGGTTCTGGACAGATTGAAAGGAGAGCTTGCAGACCAGGCCCTTACATCGGGCAGTAGGCCTGTTCAGGGCAGAAACCAGCATTACGGAATCCAGAACATGCCAGGAAGAAACCAAGAGGCCAGGTCGAACACGCAAATCAGGTTTCAGTTGACGAGCAACTTCAAAGCAGTCCCATTGAGGTAAGAGACCAAGGCAGCAGAAAAAGGTAAAACCAAATTTAGCAAGGCGAGACTGCCCAGTTAAAGGAAAGCCAGTCAGGGGGCCTTCAAGAGATCAGGCAGTCGGGTGGCTAGGTCGGTGAAGGCTTGATTCGGAGAATCGTAGGAGTGCCAGGTGCCATCAATATGGGTTTGCAAGTGGGTTGGATAAACCAACTGAAACTTCAGGCCAGCTGCAATTAACTTAGTAACGTTCAGATGAAATGCAGCCCGTTTTTGTTGAGTCTCCAGTGGGAGGTCCTGTGTGAAATGAAGGTGCTTCCCCTTCCTATAAGATGGCTTGCATTTCTCTTGTTTTTGTCAGGATGTGTTGCTTCTCCAGGTAATTCAAAAATGTAATTTTTATGGGCCTTGGAGGTGCAGTATCAGGTTGCTGAGGTCAGAGGGAGCGATGGGCTCTTTCAATAAGATAGGCGGGATTATGAGGAGAGGGGCCCACCACTTTGTTCAGAAGCTTCTGAAGAAGGTGATCGTTGAGGAGCCTTCCTCCACTTCTGGCAGCCAAAATATTAAAATGTTGTTTCTACGACTGCGGCCCTCGAGTTCTCAGTTTTAAGCTGGAGCTTAGTTAGCTATTGCCACAACTTATGCAATTCAGGATTGGTTATGTCTCGCTAGGTTTCCAAGGAGGTGGCACGAGCTTCTGAGTCAGCAATCCTGCAGCCCAGGTCTCCCATATGTGAGAGGAATGATTTTAACTCAGCAGCTATGTCTGTAAGAGTTTCTTTAAAAGGTAGTAACTCCTGAAGAAATCTATCTTCAGTAAGTGGGATGGCTGAGGTAGAGGGCCCAGACTGCTTAGCAGTTTGAAGGGTTTGTGCTTTATATTTCTTGGCCTGCTTCTTGGGTGTTGCTGGTGGGGTATGCCTAGGCGGGGCATGCCTCATGTCTGTCTCCATCGTGGCTGAAGATGCTGATTGCAATGATCCAAAAATGGAAATCTGAATGCAGCAGACAGTCAGCGACAGGAATATGTGGTTACTGCTCTTGGCTTTAAGAAATTAGCAGTCGATTAAGTGAGACGGGTGGCAGGAGCTGACCAGATGAGCTGCTATGGTGCTGAGAGCATCACATAATCTCTCTTGGAATTTTTTCACCAAATTTGCAACATTGGCTTTTTGGGGGCCCACCTCATGAACAGTGACACTGTCATTTCATTAATCGGTCCTGAAAGGTGATTCTGCGCAGTGACTGTGAAATCACCTTTTGGGACTGAATAACCAGAAGACAGTCACTGAATTCATGAGATGGGGTCCCAAGAACCTCTGTTGACAATTTGGTGCAAAATTCACAAAAGTGGCTGAGATATCCACATAAGTTGAAAAAACCATTTATGCCATTATACAGCTTACCAACATTTCTTCAGTTCGCGGTCAGCTTTGAAGAGTGCAGACGTGTTCCTGGTCCACGAAAATCATTGCGCTGGGCTCTGGAGGTAAGTATGGGGTGAGGGGGGTGAGGGGAGTTGGGGTGCACAGAGGGTGGATGCGGGTTGGGGAGGGGCACCAGACACAACATGGGATTTTCCTTTTACAGGGAACAAAAAAAAAAAACAATGCAGGAAGGTTTTCTTTTTTTACAGGTACTTTTTCACACTGGGGTGGGCTCCCAAAGTGCCGCCTGAGTATTTGTTGGGGAGGGTTCTGTAGCTGATGGGGATTGGGCACCTCATCAGCACATACAGAGTGTTTGGCGGGGCGCATGAGCCGAGGGGGATTGGGCACCCCCTTTGGCATACAACAAATGGGGGGAGCATTATGCCAATGGGGATTGGGCACCCTGTTGGCAAATGAACTTGGGAGGACATGCTGACAGGGGCCTGGGCACCCCATTGGCTTTCATGGGAACTGTGCAAGGCAGACAGCGACAGCTGCCATGTTAATGGAAACAAATGCAGGGATATTATGCCGATGGGGATTAGGCTACCCATCAGCAAATGAACTGGGAAGGGGGCATGCCAACAGGGGGATTGGGCACCCTGTCAGCTTTCATGGGAACTGTGAGAGGCAGCAGCTGTCCATTGGCTTCCATGGGGACTGTGACAGGCAGACAGGGAAGCCACCACCATGTTTATTGAAATGGGACACCAGACAAGGCAAACTGTAATCTGCTGCTGCAATCAGGAACCGCCCCAGCAGCAAAAACAGCTGATTCTCCAATTAAGGGCACTCCTGATTGCGCGGCAAATTTCTTTCAAGTTGGTGGCAGGCTTCTCAACAGCTATCATAGACAGCGTGTTATGCCGTTGGTGCCACAGAGCCTGGCCAGAAAATGCAGTGGCATCATTGGCCACAGCAGAACCACACCTCCAAAACCTGCTTCTCCACTCCAAGCTACCATAATATGTTGTCTGTGCTGCGTGCACAAGACAACATAAAAAGCACCTCTTGTTCTCTTGATTTATTTATTTCCCCCTTCTACTGCTGCCACTGATGCCACTGATCCCTCTCTCAGAGCCCCCCTCGTAGATCCCAATTAGCAGCCCCAAGGAGTCTGCCCCTAGAGTGCTAATGCTAGCCTCGTACCTTCAGGGCCTCGGATTTCCCTCTGGGCGGGGCGGCGGAGATCCCCCTCATCTCCTAATGAGCAATGTTGGGAGCACACACAGTGGAGTCTGCTTCCTGGTTGCTGCCCTGGAACTGACACTGAGGCTTGTTGCCTAGATAAGGGCAGGTTTTTTCCAGTGTTCTGTTATGGACCCCCGACGCTGGCGTGCAATGAGGAGCAATGATGCCGGCGTGTGCAGAGATGCACGTTGAGTCCAGTCCTCTGCCAACATCGATCCTTATGTTTTGGCATCCCCCCAGGCCGCATCGACGTCCCTGAGTTCCCCAACGGGCGGCGATATAGCGGCGGAGAGTGCAACCCCTCCCACCCCGGAGAAGGAGAGCAGCCATTAGGCACTAAATCATTCTCCCTCCCAGCCAACCCCCAGCAGCCCGAGTCTGCTCCCGAACCCGGGTCGCCGGTGTGGTGCGAGGTGTGGCATCCAGAGGCTCAACCCTTAGCTCCACCGGGCCGGCTTGTTCTCTTGATTTTAAGCACGTGTATGATTATCTGATTCCTTATGTTCCCATATGGAGTTATAAAAAAGTCAAAACAGCTGAGAAAGAAGTTTGTAGGGAACAACAGTTGAGTTTTTCTTGTGTTTTGGGCTACTAAATCCAGCCAGTGGAACATAAATGTATTGTTTGTGGTTAGAATGAGCAATCTATATAGTGAGAAGGTCTGAACAGTAATATTTTTATTTACTAGTGATGTAATCTTGCATAATTTCTATAAAAGGTCCTGATCAAACAACTGCAAACAGAAGACTGTTTTTTTTCTCATTTTATAATATGAAGTACTAAGTGTATATTTACTGTAGTTGCAGGGTCAGGGCCTTGAAGAAAATAATAACATTTATGTAACTCATTCAAGATTCCATTCTGTGGTCAGAAAAACGTCTGAGAGAATTTGTGTAAAAACTAACAAATGAAAGATGCAAAAAATAGCATCTGTGTATATGTGTGTGTGTGTGTGTGTGTATATATATATATAAAAAAGGCTAATTTATTTGCAATAAATTTGTTTACTGGCATACTATTATCTTTTGAAAGACTGGCTGATTTGTGATTATTGATTTTGAGTATAGTTCATGAAATGATGAGTGCAAAGTTTTGTTATTTCATATATTCATATCATATCATATTTCATCTCAGAGTCAGTGACTCAGCAGATTGCTCTCTGCCTCTGAGACTGGAAGATCAGAAGGCTGTGGGTTCTATCACCAAACCAGGCATATGGGTTAAAGAGCTAGTGTATTGTCTAAAACTAATAGTAGATTTTAAAGCAGGCAACCATTACCTTTTATATTTGAGGTACTTTTCCTTTTCCCTTTGTTTAATTAGAAGATTGTTTACCCGATGTTAATATGTGTGATGTGTGGAACAGCACTCCTGTGTGGCAGCTGACATAGCTAGCTATATTGCCCGCACTACGTCACCAGCATTGTGACTCACTGACTGTGACATCACTGCTACTTAGGAACAACAATTCAGTGACTGCCAGGTCATTCACCTGTGATTTCACTGTCAGTGAAATCACAATGCTGATGATGTAGTGTGGGGGAAGGGGCAGTGGGGCTAGATATGTCAACTGCTATGCTAAGAGCTGTTCCACACATCCACCACAACATTGTGACATAGAAAACTCTCTGATGGGCAAAAGAAAAGAGAAAGGTACTTTAGAAATAACATTTATAACTGACTACTTCTTAAAATTTATACTTTCCTGTCTGCCTGCTTTGGCTCCACTAGCTCTTTAAATGACAATACGACACTGGGTAAAGCATGGGGGGTTGCTGTACTCTAACTTGTGGTCTTTTCTGTCTGCCTGTTCAGGTGTATGTTAAAGATCTTATGGCACTTCTCAAAAGAGTAGGGAATTTCCATGGTGCCCTGGCCAAATTTTCCCCATTCACTAAAAATACCACCAGCAGCTTAATCTGGTAGAAGTAAGGATTTATGCCATGTTACAATTTCAGTTGGTTACCATCTGTATCTCCCCCCTGCCACCCCTGAAAAGGGACTTCTAGTCTTGGTGGGCCTACCCGGTCAAAAAATTCAACAAATAAATACCCCCCATTATGCCTTATGGATTCTGTATAAATCCAAATCATTTCAAGACCATCTTGACATATAATTTTAATACCTAACAGCAAATCAGAGCCCATTTCCTGATAAAAGGCTGCCAACATATTAAATTTAAATAAACAACAAAATCACAGATAAGGAACTAGTGGCTTATGGAAAAACCTACAGGGATTTATACAGGGATTTGATGCTGCCTCTACAGGGAAAATACAGGAAAAATGAGAGCTTGTTACAGGAAACTAGTTATTTGGATCTGGGAGCACTGTGATGATTGTGACTAAACAGCACTATATGGCACCAACAAGAAAATAACCTTGGTTATTGGTAACTCTTCACATTCCTATCAGCTCTGGCTAGACTTGTTTTAAATGTTGATGCAGCTGTGGGCTGCCCGCCTCCCTCTTTCCTGCCTGAGAGCTGAAATCAGCTAGTCGCAGCATGATACCTATTGATAAGAGTCTGTGAAAATCTCCATATGGTTGTTTCACAGCTTAACTGTACAACCATAACAGTGAGATAGCAAAAGCTGTATATGTGTATAGTTCACCAACAAGAAAATAACCACAGCTGCATCAACATTTAAAA
Source organism: Neoceratodus forsteri (assembly GCA_016271365.2). Taxonomy (NCBI): domain Eukaryota; kingdom Metazoa; phylum Chordata; order Ceratodontiformes; family Ceratodontidae; genus Neoceratodus; species Neoceratodus forsteri. The sequence goes on from CM057452.1 coordinate 1,087,877,023, forward strand.
CAAGTCTAGCCAGAGCTGATAGGAATGTGAAGAGTTACCAAATAACCAATGTTATTTTCTTGTTGGTGCCATATAGTGCCAATATAGTGCTGTTTAGTTCACATGGGAATTAAGGTGCAATGAATTGCCTTGTATGTAATGTTGAGTTGCAACAAAACTGTTTTCTGGAGAGTGTATTTAAGGATTGTAACATGAGCACTATAAGATGCAACAATCTAGAAAATGAGATGCTGAATCATATCTGCCGTGTATTCCTCCTGGAGTTGGTAATTAGCCACTGCTATGCTTCTGTATGTTAAATTGCCGTAACTATAATTTTGCCTTAGCTATAGTTAATAAACCTTGTTTTCGGAGATTGAAGTTCCTGTCTGCCAATTCCTTTATGTGGCTACAAATACCAAAAGTGGTCAATGTAGAGGACTGCAGGTGCTTCAATTCCATTGTGAGAGGACACAGTCCAGGTATCCGGTCACATGCTTCCACAGTCCCCTTTCTCTACTATATAATAGCAATACCTCAGCATAGCTTTGCTATGCAGCCATAAAAATTAAAGGATTGCAGACTGCTGATTAGAGCTTTAAACCTTTCAACTGAGGTACCTGCTTCTAATCCTACCATAGGGCATACAGTGGAACCTTGAGCAATTAACTTAACCTCCCTGTGCTCCATTTTCTTTCCAGGTATAAAACTGGTAGTCATAGAAGCTGAATAAACAATCCTGCTTCTCAGCTGTGTGATCTTGCTAAATAAATTGCAACAAAAAAAAGGCAACATTTTTTTTTCCTTAAATGGACATCAGGTATTGCTCTGCCTACTTACTAAACAAATTTGACCACTAGGACTTTGTTGGTTGCAGAGGTCAGTTACCTAGCTGAGGAACTGCGAAGCAGTGGAGGGCTGGTTTATTTACTAAACCCATAGAGAAGTCCCTGAGTATGTTTATTTTCCTGAAGTGTGGTCAGAGAACAGGAAACCTAAATCACATGTTTATACTATACTATACAAGTGGTATCTGCTCTAAGCCAATCACACTGCAGAATACCTGACAGTTATTCTCTTACAAACTACAGTATGTGCCAACTATAATGGATGCAGTTTAACTGGACATTCATTTCTATCAGACATTTCACCACTGCCAAACGCTATGTCTGCAGTGTTAATAATTATGGTTTAAGCGGACCTGTAACTTCACATGTAGCAGCTGACAGGGCACACAATAACAGCAGTTATCAGTCCTTCACACCTTGATTAGGTGTTAGTTATAATGCAGCTCTGTACAATAAGATGGTCTGCTGCTATGTTGTCAGCACAACCAGCTTAAGCAATCAAAATTAGCACTCTATTTAAAGAGCTTACAGCATTGTAGCACATGCATTCTTTTCATTCCACAAGAGGAGGAAGAGGATGAACAAACAGAGAATAGTAATGAAGGGCCTGTAATGCCTGTTGATGACTGAAAGGTGCTCCTTACACTGCAGAGCAGTCGAACTGAGAGATGACCTCATTCCTCATTAGGATCAGCTGGCCAGCATGGAAGTATGCTGGCAAAGGTACACAACTAAACCTAAGAAACAGACCCTCATCATGGAATACCTCTCTTAACAGGAGCAGTAACTAGAGTAAGACAGTCAGTTCAGCGCATAATGCACATGGCACATTTTTATGTTGCTTGCACGCATGTGCAAGAAACATAGTGTCATCATCCAAGTTTTTGGAGGTGTGTCAGCCCGTCTTCCAATGCAGTCAGTATGTTTGCAGGTGCGACCCCAGTTCCCCAATCACTGCTGCAGCTGTCTATGACAAGCTGAAAATGGCAGTGGCATACAGTTGAAAGGGAGAGCTCCACTTGAGTGAGCAGAGCTCTCTCCCCCCCCCACACACACAAACAAGCGCACGCACGCACACTGCGTGCTCATGCGCTTTCCCCCTCACTGTACGGCTGAAGGGGGTGCCCAATCCCCCGTCGTCTGCACACCCCCTCCCAAAGCATCCAGGTGCCATGCTGGGAGTCCACCCTAGCTTGGCAAAATCATGTTATGGCTGATGGGGGTGCCCAATCCCCTGCCGGCTCCACTGTCTCCCCCAAGTACAGGGTGCCATGCTGGGAGCCCACCCCAGCGTGGCAACAGATGCCATGGCAATGGGTGCCCAACTTCCGTCAGGCTCCACGCCCCCAGCCATCCTTCTGCCATGCTGGAGCCCACCCCAGTGTGGCAAACGTCCCTGTCGTCATTTAAGAAAACAAAAACCTGTAAAGAAAAAAAACGGTCCCACGCAGTCTCTCTGCCCCCACAACCCACATCCACCCACTCGCACCCCGCCTCCCCACACTCCCTCACCCCATACTTACCTCCGGAGTCTGGCGCGATGATCTTCGGTGGACCGGGAACACGTCTGCACTCTTCAAAGCCGACCGCGAACTGAGGAAATGCCGGTAAGCTGTATAATGGGATAGATACGTTTTTTTCAACTTTGTTGCATATCTCAGGCATTTTTGGGAATTTTTGCACCAAATTTTCAACATGGGGTTTTTGGGACCCCTCCTTATGGATTCTTGCACTGTCATGGCGTTACTTGGGCCGAAGGGTGATTTCACAGCCACTGCGTGAAATCACCTTTCTGGGACAATTAACAAAATGACACTGCCAGTGTTCATAAGGTGGACTCTCAAAAAGCCTATTTTGAAAATTTGGTGGAAAAATTCCTAAAAATGACTGTTTTACGAGTGTGTGCTGCGCAGTTCCTACGCACGCTCGTAAGTTCGTGAATTTTCAATATTTTCACTCCAGATTTTCAACATTGCCATTTTACCACACCTTCTTACGAGCAGTACAGCTGTCATTTTTCACATCTCACCCAAAATGTGTTTCCGCCCAGGTAGCGCACAATGGTGCAGTCAGTGTGCGAAATCAATGTACAGGACATATTAAGACAATCACAGTGACACTGTTCATGAGCAGAGGTCTTAAAATGGCTATGTTGAAAATTTGGTGAAAAAATTCCTAAAAATGACTGTTTTCCGAGCGTGCGTTGCGCAGTTCCTATGCATGCTCTTAAGTTTGCGAAATTTCAATATTTTCACTCCAGATTTTCAACATTGCCATTTTACAACACCTCCTTATGAGCAGTACAGCTGTCATTTTTCACATCTCACTGAAAACATGTTTCCGCCCATGTAGCGCACAATGGCGCAGTCAGTGTGCGAAATCAATGTATGGGACACATTAAGAAAATCACAGTGACACTGTTCATGAGCAGAGATCTTAAAATGGCTATGTTGAAAATTTGGTGAAAAAATTCTTCTGAAATGATCAGCTATTTAGCTGCATTGCGCAGTTCCTATGCACGCCTGTAAGTTCGTGAATTTTCAATAATATTTGCACTCAATGACTTCCAAATTCCTAAACAGCACATAGAAGCAAGCAACATTCAGCATTGACAAATGCTTGTTTTATTTGGTTTGGTTTGAGTTTATATTGATTTTTGGGTTTTTGATCAAAAGTCTTTGAACCTGTTAACAGATGCCGCTTATAAAGGACAATATGTCCTGGGACAAACTAGGTAATTACAAGCAGTGCATACTGTACCTCCAAAAAGCCCCAGAGTCAATTATTAGCCTAAACCCCTCCCACAAAGTCAGTTATTCAACTAAACCCCTTCAATAGAGATGGTTATTCAAATAAACCCTGGCCAAAGTCATTTAATTAAACTTTGGGGCACGGTCAGCTTTTGTCTGCCTTTTTTCCCCTATTGTAACCTGTTGCTTCTTCCCATGTCATGCTTTGTGATATCCTATATGGCTCCAAATTCACATGCAGTTCACAATAGTTTTTTTTAAATGTTTTTATCCAGTGTTATTCCCTGTCTTCGTCTGCCCCCTTTCCTGGGTGTGCACGTGCATGTGTGGAGGAATGAGTGCACTGTATTCTGAGGCACTCTCCTGACTTGCTGCCCTTCCCACCTGTGCTGCCACCAGAGCTCCACCCAGGAGCACAAACTCCAGACAGATGTGACCTGCATGGAACAATGGTTCAAGGACTGTGGTTTAATGTTAAATGCTAAAAACCACAGTGCATAATGTTTACACTAGGTAATCAAAAAAAAGCACAAGGCTGATTTATAGCTAAAATGTTTCAATGCAACTCAAATTACCAGTGTTAAAAACTATAAGTATCTCAGAGTTTTGGTTGATTCCAGAGTAACATATTCAGATCACATATCCTTACAGGTAAAAAGGCTAAATCAAAGATTGGGACATTGAGAAGGGTATCCAGCTGTCTTACAACAGAAACTAGTGAAAAACTGGTGAGACAATTATTGATCCCAGTTTTGGAATATGGTTTCCATTTGTATGTGAATTAAACACAGTCATCTCTGAAAAAGATTGGTCAGATGTATTATAAATTAGGTAACGTTAGTATGGTGGTGCGCACATGAGATGGTGATGCTGAAGCCAAAAAGTAGCCAACTTGAAACAAGGAAAAGAAAAAAGCTCAGCACTCAATTCATGAATTTACAAAACAAAGTGCAATTTATTGCTGGCAAGGAAGTCTGGACAAACAGTACCTCTGCACTTTGACCCAACAGTGGGCCTTCCTTAGGGATGTTTCTGAGGTGTTTGAAAACGTGCTACATTTATACAAATTACCATTTAAAGTGACACTCACCCGTGGTAAAATCATACAATGTAACAAAGCATTTCCAGGATGCAAATTTCATCAAGCGGCAAACATGAACTGTTAGGAGAATTATCTTTAGTAATGTTAGTACACTTTATATATTACATTTATACTTATTCATTGTATCATATATAGACTCCACAAATCAGCTAATTGTATTTTCATTTCCAATATATAGCTTCCAGAGAAAAAGAAAAGAGGGAAATTAATAAAGGATTGGGAAGTTTGAACTACATTATGACAGGTTCTACAAAAAAATATAATATATATTATATTAATCTGGATAACTAATACCAATCTATAATCCACCACCTTCTAATTAGGAAGTCAAATCTTTTGCGAAAGGTCAAATGACCTACTTATGGCTGTATTAATCTTTTAGTGTTCAAAACTCATTCTTCTTATCCAGAATTCAGCAAAGCTCAAACTTTCAGCAAACAATACAAATAATGTTAACTAATAAAATTGTATTTCATATTTAGTGTGTGGAAGGAAGAAATTAGTAAACAAGAATCATGGGTCCCACAGTTAGACAAGGGGGGCAAGGGGGGGACAGAGGAGATGTGAAGTTCTCCTATTTAAAATCTCAGGAGTTAGAACAAGAAAGGGAAAGGAAGGACTACTAAGACAGCATGAGGAATACCTTGCCTGGGGTGGGGAAACTTGAAAGGTATAAGGTATTTCTTTGGTATTCCAAACTAATCAAAAAATATGTATATACTTAGTTCAATACTTTCACATATTCATTCTTATATCAGTGTCAGAACTAAGCATTATTCTAGATATTAAGGGGATCCATTATCTCTTACAAATCCACAAAGATGAAAAAAATCCAGATTTGGAAAACATAAAGAGACAAGAGCAAACATACATAGGATGTAAGGGGAAAACAGGGGGAAAGGTTTGAAAGAATGAAAAGAAGGGAAAAAAGTGGTGAGGGAGAGAAAAAGAGAGGGTATTTTTTGGAAAAAAAAAACAAAAAACTTTATCTAAGTTCCAAGAACTCAAGAAACTGAGGGTAGGAGAACTGAACATTTATTACAACTGGATAATGTTAGAGAGGTACTTGGAGTTAAATATAACACCTAGAGGGCTTAGAATTGATAAAATGCTGAGTTTGGGCTTCGATGATGAAGAACTGAAATTGGATTGGGAGAAAGGTCTATATTTGTACTATCCGCTGGATTAAGGCTTTGATAAAAAGGATATAAGGTTACAAGCTGAAGTGAATAGACATTGCAGCAGTACAGTTAAAATGTTCTGCTTTGAAATATAAAAGGACTTTGATAATTTGAATAAGTTTTATTGTAAAAAATGATGAAACATGAAAAAGAGTTAATTTTGAAGAAGAGAACAAAGGTGAATAGGGATGTGGGAGGCTATAGCAGAAAGGAGATATTTATCTGGGAGTGCAAAGATCGTTCTAACTGTAGGGGGCATTTGAGATCAAGGAAAAGATACTGGAATAAAAATCAGTCTAAAAAAACTGTGAGTTTCCAGGAGGGGAGGTGAGAACAAGTGGATATTGAAATAAGGGACAATATGACAACATCCGCCCTGGACGTCTGATACAGTAGAGCGGGGTGGGGGTTAGCAGAGAAAACAGTGCTTACAGGAAGAATAAAAAGAAACAGGAGCAATACTGAAAAAATACAAAAAGGAAGAAAACATGGAGGGAATGGGAGGCCGATGGAAATCAGTACCAAGCACAGAGAACATTGAGGAACAAGGAGGTGAGATTACAAACTTAACCAACCAGGACTTAACTGAGCAACAGCAGAACGTGCTAAAAGAGGATTATCATTCATACCAACACGAATCTGGACCTATTTAAGGTCAGATGGACATTTTCAAACTGGTAAGAAAATTAAAGCTTAAGTACTACTTTGGAAAATACATCTCAGGTGAAACTTTAAATAACAGTATAGGAGCCTCTTCAGATTTGGATTTGGGAATAACAACTCAGGGACAAATCATAACAACAGATAGACAGGCTGCTACTCTGGGCACAGATTTGTTAGACTTTTCAACAGATCCTGACAATACCTGGGATGAAAATACTTGGGACTAAAACGCAATTGATGAAATTGATGTCTCGGCATTATTAGAAGAGATCGAGAATGCAATTATGTATCCAGATAATTTGAATGTAAGAACAAAATTTAAACCCAAATCAATTTTCTGCCCCCAGTTTTTTTGTCCAGTGATATCTGTATTTGAAGAATGTTTACTTAAAGAGATAGCATGTATCTCCAGATCCTGCTGGGTGACTCCATGATTAGAGGTATCCAGTGGGAGGGGCCAGAGGAAAAGGCAGCCCAGTCAAGGTTAAATGTATCCCAGGCCTATCAGTACATAAGGACAACCCAGCTATACTCAATGGCAAGGGAATGTGGAGGATCCCCAAACTTTCTAGTTCACCTGGGAACAAACGATTTAGAAGGGAACAGTGAACTGGAGATATAGGCAAGATTCAGGGAATTGGGCAGGGTTTGCCACTCTATAGGATGCTCAGTCTCCTTTTCTGAGATACTGCCAGTACCAAGGGCAAGCAGGGAAAATAAGCAAAAACTTAGGGGGGTGAACCAGTGGCTCAGGGAATGGTGCAAGTCAGAAGGGTATGGATTGATGGGGGACTGGGGTGATACATGGAAAGACGAGGGGCTATATGCCAGGGACAGGCTGCATCTCAATCTGGAGGGGAGGGAGATCCTTAAACTAAAACTTTTTGGATTCATTGGTGATAGGTGAGGTTTAAATTTGTAAAGGGGGAGAGGGATAGAAAGACTGAATGCCCCAGTGAGGAAGCTTGAGGGTTCAGGACTAGATCATGCAAAGCAGGCTGCGGGTAGCGTTAAAAGACCAGGCGGAACTGAGGGGAAAGGAGACAGGGGATTGCGCTGGGCTGAGAAGACTGGAGAGGGGGGAAGGGGTCCAGTGGAGGACAGTCCTGATCAATGCCAGGAGCATGGGCAATAAAATGCCAGAGCTCCATGCAATGCTAGTTGAGGGTGCAGCAGACTTGGCAGCAATTACTGAGACATGGGCCACCCAGAGGCATGATTCGGACCTAAATATAGAGGTATACATAAAGTTTAGGAAGGATAGGGAGGTGGGAAGAGGGTGTGTGTGGTATTGATAGTCAAAAATGACATAGTAATTGGTGGAATCGAGGAGGCAGAAGGAGATGTGGAGGCAATTTGGGTAACCCTACAAATGGGGGGTGGTAAAAGATTAAAAATAGGGGTGGTGTACAGACCCCCTGCAATGGAAGCGGAACTGGAGGATGATCTGGCTGAGAACATCAGGGGTCACTGTGGTCTTGGAAAGGGCAGGGTGGTGATCATGGGCGACCTATGAACATGCTGGGGCAGACTGGGCACTATGACATCCTCGTGGCCAGGAAGCAGAGGTTGATGGATGTCTCCAGGATGCCTTTTTAGTCCAGCATGTGGGGGAGCCTACTTGGCAGGATTGGATCCTGGACATTGTTGTAGCAGATAGCGACCAGATAAGGGACCTGGAGGTGAGCAGCCCATTGACAGGCAGTGACCATGCCACAGTCTGGTTTCTTATGTTCCTAGGGGTAGAGCAAATTTGCACTAACACAGAAGTAATAGATTTCAGGGGGATGGACTTTGAGGGCATGGGAAGGATTCTTAAAGGGTGCTTGGATGAGATAAGGCCAGACATGGGTGCTGGTAGCTGGTAGCTGTGGGAGACCATTTAAGAAGAGGGATGCAGGAGGCTTTGAAGCCTGTGCAAGGTAAAGCGCAAACAATGTGAACCAGTAAGAATATGTTGGTGGACTTAGGAGGTGCAGGAGACGGTGAGGGATAAAAAGCTGCATATCGTGCTTAAAGAAGCACTCCAAGGGGCTAGGGAGAACATAAGTAGTGATTTCTTGGTTAAGAGGGTCACCAGGGTGGTAAGGGGGGCCAAGGCGAAGAAGGAGCTTAACCTGGCCAGGGATATCTGCAGGGGGGAAAGGGGCTCTATAGATACATACGGGAGAAAAGAATAGTGAGGGCGCAGATCAGCAGGATTAGAACTAGAGGGATAGGTGCAGGAAGCTGGGGAACAAGCAGAGGTGCTAAATAAGTAATTTGCCTCTGTCTTTACTGGGGGAGGTAGGGGATCTTTCCAACCCAATGGGAGGGTAGAGGAGCCCACTGAACCAGGAGGTCAGTTGGAGACTGAAGGACTGGATGAGACTAGGGCAGGGACTGAGTCACATCTAGAAGCTGAGGAGAGGATGCATGGTGGGGGATGGGAGGGTGAAATCACAGCAGATAGGGTGAGAGAGGCCCTCTGGTCGCAAAAGGCTGAGAAGGCACTGAGGCCAGATGGGCTGCATCCAAAGGTGCTGAAGGAACTGGAGAATGTGCTGGCAGCTCCACTGGCATCACTCTACAAAATCTCCCTGATGACAGGGTGGGTTCCTCAAGATTGGAAGGTGGCTCATGTGGTGCCTATCCACAAGGGGTCCAGAGGAGAAGGGAATTATGGGCCCATTAGCCCTAACATCTGTGGTAAGCAAGGTTATGGAGGGATAATCGAGGAGGCTGGGGGCAGCTGGAAAGGTTGGGGCACCTGTTGACAGACAGCATGGTTTGTTCTGGGGAGTTGTGCCAGACTAATCTTGTGAGTTTTATGACTGGGTGGCAGTGCCCTGGACCGACATAGGCTGATGGACGCCCCATCTGGATTTCAGTAGAGCATTCGATCTAGTACCCCACAACGGCCTACTAACAAAGCTGGGGGATGGGGGTTGGGAGGCAGTTGCTCAGGTGGGTGAAAACTGGCTTATGGGGCTAATACAGTGAGTGGTGGTTGGAGGGATAGTTTCCTCCCCCAGGAGGGTCATCAGTGTAGTCCCCCAGGGTTCGGTCCTGGGGCCACACCTGTTCAATTCCTATGTCTCGGACATAGGGTGCGTGTTAGGAGTAGGTTGAGTCTCTATGCGGATGACTGAAAACTGGGAGCACTGGCAGATGGGCAGGAGGGGAGAGAGGCCCTGCAGGGGGATCTTGATACCCTGGGGGGGTGGGCAAGGAAGTGGGGGTTGAAGTTCAATGCAGGAAAATGTAGGGTGCTGCATCTGGGGTTCAGAAACCCGGGACATGCATACATCCTGGGGGGACCACACTGTAAGTCACATTAGGTGAGAGGGACTTAGGGATAGTGGTGGACATCAAAATGAATAACACAGAGAATTGTCGAAGAGCTGCAGCAAAAGCAAACAGGATACTGGGCTGCATAACCAGGGGATTACCTCCAGGAGGAGGGAGGTGATCCTCCCTCTGTATAATTCCCTGGTTAGGACACATTTTGAGTACTGTGTGCAGTTCTAGAGACCCCATCTTAAGAGGGACATAGCGCTGCTGGAGAGAGTCCAGAGGAGGGAGACCAGGATGATTCAGGGCATGGAGGGTAGGACCTACTGTATGAGGAGAGACTGGATGAACTCAATCTGTACGTACTGGAGGAGAGGAGGGGCAGAGGGGACATGATGAGAGACTTTCAAGTCTGTAAAGGGGATAAATAAGGACAGAGCCAGGGAAGTGTTCAGGCTTAAGTAGGGGGAACTACCAGGGGCATGAGTGGAAACTGGAAGGGAGTATAGAAGGAAAGTGCAGGAGACACTTTTCACAGAGATGGTGGTGGAACCATGGAATGCACTGCCCAGGAGTCTGGTGGAAGAGACCACAGTGAAAGGATTCAAGAAGGATTGGGACAGGTACAGGGGGCAGCTGAGGCCTGGGAGGGCCACCTCTGGGGCTGGGGGGTTGGAGGAGTGAGCTCCCAGTAGAGGGCTAGCTTCCGAGCAGACACGATAGACCATGGGGCCTATTCTGCTGGCTTTTACTATGATACTATGATCTTTTCAAACACAAAAGGGAATTTTATTAGGAATATGTCAGGTGATGAATTTAAGGCATTGAAAGAAATCGAGACCCTTAAAGATGTAGTTATTAAAAAATCTGACAAGGGGGGGCAACATTGTCCTCATGGATGAGGAGAAATATGTGAGCAAATGTATGGAACTACGTAAAGATCAAAAGAACTATTCAAAACTTAGAAATGATCCTACAGTCAAATTTTAGGCCGAACTATGTAAATTTCTTGATTGGGGGTTAAAATGTGGGTGGTTAACAAAATCAGAAGCTGAGCATATTAAGATGGACTACCCTGTAACACCCACTTTTTACATTCTGCCAAAAATCCAAAAAGATGCTAGTGACCCCCCCAGGCAGACCTATTATTTCGGGAATAGGGTCTCTTACAAACAACTTGAGTAACTTCATTGATAGTTTCTTGCAATCCACAGTTTTTTCATTAGTTGCATACCTACGGGATGGTATGGATCTTCTGAACAAACTTGAAGGGAAAACATGGGATCAAAACTTTGTCTGGCTTACTATCACATCAGTAACCTTTATACGCCAATACAGCATCACTTAGGCCTACAAGCAATAGACTGTTTTTAACAACCAGGAACTTATCTCAACACATTTTCTAAGGTGGGCAATAGATTTGCCTTAACCAATAATTGTGTTATGTTGTATCCATGACACTCCAGACATTACCTCCTGAGTTCCCAATCCACCTGATAGGCTAGTGATGCCATGTAACCTAGATCAAATTCTCGGAGCATACCTTGGTCCCAAGAGCTCCCATTCCCTTTGCATCTGAAGAGGCTACAAGCACACCAGGAGTCCCTGTGCAATCAATTATCTAAAAGTAGGCCAGAACCCTTACCAAGCAAAGAAGTATTTGCTCTCACAGTAACTAATTAGAATGGTTAACATCTTCCAGCTGGAAGACTTAGTAAATTGAATGTTTCATTGCATAATTTCCATTTGGAATGGTTAGCTAATCTGTTAATTGAGCGTTTTTAACTGGAATTAGTAAAGCTCCTCATCTGGGGTTGTATCCCCACTGTTGGTTAAATCACTACTCATGCAGAAAATGAAAGAAAAAAATGCTTAATGTTAACGTTCTCTGAGCTGTTTAATCTAATATGTTGGTTGATGTATTCAGCGGAGAAATGGCTATTTGCTTAGTCCTGGCAGCACAGTAGTTCTGTTCTCTCCCTCATTTGAAATTGTTGTTGTTATTTGCATTTAGTTAGCTTAAATTGTTTTAGTATTTGCCTTTTCATTAGCTCAGGCAGCTGTTGTAGCGAGATAACCTGCAGAGAATAGGAATAGCTAGGACTTAGTAAAGAAATATTGTGTACACTGTTCAGCAGGGTTACAGGCCACCAAAGCAATGGTACATTTTGAAATTTCGTGCTCAGGCCCATTGTAAGGCCGGTGGTCCTCCCTCCCAAGTGGGGCTCACTGTGGTTAAAACAATGTATTGCTGTGTTGGTACCCTCTCTCCAGTAACAGTGATTGCGGCGTTTGTACCCACCTCCCGAAATGGCCTGAAGGCTCGTAGCATGGTCGGATGCCTATGCTAGGGCTTCTCCTTCCAAGCGGAACCAACGCGGTCATTCCCGTGCGCCCCTACACTACCACCTACTAGCAGGTAGCGGAGGAGGAGTAGTATTGCAGCCCTCGTGTGCAGTCCCTAAGTCAGCGACCACTGCACAGAGCCTGGTGCTGCAAATCAAATAAAAAAATAGAAAAATCTGCTCACCTACACGCCAGGCCCCACGTGGCAGTAGCCTGCTGGTGCTAGGAGCAGTAAGGGGATAGATGCCCTTCTATGCTAGTCACAACCACGCTGGCGACAATGTTTTCAGAACCTGGGGAGTTTAAAATTAACAAAATGAGGATTCCACACATTCAGTGTATGATTTTCAATTTTGGCACAACAGCCCCAAAACAGGGCTCCTCTGCATGCCGCGTGGCTCTGGCCGCCATTTTGTGGGGTTGGCTTCCTGATCCAGCAGCCGCCATTTTGAGAAGGCAGCCTGTTCATCGTGTTTCGCATTAAAGGCATGGCCTTTCAGTAGCGCCTGCATTAGGCAATGTCAGGGAGGCAGCCATGCTTAACGCCTGTTTTTTTGCCCTCTGTGTTAATTGTGCATATATATATATATATATATATATATATATATATATATATATATATATATATCTCTATTGCTCTACATGGGGCTTGGTTTTATCTCCAAGTGCCATCATATAACTTGTCTGAAACAGCCTCAAAGCATCTCAGAGGCCATCAGATTCCTAGTCTGCTACAGCCTCAAGGCATCTTGGGAGTTCAAGACTATTCAGCATGCACCCCCCCCGGGCATACTGAATATGACTGCCAGCTTGTTGTACTATATTGCTTATTGTGGCCTGGTTTACAGTACCATACCCCATTGGTAATCATGCTAATCTTATCCTTCTTTTGTCTTCCAAATGGTGAAGGCCAAGAAGTGTGTTTCCTGTAGTACCCTTGATGCTCCACAACCCAGGTCCTCAATGCCCAGCTTGTCTTCACAAGGATGAAAAATCAGTGGAGATCCAACTCCTAATATAGAGTTGGACAGTCAAGGCCCGGAACTTCTGGCTGGATGAATACAGAGGCTCTAATTATTCAGACTCAGCAAGCAGCGGTGGCTAAGATGGAAAGCCAACATAATTTCATGCTTAAGAAGAAATGGAGTCGCTGACAAAGGCAAGAGCTGCCCTCACGCCCATTCCAGCCTGGCCCCAAGGCCAAACCTTCTCCCATAGCCAGATACCAATGAGGAACCATCAACACCCTCCAAGGGGATGAGAACCCAGTGAGGCACCGAAGAGGTGAGGATATGAGTCAGGTGATGAGGATATGGACATCGTACCTGAGTCACTGTCCTTGGCGTCAAAACTTTGTTCCTTGGATCTGGTCCCAGGCCTAATGAGGGCCATAAAAATCTACACTGGGGTTCGACGTAGACATGCCCAAGCCCAAGTCCAAGCTCGACCCCATGATTCAGCAGAACCTGAAGGTTAAGGACACCTTCCCAGCTGTTTTGCCATCAATGATATCTTCTCAAAAGTGGAAGCGACAGAGCTGGGTAGCCTCTCCGAGAAAAGAAACTTGGACAGGATGTACCCAGTGTAAGAGGACAAGGCAAATTGTGGTGCGGCACCAGTATAGATCCCAAAATTGCAGCACTAAGCAAAAAACAGTGCTGCCTTGTGGCACTATTTCCCTTAAGGACCCCACAGACAAGAAAGATGGAAAAATTTCGAAGAAACATTCAAAATAAGTCGGGCATGGCGAAGTAGAGCTGGACTGACAGTGGTCTACTCCGCCAGGGCACAGATTCACTGGTTGGAGGAGCTCTTGGAGAAGGCGAACCCCAAGTTTAGGGAAACGGAGCTCCTGGAATGTACCCTGGATGCAGCAAAATATCTCCTGCTCCTGAAAGAGGACAACGTATCTGGTGAGGGCCTAAAACAGTTCCTCAAACAGAAAGAGGAGGGCAAGGACCTCGCCAAAGATAAACAGAGAACCACCTATCTACCATCTGCTCAGCGTAGATTTCGGGGGAACAATAGGTTTACAGCAGAACAGAAGGCAGAATTACACTAACAATTCCTTTTGAGGAAGGGGTCACAGCAACAACAACTTCAGAAGCCCCTCACAAGGAGGCTACACTTCCTTCAGAGGGAAGGGCCTCGTTTTGGAGCAGGGCTGAGGTGGAAAAGCAAAGCAGTACTGACTATCCCACCCAGGCCGTCCCACTACCAAGCCCATATTGGGGCAATCCTCCCGTGGGGCAAAGACTGATGTCATTCTAGCGACAATGGAAACAAACAACTTCCAACAAGTGGATACTGGAGATCATATCCCAAGGTTATGCTATCGAACTTTCAAACAAGCCCTGCAGGGACAGAGTGGTACTGTCCCCCATCTGAAAAAGAAGGGCTATGGCTCACCAGGTACAGGAGGTTCTCTGAGATCTGATACAAAACAATGCAATCCAGCCAGTGCCGGATGGCAAGGTCAGCACAGGTGTCTACTCCATTTTCTTCCTGGTTCCGAAGAAAAACAGAGATCTCAGACCAATTTTGGACCTAAAGTTCCTGAACAAATTCATTTCCACTCCATGGTTCAAGATGGAGACCCTCAGGTCTACTCTGAGGAATGTACAGGTGGGGGACTACTCCAGTCCAGTGGATCTGAAGGATGCCTACACCCATATCCCAATCAGACCACCAACATCAAGCGCTTTCTCTGGTTCCACATACTTGGCTAACATTTCAGTATCAAGCCTCACATCAGTTCAAGGGTGTTCATCAAAGGTGTCTATTGTCCTGGCAGCCGACTAGGAGCAGGGAGTGGATATTATTCCGTATCTAGATGACTGGCTGATATGAGCATGCAACAGCGATGCAATCACAGAGGGACACAGACTCAGTTCTGTCGGCCCTATCCCAAGCATGGTTAGGTAGTCAATAGGGTAAAGAGTTCACTGCGACCATCCCAATGCATAGAGCACCTCAGGGTGAGATAAACACAGCCAAAGGGATGGGAGACCATCACAAAATGAATCGATTCAGTGGTAACGTGGTTTGGACACTGCAGTCCACATCCACGAAGATGGTCCAAGCGGCTCAAGTCCTCAGCTGCATGGCATCATGCATCGACCTAGTTCCCTGGGCAAGGTGGAACATGCGCCTCTGCAAAACTGTATATTGCAGCAAGGTTCTCCATCGAAGGACGATCTCAGCAAGACTGTCCACCTACCACAGATGGTCAAGGACTCGCTAGGATGGCGGACACACCGCCAAAACCTTGAGAGGGGTTGCCCTCTGGAGCTGTCTTATGAGGTGACAGTGGAGACAGATGCCAGTCTATTCAGTTGGGGAGCATGCATGCATGACTCCATAGTGCAAGGCAAATGGACAGTGGTGGAGGCACGTTTGTCCATCAACATCTTGGAGATGAGGATGGTGTTCCATGCCCTGAGGGCATTCAGGGACAGCATCATTGGTCGGATGGTGCTGGTGAAGTCCAACAACAAGGTCATGGTGGCACACATAGCAAAACAGGGTGGAAGGCCTTGTGAGACCATGCTCAGGGAAGCAGCCAAGGTACTAAACTGGGCTGAATCAACCTTACCCACCTCTGTGCTATCTACCTGGTGGGAAAGCTGAATGTCAGCGTGGACTGGCTAAGCAGACAGCAGGTACACCTGGAGGAGTAGCAACTACACCTGGACCTATTTGTCCTGATACAAAGAAGGCGGGGCTGCATCCCAATAGACTTGATGGCATCCAAAGCGAACACACAGGTCAAGACATACTTCTCCAGATACAGGGAGAAGCAGGCCCTGGGAGTAGACGCCCTATCGCAAACATGGGACCAAGAGCAGTCTTATGTCTTCCCTCCCAATTCCCCTGATTCCCCAGGTACTGGCCAAGATCAGACTGTCTCAACTTCAGATCATCCTTGTGGCACCTTACTGGCCACGGAGGGCCTGGTTTGCTGCCGTGGTAGCCATGACGCTGGACAGATGGACCCTCCTATATCAGATGGACATGCTGTTCCAGGGCCCAATGATTCACCCAACCCCCCCACTCCCTAAAGCTGTCAGCCTGGCTCCTGACAGGCAGAGACTGTTAACTGCCAGATATCATGAGTCAGTTATGTCGACCATCCTACAGTCCAGGAAGCCATCTACCACTGCTACTTATGGCAGGCAGTGGAACATCTTCGCAAATTGGTGCAAGTCCATGCAACTCAATCCAATGCAGGTGGATATGTCCATGATTCTGCTGTACTTGCAACAGAGCTTGGACAAAGGACTGTCCACTTCCTTCCTAAGAGTGTATTTGTCAGCCATAGGGGTGGCTATGGGCAAAGTTGGGCAATCACAGCCCAGGGCTCATCAGGACACCATTAGGTTCCCTCAGGACAGCACAGAACATCCATCCTCACATATGAAAACTGGTGGCCCCTGAGATGTGACCATGGTACTAGAATCTCTAGTGGACAGCCCATTTGAGCACATATATACCAGGTGCCACTCTATTAGCTAGGACTGAAGACCTGCTTCCTGGTGGTGATCTGCTCCACCTGCAGGATTAGTGAGTTGGGGCACTGTTGTGCAAGGAACCTACACCATTTTCATGGCACAAGGGGTCTTCATGAAACAGTGCAGCCTTTAGCCCCAAAGTCAGGTCCATGTTCCATAGAGCAGATGCTGGAACTGCCAACATTCTACTCCACAACCACAGCAGGGGAGTTGAGAACCCACCATCCCTGGACGAGGCAGTGCTGTGTCACAGTACATTACATGGACTGAAGCAATCCATAGATCAGAGAGACTTTATTATAGCCCAAGGCCACAAACAAGGAATGGCAGCATCCAAGACCACCATCGCTAGTGGGTTGAAAAGGTCCATACAGAGGCATACAAAGAAAAAGACCTCATTCCTCCAGAGGGAATAAAGGCCCATTCAACAAGGGTGGTGGCCACCTCCTGGGTGGAAAGAGCCAGAGTGTCCATGGAAGATATATGTAGAGTGGCAACCTGGACTTCCGTCCACACCTTTGCAAGACATTACAGATTTGAGACCTTATACAGACAAAGAACTGACTTTGCCCGAAAAGTGTTATCCACAGCGTGTCACTCCAACGCCCTATAAGATAACCCTGTCCCACCCTGAAGGAGTTTGGAACTGCTTATTATAGTAACCCAGGAGGTAATGTCTGGAGTGTCATGAATACAACATAACACAGTGGGTGTTTACTCACCTGGTAAAAGGTGATTGTGTGGTGTATCCATGACACTCCATTTCCACCCTTCAGGGTGATCACAGCAGAGAATACACTCACACTGGGAAATTACATTAACAGACTCTATAAAATTAGAAGCTCTCTGTGTCTTAATCTGCAGGCACTGTTCTTACAGTTGGCAACACTAGGTGGCCAAATCTAGAATTGTACTTGTAAATAAGGTGATGTTAATTAATTGTCTATCTTTTGATTATATGTATCTGGGATAAAAGTGAGAGTCCAGGAAGGAGGTTTTGGCCAAAATGTTTGTTTTCAGCTATGGAAGAACTGAACTTGAGAATGGGGTCTTGGGACCAAGGTATGCTGCAAAATTTGATCTGACTCACATGTGCATCACTAGTCTATCAGGTGGGTTGGGAACCCAGGAGGTAATATCTGGAGTGTCATGGATACAACTAACACAATCACCTTTACCAGGTGCATAAACACACATTATTTTTGCTTCAATCAGAATATTACTTACAAATGTGCAGTACAGCCATGGATGCAGCATTGCACCATCTTATACAAATATCTTTATGGGTTATTTTACTGTTTATTGAATAGAATCAGAATTACAATCCTTTGAGACATAGACTCTTTTCCAAAGGCTCCACGTGAGGTCAAAGTAAAAAGAAATACACATACAGTAATGAAAAACACACACATACAGTATTAAAGTAACAGTACAGGGTTATGTAGTCCAAACTTAATCTTATTTAGATGTTTACATTGAACGAGGGCATACAAGATGACCCATGTCAGAATAGTACAGGAATATAATTTTATTGAATCTAGAAAACCTAAATCCAAACAACACAAACCGAAAAAGAGAACATGAGAATACTTTACACCAAAAACCATGAAATTAACTACAATCCCAAAATATCAAAATCAAAGTAAATTTTAAAACCTACACAATAAATTGAAAAACAAAGTCACAAAAGTAAAACAATGTCTGTGGCTTGTCTGGAACAGTCCTCAGATGGTTTCAATCCTTCTTCACTGGCAGATTTCAGAGGTCAGTGTCAGGTATTTTTCTTCCAGCCCATTCTCTCCTGCCATGTGGGTCCCTCAGGGCTCGGTGTTGTCTCACATATTGTTTGTGGTGTATATGCTGTCCTCAGAGACATTGTAAGACAGTATGGGCTGAGGTTTCACTGCTATGTTGATGATACCCAGTTCTACCCATCTTTGCACCCAACCAGGATAGTGTGACATCAGTCTTTAATAGCTGCCTCACTGAAACCAGAATGGAATGAACTCCAGCTGGTTGAAATTGAACTCTGAAAGACTTAGATGTTGGTGGTGATCCGGGTCACCGGACAGAGAGGTTGGCAGCTGACAACCCTCCGTCCTCTGGCTTGGAAACATCCAGCTGCCTCCTTTGAATGGGTGCATAACCTGGGAGTGTTTTTGATAATGGGCTGACACTGCATTCGCAGGTGTCAGCAGTCATCAAGTCCTCATTTTAGCATCTTAGGAACATTTCCAGATTAGACACCTTGTTCCATCCGGTAACCTTTCAACACTGATCCATGCTTTTTGACCTTGCGCCTGGACTACTGTAACTCCCTGTACCTAGGGCTACCAGGGGTTGATATCTGCCTCTTGCAGCTAGTGCAGAATTCTGTGGCATGACTGTTGATGGGGACCTCTCATTCGAGTCACATCATGCCGGGTGCTGTGCGAACTGCACTGGCTGCCTATTCAGTGGCGGATCACCTTCAAGGTTGGATTTCTGACCTTAAAGCCTTGTATGGATTGGGTCTGAGTTATCTGCAAGAACTCCTGAACTTACTGCCCTGGCCAACCTCTCCACTCAGCTGGCAGGGGTTGTTAGAGATCTGCATGGTATGACTTAAACCATCAGGTCCCATCTTTATGTACATGGCCCCGTCCTGTGGAATTCTCTACCTCGTCGGATTTGGGAGTGCCTGACTATAGAGAGCTTCAAGAGGACCCTTTAGACCCATTTCTGGCAGCTTGGCTACGGGGCTTAAATTGTTATAATCTGATCATATTATTCGTTTGTTATTGATGAGTTTTATGCTGTTCTTGTCCTGATTTTATCCATTTTAAGCTGTACAGCACCTTGATTTGAGAAAGGCTTTTATAAATAAACTATTATTATTATTACATAGAGCACAAGAGAGCCACCTTACATTGAATTTGAAAAATCTAAAAAGAGAATACCATATGAAGCCTCAATATTAGACATAAACTATACACTGAAGGCCTGGTAGCAGACCATAAGAAATCAAAGCTGTTATAGACATGCTCACCCCAAGTGTGTAACAGATTTATAAAGGTTCATGGGATGGTCAATCACCTAGATAGGTTTATACCTAACCTGTCCACCATCAACAAACCCCGCGAGAATTGCTGGAGAAAGAAATAGCATGGCATTAGGAACCAAACATTACCAAGTATTCAATGATCGTAAAGAATTATCATGCACCCCGTGCTAGCCTACTATGACCTGCACAACCCGATGGTCCTGTCTGTGGATGCCTCCTCTGAAGGGCTGGAAGCCTGTCTGTTGCATACAAGCAAACCTGTTGCATTCACTACAAGATTACTTAATAAAGCAGAGAAAACTGTGCCCGAAGAGAAAAAGAGATGTCAGCCATTGTATTTGGCTACAGTAAGTTTCACCAATATATCCATGGGAGACAATCAGGTGCTGGTGGAACTGACCCTAAGCCGCTTGAGAGCCTATTTAAGAAACCATTGCATATTGCCCTACCTCAGATTCAGCAGATGATGTTCAAACTGCTAAATATGATCTGCAAGTACAAGTGGTGCAAAACTTTACATTGCTGACACCTTCAGCAGAGCAGTCCAGAAAGCTTCACTATTTGAAATGACATTGATCAATAGGAGGTTCACCACGACGCCAAGATTCCAACATTGATGAGAAATTAAAATTGTTTCAGTCAGTGACACAAAGACACCAGTGTTGCAAAATTAAGAGACTGTGTTACAAGGCTGGCCCTCAGAGCAATCACAAGTTGACCCTGTCATTAGACAATACTGGCTATTTGTAGAGGAAATACCAGTGAAAGCGGATCACTATTAAAAGGAGAGGGACTCTACTGTCCCTACCTCACTCAGGAAAAAAATGCTTTCAAAGTACATAACAGCCACCTGGGTATATAGAAGTGCAAGAGAAGATAACAAGATATTCTTTTTGCCCAGCATGAGCAGCCAGATCAGCTTTTTGTAGCCAAGAGGGGCATCTGGGCCAGTTATCTGAAAGCTCAGCCAAAGGAGCCACTGAAACCCCACAAAATCCTTTAGAGGCCATGGTAAAAGTGGTGAGCTGACTTATTTGTATTAACAGAGAAAACAACAGTATCTTGTTATAGCTCGTCTATTCTAAATTTATTGAGGTTTTTAGATGGCAAAATATGACTAGTGAGAATGTGATTAATTATGTTAAATTCCAACTTTGCAAGACATGGCATATTTGAAATCACATCACTGATAATGGTCCTCAGTTTGCTAGTGCTAACTTTGAAAAGTTTATAAAAGCCTATGATTTCAAAACATATTACTTTCACCCAGGTATCCTCAGAGCAATGGTATGATAGAGCAAGCTGTTCAAACAATCAATAATTTGCTGAAAGGCTAAATGGGACCATAAAGATCCCTATCTTGCACTGCTCACTTCGTCATTAATATTTATAGAAGGCCTGGGCTCACCGCATAACTTTTAATGTGACGTTGAACAAGAACACTGAACCCAACAAGAAACAAACTGTTAAAGCCAAAATTAATAGAGACTGATGTTTGATCTGCCTTACACAAAACCTAAAGGAAACAGCAGTTTTACTAGAATCAGTGCACTGCTGCCTCACCTGACTCTGGGACAATGATTGCATCTGCACACCCCTCAAGAATGAATGAACCCTTAGCAGTAGTCCTCTCTGCAGCATAAGCCCCTCGTTCATCTGCTGTTGAATCTAATGGGAAGTAGTTTTGGTGAAACAAAAGGGACATCTAGAACTCCAGAGCCACAGTTCAGCCTGCCATAGAGTGAGTGGGACATTTTTCCAGGCAGCAGAGAGAGAGGAAGAAGGCTGCCAGCAGCAGATGAAACAGACACATCCCATGATGGAGACATAGCTATGGTGGCAGCAGCTTTAGGCCTGAGTGAGGAGGAACTTTGATGACATCAGCAGTGATACCAGCCGCCCTACTAAGCATGTGTGGCCAGACTGAAACCCTAATAGGGTGAGCCATGTGAGCGGATGCCAGGTATGGAGACTTGCATGATACAGGACTTAAACTGACCGAATTGAAGTTAAAGGACTGAAATCATCAGTAACAAAATACCCATTTAAATTTATATATTGGGGCTATGCATGAATGGGTGGAGAAGCACACTCTTCGTATCCATGGCACATAGCTACTCCATACCCACTACGCCCCTTCACTAACTGTGTGTGTAGCCCTATGCATCTGATCCCTGGCTATGCGGACAGCAATGCATTGGAACAGGTGGGGGTGCCAGCACTATGCAGCATGCACTATGGCACATAGTGCCACACACCAGAGGGGCATATGAGGGAGCAGTTTATGCCAGGGGAGACCCTGCTATAGGTTCCATACATGCCCAGCCCCACTCATGGTGATAACCCTCACATGCCCCAGCAGGTGTGAGGACACCTCCAACAAACCAGCCACCCACCTAGGCCAGATGGCAGCCTCCATGGTGGGAGACACACCTCTGACCCCCAACATGTGGCTGCCATATCCCCTGGTCACACCTGACTCAAGCTTTGGCACAGTGTGCCTTTCATCTACCATAGTCACTATCATAACTACCAACATATATGAGGCCCCTGTTGGCAGGATACATCCTCAAGTCATATGTCGGTCTGGCAAATCAAGGTTCCTCTATGATGACACCTCCCATTGGAGACCAAGAAGAATGCTGGGACATCCACAAGGGAGATCCGCAAAGAGTGGAAAGGGACAATACAAGGGAAAGAAACATTTCTGATAGGGACTCAACTCTGTGGGGTGTAGACCTGGGAAAGGGAGAGGAGAGGAGAAGGTGCCTGCCTGCCTGGTGCCATGGCATGGAGGGACAGGAAGCGAATCCTCAGGATTGCAGAAGCAGGATCACTACGAGAGGAAATAATATCATTGTCCACCTGGGACAAATGACCTAGCTAGGCATGAGATCAGTGCAGTGCAGGATGAATTTGTGGAGTTGGGGAGGGGCCTCAGACAGGTAGCAAGCACGGTAACCTTCTCAGAGGTGCTGCCAGTCTATGGCAGGGGTGAGGCTAGGGTACTACACACCATGCGTTTAATGACTGGTTGCAAACTGGTGCAGAGCACAGGGCTTTGGCTTCATTGGGGACTGGGGTCCACCTGGAGAGATGAAGGTCTATACTGGCATGATGATCTGCATCTGTCCAGGAAGGGAACCACGCCCTAGGTGACAGATTTAAAGGCTTCCTCGGCAAGCTTTTAAACTAGCCAAGGGTGGAGGTGCTGATAGGAAACAGGAAAGTTCAAGCCTCCCCACAAAAAGCATGGCAGGTAGTAGGTAAACACTGAGGCACAGAGCTTGACAGAGGGCAGGACAGAGGTAAATGGAAAAATGGACAAGGCAATAAGAGCAGGGATGGGGTAAAAAGGATAAGCTAACATTAAATGGAGGGCAATGAGTACCAATGCCCGTAGTCTTGAAAACAAGCTTCCAGAGTTAGTAGCCCTGATGGAAGTGGAACACTTGGATATTGCAGCAGTCACAGGAAACATGGTACATGGAGAACCATGACTGGGATGTCAACCAACCAGGGTACGCAATCTACAGAAGGGACAAGAGAGTAAAGAGAGAGGTGGAGCAGCTCTCACATATGGGAAGAGATCAAAGTAACATAACTAAAAAGTAAAGGGGAGGATAAGAGGAACCTAACAAGGTCACATTGAGACAGGGAATGGCACCACAATCCCCACAGGGGTTGTATACAGACCCCCTGTCTCAAGCAGAGGAAATGGGCAAGAAAATGATAGAAGGCATTCTCAAAATAGCTGAAAAAGGGAGATACTGTTGATGGGGACCTGAATATGCCAGATGTTAACTGGGCAACATGGATGGCAGCCACATCCAAGAGCAGGGTCATTCTCGATGCCCTACAGGAGCATGCTCTAGACAGCTAGTGGTGGAACCCACTGGGAGGGAGCAATATTAGACCTGGTACTGTCAAATGGAGAGAGGATCACAAACTTAGAAGCTGTAGACACCTGGGAACAAGCGACCACTGCACAGTGTGCTTCACAATAAACACAACCATGGAGACAAGCCATAAATATAAGGATACTGGACTTTAGAAGGGCTGACTTTGCAAATGGGTGAATACCTGAGGAATGCATTAGCAAATGGCCAGAAAGGAGGGTGGAAGAACAATGGAGAAAATCAAAACTGCCATCATGGAGGCAATGCCTTTAGTGAAACAAATAAAGAAACAAAGGAATAAAAAACACTATGGCTCTCAAAAGAAGTGTCAGGAAGGTTAAGGAGAAAAAGGCTACATTCAAAAAGTATAAGGAATCACAGATGGAACACGACAGGGAACTGTATCAATTAAAGCAGAAGGAAGTGGGAAGGCAGTCAGAAAAGCAAAGGCCCAAACCGAGGAAAGGATAGCCAACTCAGTTAAGAAGGGATAAAACCTTTATAGGTACATTAGGGAACACAGAAAGGTTAAGGGAGGGATAGGAAGATTAATAAAGGAGAGGGATGTGGGCAGAGGGAGACTGTGAAAAGGCAGAGATAATGAATGAATACTTTGCTCAGAATTCACAAAAGAAGAAGAGGAGGAGTTACCTAAACCACACAGTAAAAGCACTCTAGATAGTGGGGTTGATACCAGTCCATTTAAAGAAGAAAGAGTACTGAAAGAACTTCTAAAACTCAAAGTGGACAAAGCAATGGGGCCTGACGGGATTCACCTAGAATCCTAAAAGAGCTTAAGGAGGGCCTAGTGACACCACTCAACTACACTTTTAACAAATCATGGGAAGATAGGTGGTACTTGGAGGACTGGAGGAGGGCAGATGTGATTCCCCTTCACAAAAGTGGGAGCAAGGCAGAAGCAGGAAACTACAGACCTGTTAGTTTGACCCTAGTGGTGGGGAAAATTATGGAATCACTTCTGAAAGAAAGAATTGTTCAATACCTAGAGGCCAGCGGGACACTGGACCCAAAGCAGTATGGATTCACAGCAGGAAGGTCATGTCAGACAAATCTAATTGATTTCTTTGACTGGGTGACCAAAGTAATAGACCAGGAGGGGCTGTGATATGGCTTACCTAGACTTTTAGGCTGCATTTGACTCAGTCTTGCACAAAGATTAATAATGATAGCCAGCCTGGGAGTGGGTCCCAGGTGGTAGTCTGGGTAGCAAACTGGCTGCACAACAGGACACAGAAGGTAATAGTGAATGGAACTCATTCTGAAGAAAGGAGGTTACTTAGTGGAGTACCTCAGGGCTCAGTACTGGGTCCAGTCCTTTAACATCTTTATAGGTGACATTGCAGAGGGTCTGGAAGGAAAGGCCTCTTTGCGGATGACACAAAGATCTGTAACAGAGTTGATATACAAGGGGGGGTAGAAAGGATGAGAAGGGACTTGGCAAGGTTGGAGGAATGGTCAGACATATGGCAACTTAGATTCAATGCAAAAGAAGTGCAAGTAATGCACCTGGGAAATAAAAATCCAGGAGAAGAGTACACAATAGCAGGGAGGTACTAACAACAACAATAATGGAAAGGGATCTGGGTAGTCATATGAGATGACCTAAAGGTGAGTATGCAATGTAGAAGTCAGTAGGAAAAGCTAGGGATACTGGGATGCATAGGAGGAGCATCACAGGTAAAAAGGGAAGTGGTTATCCCTCTATAAGACAGTTGGTGAGACTCCATCTGGAATACTGCATGCAGTTTTGGAGACCCTCATCTACGAAAGGACATACAGATGGAAGCAGTCCAGAGGAGGGCAACTAATGGTGCAGGGTCTACATCAGAAACCATACGAAGAGAGATCTGAGAGAGCTTAATATGTATACCCTTGATGAAAGGAGGGACGGTGGGACAATATAGAAACTTTTAGGTACCTCAAGGAATCAACAAAGTCCAGGAGGGTAGCATCTTTCAGAAAAAGAGATGTAAGGACAAGGCCACAATTTAAAGTTAGAGGGGGACGGCTCAGGTAATGTGAGGAAATTCTTTCATGGAGAGAGTGGTGACACATGGAACCACCTTCCTGGAGAGGTTGTTGGGGTCTAAAACAGTGGAGGAATTCAACATACATGGGACAGACATAAGGCAATTATAGTAGGGGGTTGCAGAAATAGCTGTTGGTTACCTGAATCTGCAGCTATCCAGTAGGTAGAAATGGGCAGACTAGGTGGGCCAAGTGGTCTTATCTGCCCGTCAAAGTCTATGTTTCTATGGCTCCCCGCGCACACAGGTGCCCCAGCCATAGCATCCCAGCACCAACCCTAGGTACCAAACCCCCACATTGGTGGTCATTGCCTCCCCGCAGCAATGACATTCCTGCCCCATCACCGTAATTTCCTCGTCGGTGCCACAGCTAGGAACAGCAAGTGGCACATCCATCAACACACCTCCTCGGCCGCTATCCAAATGATGGTGGGAGTGGGCTGCCTATTATAAGGATGGCCAGCAGCATAGCCCTCTAAACACCTCATTGATTACCAGCCCTCCAAATGATCCTGGGAGCACACTGCCCATTTACAGGATGCGCTCCTAGCATTATTTGAACAGCCAGTGGCCGAGGAGGTGTGTGGAGGTCTGTGCTACTGGCTATTTCTAGCCACAGCACTGACAGGCGGTATGGAGGATAGGGGCAGTGTTGTCAGTGCTGCTGGGGATCTGATTACCACAAATGATTAGGAGGCATTTGGGTTCTGAGGAAAGGTGTGCAGTACTGGCTGTGCAGGCATGGACGCCCTGCTTTTTGGGGGGACACCACTGACAGGGAGTGACAGTTTGGGGAGTTCCTGTACAGAACCTGGGCTGGGACTGTCCTGTGTTGGTATTGGGAGGTGCTCACAAGGATGTCTAAGGGCTGGAGCTGCAGGGGGTTACTGATAGGAGCAGGGATGGGGCAACACTGTGTCGGGGTGGGGAGTCCCTGGACATTTAGGGTGAGCCTGCTGCATGTCAAGATGCAGATTGCAGGTGGTGACCACAGGTTGACTACTGTGAACGCGTCCTGTGTGGTTACGGATGTCTGCTGGTACTTTTCACGCACCCAGACCCATGCTCTGCTGTATGAGATCCACTGTGGCACGATGCCAGGCATCCCATTGATGCCGACTGGGTCTGAGACTCCTGGCCACGCTGTAGAGAGTACTGCCACTGGGGGAAGAGACATGGACAGGTGGTGACTGATGGTAAATGCTGGCCTGTGCACCTGCCCACAGGTGTGGAGCTCCACAAGCAGGACACGCACCTCTGGCATGTATTTCCTGCAAGCTCATGCATAGGCCCCATTGTTTCCTGGGAGATTATGCTAATGGAGGGAGATATAAGAATATGTTTATTAATGATGCATGCATGGTGTGATGTCATAACCTTTAAATGTGTTCTTTAAATAAGCTCATTGGGCTGTGACCTCCAGAATTACACAAAATCCGAGTGCTGATGTACCACTTTGTAACAGGCTGGAAGTTTCTAGTAAAGCAGTTCAAACAAACCTACTTGCCTCTGCATGTCATTCATTATAGCTGGGGCCCTCTTCGAACCGCCACATTGTTTAAGTAGAATAAAACAATCCCAAAACACATGCATGTTGTCTTACAAATGTTTCCCATTCTGAACACTACCAGTATGTCTCAGTGGTAAGTGTGACATCGTATCTGTGCTGGGCAATTGACCCTCACTGGTAATTCTCAGGCATCCACCAAACCAGAGAAGAATGAGTTTACAAAGAAAGTGCAAGGAATTATCCAAGGCTTGTTCTACAGGGGCCCAGATGTATTTGTATTAAGTTAGTTTATTCAAGAAGGTGTTCTGTTTTTTTTTTCAGCTTTATGCAACTAGGAAGGTGACCACCCTTGTGATATCATGGGAGTTGTGCGGTTTCCAATTCTGAGCTATGGTCTTCTTACCAACTATAATGCCTAAGTACCAGAGAGCATAATTATATTTAGCTTTGGCAGGACCACCTGGTCTTACAACCAGCAGAACCCTTTCTGTAGTAAGGTGTGGTGTAATGGCAAGGACTCTCACTAGGATACTCAGTGCCTCTGCCTAAAATTAAGGTATTTTGGGGCATTGTGACAATGACCAAATGGAAGAGGAACCTTCCCCTACTAGGAACTTTGGGGCCCTACAGTGTATGGATTGGCTAGATCTGATTGCTGGCCAGGGCTGGAATGAAGTATGGCCTGTTTAAACAAGCATTTGTTAATGTCGAATGTTTGCTTGCTGGCATTGGCAGTGGTAGTGTAGAGTTACAGAGCTGCATAATAGGAATGGAGTGATACTGAACTGAAGCCAACCCCACCATCACCCTGCAGAGAGTGACAGGCATTGGGGTGTGCCTTTAGGTCATTAGGCATAATGGCCACGCCATTTCAGTACACCCACCCTGCAGACACTGGCAAGTGTCGTGGTGTTCCTAGGATCTTTGGTCCTTATCGCACCCCATTCCATTAGGAAATACAGTGGGATGGGTGCGATATAGGAATGGGATGAACTTTGGGGCGAAGAATCCAAGGCATACCTCAGTGCTTCTCACTGGCTGCAGGGTGTGGAATGGTATAGAGCATTACAGGCAAGAATCCCAAGTCACACCCCTGATGCCTGTCATTTCTGCAGGGCTAGGTGTTATGGTTGGAAAACTTAATACCTCAGGCATTCATTGGTATTTTCACTGCAAATGTTCAACATGTTTTTTTGTGACCCACCTCATGAACAGGGGAATATCAGTGTATGTAGCTGAGCTGCTTATGCAAGCGACTATGGCATTTAGCACCACAGGTGCAAAAACATTTCAAACAGGACGTAAAAATGACAGCTGTACTGTTCATGGGGAGGTGTAAAAATGGCAATGTTGTAAATCTGCAGTAAAATATTTAAAAATGGTGAAGTCATGGCGTTCACAGAAACTGTGCAACGACACCTGTAATATAATTAGGTTGGGGATTTTTTTACAGCAGATTGTCAACTCAGGCATTTTGGTGCCTCCGATCATGAACAGTGTCACTGTGATTTCTTTATCTGTCAGGAACAATAATTTCCCACAGCGACTGCGGCATCTCTGCGCTGAAAGTGTGAAAACACACTTGGCCATGTTGTGAAAAATGACAGCTGTACTGTAAATAAGGCAGTGTGGAAAATGCCACTTGTGAAAATCTGGACTTAAAATATTACAAAGTCATGAACTTACGAGGGTTCGTGGAAACTGCGCAGTGCTCACTCGTAACAGTAATTTTATGGACTTTTGTCACCAAATTTTCAACATAGCCATTTTAAGACCTCTGCTCACGAACAGTGTAACTGTGATTTTCTTAATCTGTCCCAAACATTGCTTTCACACACCACAGCACCATTGTGCGCTACATGTGCGAAAACACATTTTGGGCAGCATATGAAAAATAGCAGCTGTACTGTTCATAAGGAAGTGTAATAAAATGGCAATGTTGAAAATCTGGAGTGAAAATATTAAATTTGCAAACTTATGAGCATGCATAGGAACTGCATAACGCAGCTCATAAAACAGTCATTTTTGAATTTTTTACCAAATTTTCAACATAGCCATTTAAGACCTCTGCTCATGAACAGTGTCACTGTGATTTTCTTAATTTGTCCCGTACATTGATTTAGCACACCGACTGAGCCATTGTGCGCTACATGGCGAAACAGCGTTTTGGGTGAGATGTGAAAATGACAGCTATACTACTTATAAGAAAGTGTGGTAAAATGGCAATGTTGAAAATCTGGAGGAAAATATTGAAAATTTACAAACTTACGAGCGCATAGGAACTGGGCAGCGACGCTCATAAAACAGTCATTTTAAATTTTTCCACCAATTTTCAAAATAGGCTTTTGAGAGCCCACCTTATGAACACTGGCAGTGTCGTTTCATTAATTGGTCCCAAAAGGTGATTTTGCACAGTGACTGCGAAATCACCCTTCTGGCCCAAATAACGCCATGACAGTGACATCATTCTATAGAGGGGGTCCCAAAATGCCATGTTGAACATTGGTGCAAAAATCCAAAATGCCTGAGATATGCAATAAAGTTGAAAACCCCTATTTAGCCCATTATACAGCTTCCCAGCATTTCCTCCATTCGTGGTCGGCTTTGAAGAGTGCAGACGTGTTTCCAGTCCACCAAAGATCGCGCTTGGAGGTCTGGAGGTAAGTATGGGGTGAGGGGGTGTGGGGAGCAGGGTGCAGTGGGTGGTGCAGGTTGTGGTAGGGGGCCAGGAGACTACGTGGGACCATTTTTTCTTTACAGGTGTTCTTTTTGTTTCCAATGATGACGCTGGGACGTTTGCCATACTGGAGTGGGCTCCCAGTGTGGCACAAGGATGGTTGGGGGCATTCGCATCCCCATCGCCCAAAGATCGATTGCCATGCTGGGGTGGGCTCCCAGCATGGCACCCAGTACTCAGGGAGGGGTTAGGACAGTGGAGCTAACAGGGTTGGGCACCCTGGCTATATCTTGAGTTGCCAAGCTGGGGCGGGCACCTAGCATGGCATTTGGAAGGCTTTTAAGGGGCGGTGGGGCGCAGCATAGCGGCAGAGATTGAGCATCCCATCAGCTATACAGAGTGTGCGTGCATGCGGGGAAGTGCGCATGCCTGCGTGTGTGTGAGGGAGCTGCAATGAGCAAGCGATATCTTATCGCTGCTCACTGAAGCATAGCTCCCCTTTGAACTGTATGCCACTGCATTTTGGAGCTTGTCACAGACAGCTTCAACATGCATTGGCTTATAGGGCCGCACCTGCCCACACACTGATTGAATTGGAAGAGCGGGTGACACACCCAAAATCTCGATGATGGCACTATGTTTCTTGCACGTGCTTGCAAGCAAACATAATAAATGTATCTTAATTTTGAAGACCAGTTTTTTTTTTTTTTGTGTGCATATGTGACATATGAATGAGGAGCCACCACTGTAGATCAAGGGAGGATGGAAATGGTGCAGGTACATGGGGGTGAACAAAGTGGTAGACAGTAAGCCCTACCAGAGCTTCAGGCTGATGTAGCACAGCGATACATGGGGGTGAACAAAGTGGTAGACAGTAAGCCCTATCTGAGCTTCACGCTGATGTTAGCTAGCTGGACTAAGGCACAAGCACTCACGGCATGTTCTTATAGTCCCCATTTATATGTTCATTTATGTTCTTACAGTGCTGATTGCCTAACTGAGCCAAGATGTAAAACAGATACTAAAATGTCAGTTTTATTTCAGGTGACCATGTTCTTATAGTCCCCATTTATATGTCCGTTTATGAACTTATAGCATTGATTGTCTAACTGAGCCAAAATGTAAAACAGGTACTAAAATGTCAGGTTTGTTTCAGGTGACCAGGATCGTAGTGGGAGAGGGGCAAGTGAAACAAAGTCCTGAGAATGTGCTTAATCTTATTAACCATTGCTGTAGCCACAGAGTGATACACCGGTCCAGAATCCCTATATGTTCTAATTATATTTGCAGCCTAAAGGTGCTTAGGTGGATTGGCATTTACATTACTCAGCGGCAAATCTTTTTCATACTTTTGTGTTCATCGGTTAAAAAATATAACCACTAACTGATGAGACACTTGGGGGCATGAAACTGTGCTATCAGCAAAGTTGCATTTGCAAACCCCTGAATATTTATCTGTTGATAATGAAATGAAAACTGTCAGCTGATAACATTAAGCCACTGTCCATTGCACAGAATATACATCTCACTGATAGATCTGGAGCAAAGGGACATGCACTTGCCAATAACACCACTACAGCTCCAGACACAGAAGAAAGAGGTTCATATTTTCGTGACTGTTAACTTTTCAGCATTTTAAAACAGTTACTTAGCATCTGCACTAAGATGTTACACGTCGCTGAACTGAATTGTGACACCAGAATCCTCACGATCAACATTTGTCAGCAAAAGTGAATTGAAAAATCAATAGATGTATAAAATGGTAAGAGGCATTAGTCAATAACAACAAATCTGCATGTAATACTTGGCTTAAAATTTGAGCACCACCATATTCCGCACCACAGAATCAAACAGGGATGCCATTTATAATTCAGCTAATGTCAAGCAGTTTTCGAGCCATAAAAGTATTACTGTATCAGTATGGTGGCAGCAACGGGATCAGGAAATTATGAAATAAAATGCAACACCACCCCATCGGTCATATGTTGTGCGGGTGGAGGGAGTGCATGAGCACACAGGGGTGGGCTGTTAGGCAGCTTCAGATTCACCGGAGAAAAGGCGGATTCGATTGTGAGCTACGGTTGAATTTGTGTTTCTTTTCTATACCTAGTTTTCGCTATTTTGTTAGGCACATGTCCAACCCTAAGATGTTCAGAGTCACAAGGTGATGTGACTTCATTGAGCATCTGATTTGAGAAAGAGCTGTGTGATTCTATCTAAATGCCAGCTCACGGCAATTCAGAGAAAAAAAATATTTTGAAGCTGCATTACCAGACTAAGTGTGCAGTTTAGTGAATTACCACACAGGGTGTGTATATGACAACACTAAAAGGTGCATTAAAGTGCTTCAGTCATGAAAACCTCCCCACTGGCTGCTGCTGAAATGCATAGCAGTATGTTCTCCTTTGTGCATTCTGGCTGTTCTTGCTTCAGCTGCAGGTATACAGTACGCCAAGTCTGCTTGCATAGGTTTTAGCAGCGGGAGTTCACATTGACAGAGTCTAGTAAGAGAAAACGCTTGGAATTACACATACAACAAAGTCTGAGTTTTCACATCAAATGCTGAGGTATTTTTTTCTGGAGGATTAGAACCCATGGAGTCCATGAAGGTGTGCTTTGGAGAGCTGGTGTGTGTAAGGACTGTTAGGCACCCAGACATTTTGGTGGTCCAGCTTTGGCAGGGAACAGTTTATTAAAGTAATGATGTGTGGCTTGTCTCTCTAAGCTAGACAAGACTACACCATCCTATCAGGTAACTGACACAGTTGATCTGTGTGTGTGTGGGTGGGGGGATGAGCTGCTCACTGAAGCGTAGCTTCCTCTTTCAACTGTATGCCGCTGCATTTTCAACTGCTGTCATAGACAGCTTCAGCAGTGATTGGAGAACAGTGACCACGCCTTCAAACACACTGACTGAATTGGAAGATGCTGTCACACCTCTGAAAAACTCAGATGATGGCACTATGTTTCTTGCACATGCAAGCAAACATAAAAATAAATCAAAATTAATCTGACATAGGTGACTGCTCACTGAGCAGGAACTGATTTGTCAAAGAGTATGCATCCAGTCCCCCCAGTGAAAGGGATTCCTCCAGATCAGCTTCCCACCTTCTCCTAGCCAGTTGGAGGGGAGACAAGCCACCCAACATCCAGGAGTAGTACAGTTTATTGGTTTCGGTCCTGGATGGATACAAAGAGCAAGTTCTTCCAAAGGGGATCATTGCAGGGATGAATGTGAATGGGGTAAATGTTCAAAAGATGCTGCAGAACCTGAACCAACAGAAAGTAGTCAATAGGTAGTAATTTAAAATTAGCAGAAAACTGTTGCAAGGTAAGCATCTGGCCTCCATCACAGAGGTCCCTCAGGTAGGTTCCATGTCATGATAGCAAACGAAATACCTTAACTTAAATGGGCCTAACTTACTTTCTGAGGCCTTATATGGTCAGTTTTGTACACATGAGCCCCAAAATGTATTGCATTCCTGCTTCTCTACCACTCATTTCCTGTGCTTGTTTATACCATACTGTAAAGATTAATGTTTGTACTGTAGCTTCTAGATGTACATACTGTCTGTAACCAAAATTGTTGTACCTTCTCTGCATACCTCTGTGTACACCTTGTACCCGGTTTACACCTGTAAACGAGCCTCAGCTCAGCGTGCTTTTCCCGTCACCAATTTTTAAATAAATACAGCGATCGCTATCCTAGCAAAGTATATTGCTGAAAAGTAT
Organism: Neoceratodus forsteri; assembly: GCA_016271365.2. Taxonomy (NCBI): domain Eukaryota; kingdom Metazoa; phylum Chordata; order Ceratodontiformes; family Ceratodontidae; genus Neoceratodus; species Neoceratodus forsteri. The sequence continues at coordinate 1,087,910,585 of CM057452.1, forward strand.
TTCAGCGATAAACAAACTCAAGTGACCCTATTTGCGGCTATTTTAAGTGTTTTTGCTGGGGGTGCTTCACCCAACGCACTCCCTGATTAAGGATTAACTCCTGGGGATGCAAGTCAAGGAGGGGCAAAACACAGGACAGAAAATAAAAAAACAGAGAGCTGCATGCAGCGGCAAAACAATCACCTCCAGCAGGTCTCAAACCTAGTGCTTGCTGCACTGTATCCAGCCACCCTCACCACCACGCCACAGGGCTAGCTTGGCTACAGCAGGATCCCCTACCCATAGAAACCCTCCCTCCTGTCCCTCCCCTACACCTCCTTATTCCTCCCCTCCCTTCCGGTCTCTCTTTCCACGCTATAATATCGCTACCCTTGCATGGTAGCTGATGATGCATGGTGATGATGACAGCACTATAAATGAGTCACTGTTTCTACTGTCACTCATTTATAATCGCCATCATCACTGGTTACCCTCAGGTGTTTGCAGCACCCACTCCAAGGTTGGAGGATGTCTTCCACAGCATTTGAAACACAGAAACATAGAAGCTTACAGCAGATAAGGTCTGCAAGACCCATCTAGTCTGCCCATTTTTGTATCTTATGAACGTGCCATAGGCATTTACTCTGTTAATAGCCTATCTGTTCATACTAATCTGTATTGTTGCCTTATGCCTATCTCATGCGTATTTGAAACCCTGCACTGTATTCATATACACCACTTCCTGGGGTAGCCATTCCAGGCATGCACCACCCTTTCTGTGAAAAGAGTTCCTCACATTACCCTGAATCGGCCTCCCTCTAATCTGATGCTGTGTCCTGCTATTTTCTTATTTTGAAACATGTTAGACTCTTTCACCTTGTTAATGCCCTTAAGATGTTTGAATGTTTCAATCATCACCTCTCTCCTTCTTTGCTCTAGAGTATACCTAGGGTTGCCCTTCTCTGGACTGCCTCTATTTTGTTGTTGTCATTGTGCAGGTGCGGCCTCCAGTACTGCACTGTACTCCAGAAAGGGCCTAACCAGTGTCTTGTAAAGAGGATTATCGTATGACTTGTGATCCCTACTAATACACCCCAACATCCCTCTAGCCTTACTGCTTAGTGGTCTGCTTGGATGATTTCAGGTCATCTGTGATGATGATGCCACGTCTCTTTCTTCCCTTATGATTGCCAGCAACTCCCCTTTCAACCTATAGGTAGCTTCAGGATTTCTCTTCCCTATGTGCATGATCTTGCACTTCTTTGCATTAAACTCCAGCTGCCACTCTTCCGACCATTTTGCTAGTTTATCCCGATAACTTCTCATTTTGCCCACCCTATCTGGATCATCTATTTGGTTGCAGATCTTGGTGTCATCTGCAAACAGAAAAACATTACCCTCCAGTCCATCTGCAATGTCACTGATGAAGATACTGAAGAGGACTGGCCCAAGGACTGATCCCTGAGGTACCCTACATGTGACTTGCATCTCTTCTGACTGTATACCATTTACCACCACTCTCTGTTTTCTGCCCACCAACCAATTTGCCACCCAGTTTACCAACCTCTGACCCACCCTGAGCCTACCCAGCTTGTTAATCAATCTTCTATGTGGAACAATATCAAAGATTTGTCTGAAGTCAAGGTAGGTGACATCAACTACACCCTAGCTCCACCATTCTGGTTATACAGTCAAAGAAATCTATGAGATTAGTTAGACAGGACCTTCCTGTTGTAAACCCATGCTGTCTTGGATCCTCTGCTTCTATGGATTCCAGGTGTTGCACTATCCTTTCCTTAAGGAGTGTCTCCATAATCTTGTCCACTACTGAGTAAGACTGACTGGTCTATAGTTCACTGCCTCCTCCTGCTGCCACTCTTGTGGAGTGGGATTATGTGAGCCCTTGTCCAATCTTCAGGGATCTCTCTTGTGCTCAGAGATTCACTAAACAGTTCTGCTAATGGCTCTGCTAGTTTCACCCTTAGCTCCTTTAGTACCCTGGGATGTATGCCATCAGGTCGCATTGCCTTGTCCACCCTGAGCTTAGCGAGCTCTTGTAGGACCCTTTCATTTGTAAAGAACACCTCCCTCCCCGTGTCCATGGTGCTGAGCTGTGAGTTCTGGTTGTGAAGACATCCCCACAGAGTCATCCCTGTATTAACTTTGGGTGACAGCCACTTGGGAGGCACTGTGAGTTCAAGGGTCATTATCCATGCACAGGCAGTGGCTCTCAGGAATGGGTGGGGATATGCTTTTGCAGGCCTCTCTGTAGGGCTGGGGTGAGTAGAACTTGGAACACTGGACCCTTGAGGAACACATCCTCCTTAGGAACCCATGCTGGGCACTCTGGCCCAGAAGTCATAGAAACATAGAAAGTGACGCAGAAAGGAACCACATGGTCCATCTAGTCTGCCCATAAGTCTGTGCATCTTTTAGAAAAGCTAACTGAGCTGACAGATAATAATAGCAGAAGTTAGGCAGGCTCAGGCTACTCATGAGGTCGAGTGTCATAATATGGCCAGATGTACCTAACTCTTCTTCCATGCCAGAGTAGTGATGTGAGGTACCCCTTTATTGCAGAGAAAAATTTCAGGAGACATAGGTCAGGAGTACTTGGAACATATTGTATATATCTATCATATATATAGATATATATATATATATATATATATATCTATATATATATATATATATATATATATATATGTATCTATATATATATATATATATATATATATATATATATATATATATAATTGTGGCTGTATTGCCATTTTCACCATGTTCACTTTCCCAGTAAAGGCCAGCAGAAGAGACCTCCATCATTCATAGTCTGTTAATCTTATAGAGAAGAGATTGATAGTTAAGGGCTTCTAGGGTAGAGAGCTTTCCTGGAAGGATACCACCCAGGTATTTGAGTTTTGAGGCAAGGGCTGCCTCTAGCTTCAGCTTCAGGGAAGCATGGTGGTTCTCACCAAGTGGAAGTCAGTCACACTTCACCCAGTTTATTCTGTTGCCCTATTGTGGGTCGTACGTCAGAAACATATCTGCCTGGGCTTCAACCATTTTGTGCAAGATATAACTAGCAACAGTGATATCACATAGGATATACCTTGCACATTCAGGCCTTTAGTACTCTAATTGGTTCTGATTGCCATAACCAAGGGTGATACTGTGAGAATATTTAGAAGGGGAGAGGTCACCCTCGTAAGTACCCTTAATAGGAGTAAGACTGAAACAAATGTCTCTTATTCAGGACTTGCACTCAAGGGCATTATACAGAGTGGCAATCCAGGACCTGATCCTCAGGTCCAGGCTCAACCATTCAAAAGTCGAGGCATGAAGTGCCACTTGACCCAGTTGAAGGCCTTCTCTTCATCTAATACAAAGAGACCAGGCTGAGCCGCCCCCCGATTATCACCACATGACATTCAGCTATCACTGGATGTTGCTTTTGGCATGCTTCCCTTAATGAATTCCCCTGACCCAGGTGAATAAAGCCCAGCAGGCTCCCTCTAGCTGATCCACCAGAAATCTGGTGACGAGTTTATAATTTTTATTCAGCAGAGATACAGGCTACACAGCTTTAAAAGTGGGGTCCTTGCCAGGCTTGGGAAGAACTGTGATGTTAGCCAGAGACAGAGAGTCTGGGAGTGCTCATCGCTTCCAGTGTTCAAGGAGTATGTCCATAAAGGAGACATCCAACACCTCCCAGAATTCCTTATAAAATTCATTTGGGAGGCTGTCAGGGTCCAGAACTCTACTGGAGAGGATTTTGCCACATGGTGTAGTTCCGCCGGCATATAGAAGCAATCCATGTCCTCACAATCTGTCCAGCAAGTTGCAGGAAGGTGACTATGTCATGGAGAATGTCTAGTATGGGAAGTGACTGGTGTATCACCTCCAGGCTGTACTGCGTCTTCAAACTGCCGGAAGCTGCAGTCAATATCTTTCTGCTCTGTAGGCTGAACTCCTAAGGCCATTTTAATGTGAAGGATCATCTTAACTGCCTCTTTTGCTTGAGATGCCATACAAACCGCTAACCTCCATTGACCACACCAAAACAGGAGATGGCATTGGTGTTGCACTCAGAGTGGGCAGAGACAAGCTGGTTTAGTTTTCACTTGCTCTCACTAAGCTGTTGCAAGAGAGAATGCCATGTGGGCTCTCTGCAAAGACAAAATACAGGCCTCTAATTCACATTCTTGTGTCTCTCTCACCTATTTGCATGGACAGCCTCTGAGATTGCTATGCCTGGAGCGAAGGCCTTCATGGCCTTGCATCTGTGGAGCTGGGTGTATCACCCTGCCTGTATGGAAAAAATTCATTTAGCACATTGGCCATGGTAGACCTAGCATAGGGTCCACCAGGAGTCTGTGGTCCAGGTGCCATTGCTAGCTGGGGAAATAGTTGCTCCTAGGGATGCCAGCAGGGAAGCATGAGTAGAGTGGAGGACTGGACCATATTCAGCCGTCTTCAGCCTATGTAAGAGGGAAAAGGAGATCAAGATAGGTCAATGTATGTGTAGGATTTGTGGGTGTGGAAATAGAAAGAATATTCCTATTCATGGGGTGAATATATCTCCACTCATCTATAAGGGGTCATTCAGATGACATCTTCCTAATGACTTGAGAGCTCCCAGTGGGAGGGTGAGATGGCAGGGCTGAGTGGTCCAACACAGGGTCCAAAAGAGTGTTAACTTCTCCCACCACAGTCATCTGGCCAGGAAAGTCTACCACCGTGGAACCAGGTAATGAAAAATCTGGATGGTCAAACTAGGTTCATACACTGCTGCCAAGGTCAGTGACTCCCCACCCCACACCTTAAGGGCACACACTATATACTGTATCTGCCATGGGAACAGCTAGATTGTGAGCCAAAGAGTGTGTGACACCAGGCCACTCTCCTGGTCCGAGACATACAACAGGCCCTGTATAGGACCTCCTGTCCCCAAGTGCTCCAGTCAAAGAGATTATCTGTCCATCATATGGGTCTGTTGCATGAGGGAGATATCTCCTCTCATTTTTAGTGCAATTCCAGACCTTTTCTATTTGACTCAGTTCTCAGCACATTAGTGTTACCACTCAGGACTTTCAAATCACTTGCTGTCATCACCAGTTATAGGAATGGTCTCTACACCCTCCAACTCACCCGTGCACTTGTAGGATCTGATCCTTCCCCAATTTTAAAGCAGCATAACAATAACATATTATATGGAAAACAATAGAACAATAAGTCAAGAAACAATCTCCACCCCACCAATCCCCAGGTTGTCCCTAGTCCAAACATTCCCTCCAACCTGCCCCTCAACCCTTCCTAAGTGAATCAACATATTTTTGGAAAAGAAGGTAAGTTACCTCTCCTAAACACAAAGTGGGTACCAGGTTTGCAACCCCCACGGAGCAACAAGCTCTGAAATCACTGTATGAGCAACCATCTCATCCAAGATTAAAATAAGAACTCTTACCACCCCGTGGGAGTGAGCCAATCTGTAGTTCAGTCTTGACCAGTGAGATCTCCAAGTAGTGAAGGCTACTCCATCCAATGGCTTTATGAAAACTGAGAGCTGCTGGGATGCCAGTATTAGGCCTAGTAGCAGCTATACAGGAAACAGAATGGGCCTCAGCTACTAGATACTCCACAAAACAATAAATGAGTATACCCAGGAGGTTTGGGTGCAGACCACAGGCCTTCAAGTCAGGCCATGCTGCCATTGGCCAGAAACCGACCTCTCACAGTGCCTTTGGAAAAATGCAGATCACAGGTTGCATGTAATTGCATGTAATTGCTCAGAAGTTAAGGCTGACAAGACAGGCCACATTAGGGAGCTGTCCTTGCATCCCAGGAATAAAATACCTCAAAACCCTAAATATTAGGACTGTACATACAGGATATAGTACTCCAAGCTTCTAGTCCAATATTCACTGATACGAACATACAAAATTTGCCAACATATAAAGGCCTAGAGATCTATCAAGCCTGCTCGAATGTGCAGTTAGCACCCTTATTCTGCAGCTGCCCTCCCTTCCACCCTTACCCTTCATTAACCCTCCCCTTGTCCTGTCCCATCCTCGTTTGAAGTAGTCCACTGTTCTACTGCATACCACTTCTGTAGGTAATGCATTCCACCTAGCCACCACCCTCTCTGTAAAAAGTGTCTCCTCATTTCCATCCTGAACCTTCCTTGCTCCAGTCTCATATCATAGCCCCTGGTGGCGCTACCCTCCTTACTTTGAACAGCCCCTCTGTACCTGTCTTGTTTATTCCTTTCATGAATTTAAAGGTTTCAATCATGTCACCCTGTCTCTCCTCTCCTCCAGTGAGTACATGTTCAACTCTTCAACCTCCTTTCAGTATAAGTCCCCAGCCCCTTGATCATCTTTGTATCGCCCTGTGCTGCACCCTCCAGTAACTTGATGTCCCTCTTCAGATACAGACGCCAGTACTGCATGCAGTACTCCAGGTGTGGTCTAACTAATGACCTATACAGTGGCAGAATCACCTCCTCCCTCCTCGAGGATATACCCTTGCAAAGAACCCAGCATTTTGTTGGCCTTGCAGCTGCCTTCCTACATTGTGCCGAGTTGTTCATTGACCCTGTAATGAGCACACTCCAGATCCTTCTTCTCCTCTTCTCTGTGTGGGCAAGCTGCACTCCCCTAGCTGGTAACTCCTCCTTGGGTTCTTCATCCCAAAATGCAGCACCTTGCACTTTTGGCATTAAACCCCAGTTGCCAGGTGTCTGACCAGGTTTCAAGCTTGCCAGATCATCCTGCAACCCCTGCCATCCCCTAGGTCATCCACCACTCGGCCAACCTTGGTATCATCAGCAAACAGACTGATCTTGCTCTTGATGTCCCATGATATGTCTGCAATGAATATCCCAAACAACACTGGTCCCAACACCGAGCCCTGTGGGACACCGCTCATCACTGCCCTTGGGTGTGAGAGCCCCCACCACCCTCTGTTGCCTTCCTGCAGCCAGTTTCCTGCCCATCTCACCAGCTTTGCACCCGCCCCTGTGCCTACTAACTTCCTTCCCAGCCTTCCATGTGGCTCCGGGTCAAATGCCTTACTGAAGTCCAGATACAGGACATCCACTGCATGGCCCCTGTCCAGTTGCCTAGTTACCCAGTCATAGAACTCCACCAGGTTGGTTTGGCAGGATCTGCCACATATGAAGCCATGCTGTCTGCTGTCCTGTAGTCCTTTGGCCTCTAGGAGGGCCACCAGCCTCTCCTTCAGGATAGTCTCCATTAGCTTACCCATGATGGATGTAAGGCTCACTGGTCTGTAGTTTCACGGTTCATCCTTAGGGCCACTCTTGTGGAGGGCACCACATGAGCCATCCTTCAGTCCTGAGGTACACACCTGAATGTAGTGAGGCATTAAATAGGTCTGCCAAAGGTCCTGCAAGGACCTCTGTCTGCTCCTTCAGTACCCTGGGTGGATGCCATCTGGGCTTGGTGCCTTGTCCACCCTCAGTGCCTTCAAACTCTCTCGACTCTGCCTCCATGATTCCCATCTGTCACCACTCCCCTGCTTCTGCCATTTCTCCCACCTTGGGTGTCATCCCCTTCTCTTTAGTAAATACTGAGCAGAAGTACTCATTTAGTGCTTCTGCCTTATCGCACTTCTGCTTCCACCCAACCCCTCTCCTTCCTAATCCTTACTTTGTGGTCCTTATAGCGCCTTTCTCCTGATGTACTTAAAGAAGTCCTTCTCCCTTCTTATTGCCTTGTGCCAGCCTGAGTTCCGAGATGCTTTGGCTCTTACTGCCCTTGTCATCTCCTTCGATTCTGTCAAGTACTCCTCTCTGTCCTCCCCTCCCTGTTTTCTTGTACTTCCTAAGGCAGCTGTTTTCCTTCTTACCTTTCCATGACCTCCTTGCTCAACCAGCTCGGTTTCTTAACCCTAGTCTTCTTGCTCTGGGCTTTACAGCAGGTTTTGTTTGCGTCCACTGTCCCCAAGCTTTATGGGCTCCCACCTCTGGTTAGTGTCCATACTAGATTGAATTCTGCCAGGTACCCTTTATCACTTCCCCATCCTCCCAAAGTCAGCCCTCCTGAAGTCCAGCACTCTTGTGCCAGATTCCACTCTTTCCTTGCCCATATCCAATGTGAGCCATACTGAGTGGTGGTCACTCCCTGACAGCGGTTCCTCCACTGTAAGTTCTCTCACAAAGTCCCCATTTGCCAGCACAAGATCAAGGGTATTCCCTAACCTGGTTGGTTCACTGACCATTTGCAGCAGGAAGCTGTCCTGGAAGGCATCCAGCAGTACCTGCTCCTTCTGTTCCTGGTTGTTGGGTGCTCCAGTCCACCCCTGGCATGTTGAAGTCCCCATAATCACCACACTACCCTTCTCACCGGTCCTCCTGATCTGTCCCGCTAGCTCCCTGTCTATCTCCTCCGTCTGAGATGGTGGCCTGTACACCACTCCCATTCTAAGAATCCTATTCTTGGAATCCTGATTTGCACCCAAAGTGACCCTTGCTACCCTCCTCCCTTCCTTCCTTACACACTTCAGTCCTTCCTTCACATATAGTGCCACCCCCTTGTCCCAATCACCCTGTCCCTATGAAATAACCTGTACCCCTGGTACAGACAGGTCCCAGTCATTATATTGGGTGGCCCATGTTTCTGTGATGGCTGCAATGTCCACCTCCCTCTGCCATGAGAACCTGTAACTCTGCAGTTTTCCTCCCAAGGCTCCTAGCAGTAAGGGTAACCACCTTCTACCCTTCCCTGTCCCATCCTGCCCTCCTTTCCTAGCATCACCAATAGTACTTGCCATTTGTCCTTTGTCACTTTTATGGGGGTAAGCTCATATGATTTCCCAACCTGTGGTCTCTGCATATCTCTTCCCCAACTGCCACCCCCACTCCTAGTTTAAATTCCCAGCTTCCTCTATATACTCTTCCATCCTCTGTTTCAACACTTTCTTCTCTCCTCACTCAAGTGTAGTCTGTCCTTGCATAGTGACTACTGTCCTCCCAGGTCCCTTCCCAGCCCCCCAACAGCCCATACCCTTTAGCACAACACCAGGTTCTTAGCCATCTGTTAAATTCCTCTATTCTCAACTTTCTTGTTGTGCTTACCTTTGGCACCGGAAGTATCTCTGAAAAAGTTACGATCTTCCTGCCCCTCACATAATTGTGCTAGTTCCTCAAACCTCCTCTGGACTATATCTACTGTCTTGTCAGCCAGGTCATTTGTCCCAAGATGTATAATTAAATGAGGCTTGTCCCTATCCCTTCTAGCATATTTCAGAACAGACTGTCCCACCCTTTCCGCTGTCATTCCTGGCATGGCCTCCACCCAAATGCGACTATGCCTCTCCCTTGCTACCCCACCTAACTCCTCTTAGTATTGAGTCCCCAGCACTAAGATTCCACCCTCTTACTCCCTGTTTGCTTCCATTCATCTCCCTCTCATTTCCAGCTCCTTTTCTTCCTCCTGCACATTATTTCCCTTTACCCTGTTGCAATTCTTCCAGCAGAACTTCCCCTGCTCCAGTTTGGTCCAGGCATTTATCAATTACTCTCATTTCATCATTTCCTCCTCCACTTTCTTCCTCTCTAGCAGTGCACTGCTGTTTTCTGAAGACCCTTCACAAATGCCTGCTCCTCTCTCTTCATAGTAACCTGTTCTCTCCTTTCCACCCATGACTTTTGACACTTCTTCACCTCCCATCACAAGCCCCTAGCTCCTCCTTCCATTTGTCTTTTGTCTCTGACCTAGTTTCTCCAGCAATCATTCTTTCTGGCCTGGGCCCCTTTGTCTCTGCTTCCTTCTTCTGACCCTCTTCTCACCACTGTTGGCTTAAATCGCCTCCCTCATCTCCCTTCTTCCTCCCTCCAGTATTGGGCTAAGCCCACCACCAATCTGCCTTGCCTATCTTAGTTCCTTCTGCAGACCCTTAATCTCCTTTCTAAGTTTTTCTATGTGGTTGCACACTAAACATCCTCCCACACTCCAGGCAATGTTTAGAAAGATTGGTGCACCACAGCTGTTGCAGCCTACCACCTACCCATTGCTGTTGTTGCTCACCAGTGACACCCCACCCTTCCAGATGCAGGATACCAAACACTCTCCCAAGTCCCTCCTCCCCATCAGTGCAAAACATTTTCTGTATTTCCTTACCTCCTTTGTTGCACACGTTTAGATATATTGAGCAACTGCTTTTTATATTCCTATCCTTCCTATCCACACTCAAAAGAGACTTTAAGTAGCCATTGCACAACCTTCTTCAAACTCCTACTTCTCCTTTTCCCAATGCAATATCAATGCGAAGAAGTAATAATGAAAGCTCCTAGATTGGCATTTACTTCCCTTCCACTGAAGAGCAGTCACCTCTTCACTTGCTGCTGTTCATTTCCTGGATGTCTGCTTCTGCTATGACAGGTGCATGTCCTTTGCCTGTTTGAGGAAGTGATATCAGAACCCTATTATAAAGGAAATAATGGACCAGGGTGGGTGGGTGAGGGGTTTGGGGGTGGGACCAGCCCAAGTCTTCCAGAAACAATCAGGTAGCTGAGGCCTCTGGTCAGACCATTAGCACCCTTTCCCCACTGTGCACTCAAACTTTGCAGCTAGTGAAGCCAGCAACAATGAATCACAATTCTACTCAAAGCCCCGAAAATAGGTTTGCTACCCAAAGAAACAGGACTCCAATTCAAACAGCTTCAACAACGACACATCAAAATAGGCTTGGAATTAGAAGATATAGGTCTCAATTCAAAGAAACAGACCCAGTTAAATTACACCAATTATGTTTTAAAACAGAAGAAATAGTCCTTTACAAATGCAGCCCACCACACAGTGAACCAAACAAATGAGCCCACTTATAGCTACCAAAACAGGTTTCAAAATTCCAACAGCCCCAAACAATACCCTGCTAGCCCCTTAGTAGTAAGAAAGAAAAGAAATAACATTCTACCAAGTCATTAATACTGAGTCTCAACAGCTATGTCTGACACAGACTCACAACAGGTTAGTCATAATGACCAAACGGGAAAAATCTGAGTTCAAAGAAATGAAACCGTCAATGGCATACTGCAATGGTTCCAGTCCTGTGGCTAGGCTAGAGACGGAGGCCCAGGGACCGATGTCCTGGGCTCAAGGAAGGACAACTGCATCAGGTCACATGGTAGGTTGTGAGCAGGCCTGGGCCACCATTATCACCGTGGAGGCCCTTATCAACTAAAATGGTCTCTATATAGGCACAGATTCTTACCAAGCCAAACTTCAATGGTTTTCAGTTCACAGTCAGGCAGATCCAGTGATAACAGACCCCACCCAGCACCACTTACAGTAGTAGTCATAGAAAAGCTGAACAGCACTAAGGTAATGCTGTGGTATGCTGCGACAACCACAATACAGCCAATATGTACTTACCAGTAGTTGGTAGCTTGTGCAGGCCTCTCAAGCCATGGCTCCTGTTCTGCATGTGCCTGAGCTAGGGTTGTTAGAACTAGTTCGGAAAAGATTGAACCCATCACGAACCCTGGTGTTGAGTTCTAATTCAGAACTCTAACACCAGTGGGTTCTCAAACGGTTCAATTCAGCTCTCGCAACCACAACGCATGCTTGCCTAGCCCAGTGTCGGCTCTGAAGGGACAAGACGGAGAGAGGTTGAAGGAGCAGGATGGGATTGGGAGGCAGTACAGTGCCACAGGAGGCAGAAAGGAGGTGGAATGAAGGAAGAGTCACGGGTGCATGATGGCAGCATGCACAAACTTGTGGGGCTGATGTGGACTGCACTGGAGTCGGACTGCGTGCCTACGACTTCATCCCCACAGCTGTGTTACCACCTGACCATCTGCTCTGTCGGTCAGGTGGTGAGAGACATAAACCAGCATGGGGTTGCAGCTCCGTTCATTACCCAGCCAGTGCCATAAAGGAGTTGCAGGCTGCAGCAGCTTGTGCTAATTGCCGCTCCCTCTGTCCGGGCTAGCTCTGCTCTCTGGCTCTGGCAATTGCTTGCTAATTAAAATCGTCGTGTGTGTATTGGGCAAACTAAAAACTAAATAAAAAGCTAGGGGTGGGTGGGGTGAAAACTAAAGTTAGGGGCGGGGGACTCAGGGTTGGGATTGGGAGGGGAACCGAGGAAAAGAAAGGGCCTGACTGAACGTAGGAACAGTTGGTGAGAAAGCTCAGCCTCAGGATGAGATGAACAGAGCAAGGGAAGGAAGTTAAAGTTCCGAGTATTTGAGTGAAACTGAGAGAATTGTATCGTAGTCTCAAACAAAAGTTAAAAACTTTATTTTCTGCATGGTGTAGTTGTTTCACACTGGGAAGAAGGAGCGAGCATCAGATGGCTGGGGAGGAGTGAAGAAATTAAAACAAACAGATTGTGACTCGAGGAAAATTAAGTTTAACTTTAATGTGTGAGTCTCTGAGAAGTTGAAACATTTGAATTTGATGGCATTTTTTATTTTTACTTACTACTTTATACCCTACTCCACAAAACAAAGTAAAATAATCAGGAGGACAGGGAGGGAGGGATTCCTGTGGTACTGTGCTGCTGAGCGTTCTTCTATTCCACCCTATCAAATTCCTGATAGAACAACACCAGGCTGTTTTTAGGTTTTTTTTTTTAACACAGTACTCCCTACTTGTGTGTTGTGTGTTGTGTGTTGTGTGTGTGACTCCACCACACTGTATCTCTCTACTCTCCTGTGGTGTTTCCATCACCCTGCTGTGGCTGCTGACTCTGTACCCTACCCATTGTGTGTTACTGCGAGAAGCCCATTGTTGGGCAGTCGTGTGGTGGCATTATCCTTAAATACATGACAGAAGCCTAGAAATATATTTCCCTGTTGGGAGACGAGACAGAAAAATCTCTTTCCTTGGGTTGTATATGTGTGTGTGAGTGTGACTCCGTCTCCTGTGGTCAGCCCATCTGCTGTGTACCTTTTGACTGCACTGAACCCTACCCAGTGTGTGTTACAGAGAGGCCCAGTGGCCAGTTGTGTGGTGGCATTATCCTTAAATGCATGACATAAGCCCAGAAATATATTTCCCTGTCTGTTGGGAGAGAGACAGAAAATCTCTTTCCTCGGTTTGTGTGTGTAACTCCATCTCTTGTGGTCAGCCCATCACCCTGCTGCTGCCCCTTCACTGCTATGCGTATGCCTATGCCCAGCAGCCCAATCATTCTATAAGCCTTGAACCTGGGATCCTTTAGTTGCAAACAGTCATATTCTTCAATTACTTTCAGTCCACTGCATCACAGTGTCACATAGTCAAAATAAAATTTTGGAGTTGTAGCCAGTGATCATAGATCACATTGCTTTCTTACACAGGAATTGTGTGGGTGTATTCTTTGCAGCATACTGCTTCTGTTATGGCTGACACCAACATAGATGAAGCATCTAGTGCTGGTGTTGGAGCAGGTGTTGGTGGTAGTGGTAATCCTGGTGCTAGCAGAAATAAGCAAAATGTTTCACATGATAAAAATTCAACAAACAGCAAAAGAGCAACAGTGAAATGTGGTAAAGGGGACCTTTTAAGAAAACCTGTACAGCTGCTGGGGTCACCGGAGAGGCACCATAGGTATTCCATTCATGCTGTTAAGATCCCTGTGACTAGCAGCAATAATGCAAGTGACAGTGAGTCCTCTCTGACTCAGACAGTAGCTCTTTGTCTCAGTCCAACACTGTTGTGTCTCACGATGAATCATTACTTCCTCAACAAAGTGAAATAAGCAAGTCTGCTGACAATGAATCAGGTAGTGCACTTGCAAATACATCCAGCGCTGTTGGCAATGAAAAGGACATATCCACTGAATCCACCACTTCTGTGTTGGCCAGCAATGAAAATCCATCAGAGTCTTCTGCTCACTCTTCTAGCACCAAGGAGCATGTCCCAGGTTCTGTTAGGACAGGTGAAAAGACACAAACAGTCTTTAGCTATCTTCCTAGCACTCAAACAAAATCTGTCACATCTGAGGTGTGGAATTATTTCTCTGTCAGTAAAACTGATCCATGCAGAGCAATTTGTTCCTGTGTAAACAGAGTGTAAACCGTGGTAAAGTTGTGTCGTGCCTTGGCACTACAGCTCTAAACGCCATCTGAAAAGCATTCAGTTTTGCTTGATCTCCAAAACCCATGTCCTCCATCTTCCAGACCACACGTGATAAGGGTCAGGAATCTGAAATGGATACTGAATTGTCTGAACTTGATGTGGGCAGAACCACTGCCAGCCCTAGGATCACCATTACCACCAATGCCAGCACCATTAGTACCAGTTGCACATCCAGTGATGGCACTGAATGTATAAGTCCTAGTCCACCATCTCCGCATCCATCTGCCCGTCGAAGCACGGGTATAATAAACCAGCAGAGACATGTTGTAAACCGCTAACACTGTCTCAAGCATTTGAAAGGAAGAGTACCTTTACTAGAAATCATCAAAGACCCTTCATCTTAATCACGAATTGGTGAACTGTTAGACAGAGCCCTTCTCCCATACTCTTTGGTAGATCATGAGGATTTTAGGAGCTCATGACATTAGCAGAAACCTCGTTACAATGTTCCTCATCGAAGGTACTTTTCCTATGTTGAAATACCAAACATTTATCAGGCTTTAAAAGCGACAGTGATGCTTGCACTTAAAACTGCGGAGGGTGGGGTTATTCATGTCACAACAGATATGTGGACCAGCACTCAAAACATAGATTACCGTCCCTTACCACTCATTGGGTCACATTTTCTTGTGCTTCTTCAAAACAAAGACACCCAAAAGATGGCTGCTGCATATAAAGAAGTTTTGGCAAAGTCATACTGCTACAAACATCTTGCAGGAACTAAATGACCTCCTTGATGAATGGGTTTATTCTCACGGTCTAAAGCGTGGCTTCATAGTAAGTGACAATGGAGCCAACATCTTGAAAGCAGTACAGGATGGAGGATTTCTGCATGCTTCTTGCTTTGCACATTGCTTACACTTAATTGTCATGGGATTTCTCAGCAATGAAACACAAGTGGATGGTATGATTGCTGTTTGCAAAAATTATGACTCACTTTTCACATTCAACCAAGGCTATATGGACATTGTCCGAACTGCAAAAAAAAAAACATGCTGCCCAAGCAAAAGCTGTTTCAAAATATTTCCACTCATTGGAGCTAATGCTTTATATGCTGCAGCGCCTCTTGGAGCAAAAAGCAAGCTGTACATGAGTATTGCTCCAGTTACATTATTGGAGATAGCATTATGCTGTCTGTGCTGCAGTGGAAATTAATGGAGACAGTGTGCTGCATCCTAGATAGTTTTGAGACAGCTACAAGGGACATGTCTTCTGAAGGCGCATCTGTGAGTCAGGTTATCCCACTCATAATGTTCATTTCACATCATCTTAGTGTTCTAAATCTACAAATAGAAAAGACAGATCTGAAGCGCAGACATGTCGCCTGTATCATGGGAATCTCGTAAAAGAGAATGAGCGAGTGCTTCAAAACCAATGACAAATTAGTTGCAATGACAAAATCAAAACACTACATCCTTGCAACTCTCTTAGATCCCAGGTTCAAGGCTATACATCTTCCAAAAACAGATGATATAGAACAGTACAAATGTCTGTTGCTAGATGAGCTGCAGCACTCACAAGAGTCAAACACAGACACCACAGTACCCTCAGGTTGTCATTACCACAACAAGCAGGTTCATCTTCACAAAGGGATACAGAACTGGAAAAGTCACCAAACATTAACAGTAGTTGTTCCACAACTGCCACTTCTTCAACCCTTAGTAGCAAGCTAAATATGTGGCAAAACCTTTCCCAAATTGCTGCCATACCAGCTTCTGCTGATTCCTCTTCTGAGCGGTCTCTGTCCATCATGATAGACAGTTACCTGTAAGAACTGCCTATTCCTATTGATGCATGCCCTTTGAATACTGGAGATCAAAAGTCAATTTGGACAGAGCTGTATGATGAAGCCTGTATCTTGGTTGTCCTGCAACAAGTGTCCTTCAGAACGCATGTTTAGTACAGCTGGCAATATTGTGACAGACACCAGAATAGGTTGCTGCCAGAAAATGTACAAAAGTTAACTTTTATTAAAGTTAGTAAGTCAAGATTTTCTTATCCCTGCAAGAGTATACAAACTGATCCTGAAGTGATTGATGTTGTGGATGTTGATGTTGATGACAACTCAGATGGCAGTGGCTGGTAAATACTGTGTGGGACAGAGTCTCTCTGCACCAAAAGGACACTTTACAGGCTGTGATGACTTTGGTTGTCTCTCTCCTTTCTTGATCTACTACCTTGGACTATATACCCCAAAACTTTCACCATTTCATGGCAAAATGCTTTGTAGCTAGAGTCTAAACTAAAGTCAACAAGTTTTATATACAGGGCAATTTTAACATCAGTGGGAACAGGCCCAAATTTGGTATAAAAGGGACACTGTCACGTCAATCCTTTCTGTATCATATTATTTATAGTTAAAGTGCAAACATATATTTTTGGATTTACCTTCTGTGACTTTGTAATGCATCAGTATGGGTTGGGACCGGTAGGGTCTATTTTCAATTTTAAAGAGGACAAAACAATGAGTTCTAATTGGTAGCTGTTTATTATTTTTCAATTACAGAAATGTTAGCCATAAACCAAAAATGGATGCTAGTACATGGGTGAGGGTTGTGGGTTGGTTTTAACATGGGTGTAAGGGTGGTATGGGTGCTACTGCACAGATGAGGGTGGTGGAAGAAAAGTGGAATGGGTGATGGGGTGAAAGGTGGGTGTTGTTTTAGTCCTTTCATTTACAGGTTCATGATCGGCTGGGGATGGTGAGAAAAAATGATGACAGACCTAACCTACTGTGTACATATAATATATAATATATATATATATATATATATATATATATATATATATATACATTTTATTTTCTTATTAAATACATTGCAATCTGCTGCCACCTAGCACAATTGTCTTGTCCCCTTTAAAAAGAATAAAGGAATCAGATATAAAAGAAAATCTGCATCAGCTGTTTACATAGAATGTGACCTATCATAAAGTGTTTTGCTTTACAAGTAGTGATAATTTGATACATAATGGGGTTGACAGACACTGTCCCTTAAACATCACAGGCCAACTGCTGCATCTACATTAAATGTTCCTTAAGTTAGTATGTGGTGAGGAAACCACTTTTTTTTATGTGACTGAGATACAGATTTTATTGAAGTATCAGCTGCACAAATGCATCATCTTAGAAAGTTGTATGTATTACTTCAATTTGCCAACAAAAATGTTAGTATATGTATGCATTATCTTAGAAAATTGCATGCATTTTTGCCAGCAACAATGACTGGCATATTTTTTTATTCAAGTGTCTTGACTGACTACGTTATGACATAATATGTTTTGCAACAGTTCCACATGCTACTGCTGTAGTACCTTGGCTTGACTTTGTTATAAAAGCTTTCTTTTTAAACATAGCAACTTTTGAGTTACTCATTTAAAACAGAAAGCAGCAAATTGCTGAGATTAGGTAATATCAGTTATTTTTCTCATAATTCATGACGATGGGTATATATAACTGACTACATAAATGGTTAATGTGCCTCTTTCTTTCACTAAGGAACTATGATGCAGCTGCAGCAGAAAAACTTTAACATATGGGAGGGTAGGTAGGCCTGTTACGTATTAAGTTGCTGGCTTTAGCAAACAGAAGAAACCATAGATAAACCTAGTTGTATTCCTATCAGTGTCACACATGATAATTTCTCTCCCCTTATATTGAACAGTTTTTCCTTTACATGTATTTTATTACTATCTTCATTACTGGCAGCACAATAAAAAAATAGGGTCTGAGTTCTAAAAGTTCTAAAAAGATTAGAACCCTATAACTTTTCAAAAATTCTAGACTAGAACTAGAACCCAGAACTTCAGAGGGTTCTGACAATCCTAGCCTGAGCGCTTCCTCCATGGCAGTGGTCTCAGCATCCAGAAAAGCAGCCACAATCTTCGGATTGGTAAATGTTTGAGGAGGCAGACCCTAGTGGTGAGTTATCAGGTAGGAATGGTACACATAGGAAAATGGCCATTTTGCTCATGGACTCTCTTTGTCACAGCATTAAATTCCTGGTGCTGAGTTTGTAGCCTGCTACTGTAGTCAGGGAAGACGCTTATGATTTGGTTGTTTACTTTTATCTAACCCTTATGCCTGGCAGCTTGAGTACAGTTTGGTGGTCAGAATTTCTTAGGAATTTTATAAATATACTTAGGCCATTCCAATGGATTTTGTTGTCCCATCTCAACACACCACCTCTCTTTTACATCAGAAGCTAGGTGCTCGCTACTATGTTTGACATTTCTTTTTTTTCAATTAAATACATTTCATAGATCAGAATGTGCTTTCATGTTAATTATCCATCATTCTGTAGTGCTCAGGGAACAAAGGATACATCTATGTATGCAATAAGGCACAAAGGGTGTGTGTAAACCATAGTTTACAGCATGGCCAGAGGCGTAGTAAAGCAAGGCCAATGACCGAGTGACTTCAGCTGCTGGCTGTACTGTAAAATATTGTTTATACACACCCTGAGTGCTTACTGCACTTATAAAATTGATTCCTCATTTTGTTTTACTTTTGACTACTGGGAAAAGCATGTTTATATGTAGAAAAATAGATTTACTTTGTACATTTGTGATAAAATAATCCTTCCGCCCACTGCAAGTGATGTCATTGATGATGTCATTACACTAGTGGCAAGGGTTACCCCAAAGGGCATTTGGCTGGTAAGCCAAGTTTCAAGAAAATACAAAATCACACATGCCCACACAATGCAAAGCATCATGGGCAGCATATGCAAATCACCACAGAATGTTATGCTGGTCCAACTTTAAGCAGAATTGCATGGTGCCAAAAGGTCTCTCACACAGTTTGCAAAGGGTGCTAACAGAAGACATAGACACGTGTTTTGTCCTACCAGGACTCATCAGTATGCCTCATCTGTTTGACACCCCAGTGGAATGGACCAGCTAAACTAAGACAGTGTGTCTTGGATATGTTTTGGTGAGCCCATTAAAATAAAAAAAATATTTAAAAGACAAAATATCTCTGTGCCAAACACTGAGGCAAGGGTTACCCCAAAGGGCATTTGGCTGTGAAGCCAAGTTTCAAGAACATACAAAATCACACATGCCCACACAAAGCAAAGCATCATGGGCTGCATATGTAAATCACCACAGAATGTTATGCTGGTCCAATTTTAAGCAGAATACATGGTGCCAAAGGCCACTCCACGCAGTTTGCAAAGGGGCTAACAGAAGACATAGACACGTGTTTACGTCCTACCAGGACTCATCAGTATGCCTCATCTGTTTGACACCCCAGTGGAAAGCACCCTTTGCAAACTGTGTGAGAGGTCTTTTGGCACCATGCAATTCTTTAACAGCATTCTACCATACATTATATAGGGGATAATGTATGGTCTTCTATCAGTAACCGGTCTGTTAACCTTGGAGAGGTTGACAGGGACGACCGTGTCAACCTCGAGAGTGAAGCTTGAGAGGTTTATGTCGCCATGGCAGTCTCGAGATGGTTAACAGTAACGGTTGCTGATAGAAGGACCATACAATGTTTTTATAGTGTATGGGTCCAAGAAAAAGGAAATCAGCTCCTCATTTTTCAAAACGGAGTCACCACCGTGGCGTTCGGTCCTTCCCTTACTGCTGTGTGCATCCGTTGGTTCCTGAGTGTAGAAAAAGGTGCAAACATGTGCAGACTGATCCTCGTTGTTAACCTATCGATGTTATGTAGCATCGCTAGGTTAACAACATTACTACGTCACATCGATGGTATAACAACCTTAGGAAATAATGATTTCCTAAGGTTAATACAGCTACCACACATTATAATTTGTTTATGCACATAAGGAGAGTGTGATAATCAGGAAACAGCATTTAATTCATTTGTTTTATTTTTTATTTAAGGTAGTTTTATTTTTAGGGCACAGTCAGAAGTTTTTTACAGTGTAAAGGTAGCAGCCATGTTTGTGGTGGAAGATCAGTTCTGGCTGTAGGGAGCTAACTGAAATGACTGTGTTCCAAATGCCCATTGATCTGTGTTGCAGAATCTTTACTGCTGAGCAGTCCTTTTATCCATGTGTAAACCATATTTTACACATAAATAAGAACCAATCTGATTACATGATTTTACCTTGACATTTATAAAGGGTACTATAGAACACCCAAGGCATCCAAGCCAGTTCAAATTGTTTAGTTCTACCAGTTCTTTTGGCAATCACCCTTCTAAGTAGTCAATTTCAGACATCACCTTATGCCACGTGTCCAATGTAGAGGCAGTACTGGTACACCAAAGGAGAGTTATTACTTTTTTGCTGCAGCCAGATACAAGTATAATTTACTTTTACTAGGAGGAACAGAATCATCTTCACTTACATATAGCAGCACCAGCTATGAAGAAAGTGTACAGTCATTTCCCATTAAGTGTCGTAAACTAGATTCAATTTCTCACCAGTACTAGGCTATCATTGGACAGGTATAGAACATATGAGACATATTAGCTAAAGACCCCCACAGTCCCTCCAACATATGCTATAGCTGGTTGGCAGAAACGTAACTAATTTGTCAGGTGTATTAAAGAATCAAAGCTTGCATTTCCATATAAATTCAACCCAGTGAGGGTTTGAGAAATTTTCATGGAGGGTAGAATTGGCTCAACCACTTCTCACAAGTCAGATGTGTTTGTAACTCTATGTTCCAAGCCTCTAATACATCTCTTGTGGATTCTTGCCGATGTTCCCTCAGGGCCTTATAAATAAAACCTATCCAGTGTTTGTTTTCCCGGCCTTGAATGGCCTCTATCAAAAGGCCCATCAGAGGGGTATAGGGTTTAGAAGAGCATTCCAGGGTGTTTTTCTGACCCAGGAATGTTCTTATCTGTAAATATCTACAGTGATGGGAACTGGGAGATGGAAAGCAGTTTGCAAAGAGGCAAAGGGTAGCACTCCTGAGTGTCCAGAAATTGGTATATTATTGACAGCCCCCAAGTATGCCATTCATTAAAGGCATGATCCATCTGTGTGGGGATAAAATCTCTCACTAACTAGTAATCAAAAATAATAAAAGGTTTCTCTAATTGTGGAAGGGACCATATCTCATACCAGGTTTTAAGGTGTTATGTGTTCCAACGGTAACATTTCTGAACTGTGGGGAGAAGCAAGGGGCAAATACTATGGGAAGGATATTAAATAAGTCATTTAATACAAATTCAATAGGTTTCCAGGTTGGATTTAGCCATCCACTAAGCCAAGTCACAACTGTTTTGCAGGTTACTGCCCTATGATAATCTTTCAAATTTGGGAGACTAAGGCCTCCTTTGTCTATTGCTAGTTGTAGTAGTGACCAACAAACCCCTGGTTGTTTTCCAGCCCATACAAATCTGGACAGTGATTCTATTCCAAGACACAAAATAAAACTGGGGAGGAGTTAAGGTAGACTCTGGAAAAATATAGTATCTTAGGGAAAACTGTCATGCGAATAGCATGTATACTCTAGAATTAAAAGACAAAAATAAATGAGCGATGTTCCATTAATGATTCAATTTCGAGGACAGTGGTTCTAAATTAAAGAGATCCAGGTATTCTAATTTGTTAGGCATATTCACCCCAGATACCTTATCTTGTTCTTTCTCCAACTGGCAGGGAAAAGTTGTTTTAATTCTTGGGTAGGTACAAAATTTAAGGCCAATATACCAGCTTTCTCTTTATTTATTTGATAGCCGGATATAACAGAGAAAACATTAATCATCTCCAGTGTTGCTGGAATAGAGGTTTCTGGATTCAATAATGTCAAGAGTATATTATCAGCATAAAAAGAAATAGTGAAACTTCTCCACCAAGTGGTATTCCTTGAATCAATGGATGTTGTCGGATAAATTCGGCTAAAAGCTCTATGAAGTACCATGTTTGACATTTCTTAACTCCTGAGGTCAGAACCCATATTGCACTGGAAAACCTAGTCCCATCATTAGATTATGAATCAGTTGTAATTGATGCTGCCAGTAAATCCACACTACAGCAAAAACACATCTATACTACAAAATACATAAATTTGCCTTAGGTTGCAAGTCCAATGTTTGCTACAGTACAGCTCCCAAATCCCTTAATTGGTTTCCTAGACATCAAATCCAATCTAGCTATTACAACACTGGTAAAGAAAACTATGCATACTGGGATACCTGCCTACCTGAATAGCCAAATCTCTCTGATCAACATTTTTCAACCAAAAACAACATAATACTACCCGAGTTTCGCACAAATATGGGCCAGCTGTTTTAGTTACCATGCAACTTCAGTTTGGAACTCCCTACCTCCTGCTGTCAAAACATCTTCCTCTCCCTATGCCTTTGCTAAGCTCCTAAAGACACACTACTCCTAAGACAATAAGCATTATCCCTGAGTTCAGGGACCAAACATGTCTGGCCTCTCTCCAGGTCCTGTCTAAACCCAGGGTGCCTCCTGCATCTAACCACTTCTATCCTGCTCACCTCCAATGAGCCTACAGTGCCCCACCACAGCAGATCAGTATGGTGCCTTAATACTGACCTCCCAACATAGTCATGCTTTCGTGGTTGATATGGGAGGTCAGTGAAAAGGCTGAAGGTCAAGCAGCTGGGACACATCAAAGCCAGTCCAAGCTTGCCCCAGACCTTGCACATCCCAGAAAGCTGGCCTCCTTGCCTGTAATAACTCCCCAGGTACACTACTTATGTTTACTAAAACTGCTTTCCACTCACACCCACACACACAAACTAATACACCAGAAGCCTAATCACTCACTGCCACACATCACATACCACACACAACAAACTACACAGTTAAAATCCTTCCCCTCCCACAAAAGAGTAAGCCCCCACCCACAACCCACTTTAAAACAAATATTTTAACAGAAATCCTCTTCCCAGAGATAGAGTACAACATGATTTAAAAATGTTCCTTATTAGAGCAAAGTCCAGTGGCTTGTAATACCAGCACTGGCAGGATCAGTGGTCTCCTGTTCCAGCACAGTCAAGTTCCCAGGATAGTGCCCAGCTGTTCGCTCTCACCGAACTGCATCTGACTTAGTGCTGGGAGCCACCACAGAGTTATGTGCTCCCAAAATAAGGAGTAACCTGCTGGCTAATAGTTCTTTGTAAAGGGACTGATTTCGGGAGGATTAGAAGATAAAGGGACAGGTCTGGAAGGACTCTCACTCCATCCAGGCTCAGAGCCCACTCCAAATCACAGTCAAGAAAATGTAGAACATAGGAACATATAAAATGCCAGCAGAAACAGGCCTCACATGGTCTATCGGGTCTGCTCAAGTACGCAGCTAACACCTTGTAATGCTGTTGCCCCTCCTTTCCCCATCCTATTTATTTAAACAGAATTGGAATTACAATCCTTTGAGTCAGAAACTCATTTTCAAAGACTCCACATCGGAGGGTGCATAGATTTACATACAATACATTGTGCAAATACATAGTTGACACAAAATTAAAACTAATACAGGCTTAAAGTAGGCTAACATTATATACATATATGGTAGTTGCATAGACAGCAATTGCAGAGGAATAAGGCCTCATTGTTGGTAGGAAGAAGCACATGATTTAGTTGGGCACAGTCTTAGGAGACACAGTAGCAGGACAGAGGTCCATTGTGGGGGGTCTAGGGCACTTGCAGGAGCAGGATGAGAGGAGGTGGTCATGGAGCAGGGATTTGAAGTACCCTAGTTTTGGTTTCTGGGTGACAGGAAGAGGGAGGTGTTGAACCAGACAGGGGCTCTATAGGTGAAGGAGCTTGCTCAGAGATGTTTTCGGGCAAGGCAATAGTAAGGTAGTTTTGGGTGAGCTGAATGGCCACTGTGAGGGGACTGGTTATACAAGATGTGAAATTTTGGGAGCCGTTAGGCCCATACCAGTTTTTTCTGGCCAGGAGGCAGAAGTGGTATTTTAGCCTGTCTTCAAAGTTTAGCCACATAGCTTGGCTGAAGAGTGCGCGTGTGGGTTGTTTTAGGGCTTCCAGTGGCTAGGCGGCAGGCCTTGTTTAAGGAGACTCAGACTCTGTGAAGTGCAGTGTTGTCAGCGGCTCCATAAATCAGGATACCATAATCTATTAGGACAGAACTGAGGCAGAAATAGCAAGAAGAATGGCTTTAGGGGGTAGGCAGTCTCAATGCCGGTAAAGCATGCCAAGACAGGAGTTAACGGATGTACAGAGGAGATGGATGTGGTCACGGAAGGTAAAAGCAGAATCTAAGGTAACACCCAGGTACTTAAAGGTGTTAATTTGTTCAAGAGGTGGGAAAGAGAGGTATGTAAGTGGAGTGGGAAATCTTTGTGTCTGTTCTGGTGGTGGGAAAACAGCATCACCTTGGTCTTTTTGATTCAGAACAAGTTTATGCTTGATAAACCATGATTCGGCTTCATTGAAGGGTGTGCTGGAGGGAGGGTTCAAGGAGGCAGATTAGTGTGAGATGTATGAGGACCGCATCATCCACATAAAGGAGGATATTATTGAGTAGGCATTTGGAGGAGTCATGATAAAGGATAAACAGAAGGGATCCTAAGATGGACCCCTGTGGGATACCGAGTGAACTGGGAGGGATTGGACCAGGTATTGACAATTTTAACCTGTTGGGTGTGGTTGGATAGATAGTCAAAGAACCAGGCCACAGCATCCTGGGAGATGCCAAAGTGCAGGAGAGAAGAGATGAGGAGGTGTGGTTGACAGTATCAAAGACCTTGGATAAGTCTAGGAAGACAATGCCAGCCAGCCTGCCACTGTCAAGAGCAGGATGGATGTAGCTGGAGAACTCCAGCAGGACAGTGGAAGTACTGTGGCCTTGATGGAAGCCATGCTGTTCATTGGAAAGAAGACTTTTATTTTGAGAGATATTCCATGAGTTGGACCAAGACAACATGTTCCTGGGCTTTGGAGATGGGGGATGGAAATTGGGCAGAAGTTGCTTGGGGAGAAATGGTCACCACCTTTGTGGATCAGGGTGATTACAGCTGTCTTCCATAGGAGGGAATTTGCTCAGGCAGAGGGAGCAGTTTATGAGGCTGGTGAAGGGGAAGAGACCCTCATCCAGAACAAGGTATAGGAGGCAAAGATCAAGGTGTCACTGTTAAACCAAGCAGTGGCCAAAGCTTTTAATGAGGTAGGGGTTTGGTCTCCAGGGAGGTATGTCACGGAAGCTAAAGGTGGGATGATGATGTTGGAAGTGGAGGGGTGATAGGGTCAAAGAAATCTGGGGAAGAACTGAGGTTAGGTCAGAGAAGGAGTTGTTTAGGGTGTCTGCAACAAGATGCTGGTCTGTGGAGATGGAACCATTGACAAATAGTTGGGTGGGGGTGGGAGGTGGTTTTGTAATTGAGGGATTTCATGTTCTTCCAGAACTTGTGACCAGAGCCCCAGGAGGAGGTGAGAGCAGTTCTGAAATACTCCGCTTTGGCTTTGTAGATGGCCAATATGCAGCTATTGTGGGCAGCCTGATACAGCTGTCTATCCACAGCTTTGCGGAGTCTCGAATTTCTTTCACAGATTATGTCTTTACTGCATCTGTTCAAGGAGGGTATGTGAGATCCAGAGGGTATGATAGTCTTTTATAATACATTTGGTGAGGGGCAGCTATGTCACAAGCCCACTCAAGAGCAGATGAAGTAGATTAGGGCAACATCAAGATCGAGGCGAGATACAGGGGACCAGTCCTGTTAGCAAGGGCTTTCAGCAGGTGAAGTTTACCAGGTTTGAGGAGCTGGGTAAGTATGGTCTTAAGCGGTGTTTTTTCACCATGCAGGACCACGTGCAGAGGACAGGGAGTGATGGCTTACAGCATTGGGGAGGACCATGATGTCAGAGAGTTTGTGGGGTCGACTGGACATAATGAGATCAAGAAGGGTGGCAGTACCATTGTGGGGATTGAGGCAGGTGGGACAGGTGACAAGTTGGATGATGTCAAGGGCAGCCATTGTGTCTTGATAAGGAGAGGCAGGGGTGAGAACCAGTTTATGTTGAGGTCCCCAAGTAATATTTGCTCTGCTTTTGGGGAGGTTGGAGAGGTAATCGATGAGTAACTGGAAGGCTGTTTTGGGCCACAAGGGGATGTAGACAGAGGTGATAATGAACAGGGCTCTGGAGGTCCCAGGGGAGACATTTAGTGACAGGGCTTTGTCACCCCTTCCAGCTGGGGAGAGTGATACCCAAAAGGGTGCTGCAGATGGCACAACCAACACCACATTTGCTAATTCTATCATTGCAGAAAGAGAGTACCCAGGAATGGAGATGGAGATGGAGGAGTCTGGGGTAGATTTGGAGAGCCAAGTTTCGACTTGGGCGAGGATGTCAGGCAAGTGCTGTGCCATTCAAACCTGGAGGTCATTGAATTTTTCAGTAGACTGCATATATTCATGGAAGCAATGCGAACCCCGGTGTAGGGGTGGGGGATCTGGGGGAAACGGGGGACCAGGGTTAGGATGAATATTACCAAATATAAGCAGGAGCAAGAACAGGATTCTAAACAGCAGCTGACATAGGGCTTTTTCCTATTTGATGTCATAATGTGGGAGGGGTGGACTGTATGGGTTAGGTAGGGAAGGATGGAAGGAACGTTGGCTTGGGAAGGTCAGAAGGAGGGATGGCTAAACAAAGTCATGTGGGGATGGGGGTCAAGGAGTGGGCCTGAGGGGATGTGGAGGGGAGGGAGGCAAGAGTTGAGTGGAAATGAGAGAAAGGGGATGACTGGAGTGCACTGGTATTGGGTCAGTGCGGTAGCATGGGGAGCAAGGTAAGGAAGAGAGTGATGGCTGTAGTGAGGTAGATAGGGGAGCTATGTTGAGCTGGGAGGAGGGTGTGGCGAGACAAAGAGAAACCTTTGGGCAGTAGATTGTAGGCAGCCTGGATAGCACAGCAGTAGCGTGCCAGACTCCCAAGCAAAAGGTACTTAGTTTGAATCCTGGATGGGGTAGGAGAAAGTCCCTAGACTTTGAGGGGAAGAGTTGAGGGGTCATTAGAGAGAGAGAGAGAGGGGGAGACAAGAGGTGAGAAGCAGGGGTGAGAAGGCAGAACAGTGGTGACAACACTGCCTCTTGGTGGTCATAGGGTGTAAATACACCCCTGGAAGGAGGAAGGAGAACCAGGGAGGGAGAGAGGAGAGAGAGAGGAGTTGGCTAGTAGGCAAGAGTGGAGAAAAGGAGAAGAGATGCTACTACCCTCTAGTGGTGGACTGTGATAACCTGCTAAGGGAAGTTCGGACACAGTCACATGACAAGGGTCAATAAATTCAGACACACCCTGGGTGGCTGGGGCAGGCACGGCAGTTGACGTGGAAGTGTAGACGAGCTACCCCTACACGAATACTGGTGCAAGGAGGGAGCTGAATTACCTTTACAGGCTCCACGGTCCAAAATGCAGAGTCCAGAGAGTGAGCTGTGCTGTGAATCAGGGATGGGGTCCTATGGCCTATATGAGGTGGGAGAAAAAGAACAAAATTAATATACAGTGGGAAACAGCAATCTGAAAACCTGCTCCCCAGGCACATGCACCAGCTGGTATGTGCAGCTAAGAGTGGGGAGCTAGGAGACAGACAAAAACACAGTGCAGCCAGGAACAATGGGGCCAGAAAGCACGCCGAGGATGCCAACTATGCGTGGGCCAAATGTCGGATTTGTCCAGGACCAGGCAGGTGAGCAAATGCACAGAGACTACAATGTGAAACTGAGTTTAACTGTAACTTTCTACCCCAAATAGCTAGGTGCAGCAGTCGCTAAGTTGGCTTTGCTAATTACTAAAACCAGCATCAGAAATTACAGCTGTACATAGTCTAGTCTGACACAGAAAAACTATTTAGGATGGATCTGGCTGTCTGGAAAAATCCAAGCTCACAGGACTGCAACAGTGGTGGTATCTAAACAGTGGCTAATCAGGCTAGAATCACAGAGTTCAAAAGTAACAAGGGTCTGCCTTAAGCTCCCCAGCAGAAACCGTCAAGAGGTCCTTCAGTGAAAAGCAGTTCAGGTCCAGCCAGAAACTATCTGTAGAAGTCAGAGGACAGAAATGAGTAGAAATAACACCCTACACAAACACTGGTGCAAGGATGGGAGCTGAATTACCTTCACAGGCTCCAAAGTCCAGAACACCATCCGGGAGAGTGAGCTGTGCTGTGTCTCCCATCCCAACCTCTCTTGAAGCTGTCTACCATCTTGCAGGCCACTACCTCACCCAGCAAGGAGTTCCACTTGTCCATCACTCTTTCTGTGAAAAATTTCTTCTCATCTCTCTCTCTCTGAACTACCCTGCTCCAATCTCAGTTGGTGTCCTCTTGTGTCCCTCCCTTTCCCTCTGGAAAATTCTCTGTATAGTTGCCTTGTTTATTCCTGCCAGGTACTTACAGGTCTCAGTCATATCTCCCTGTCCTCTTCTCTTCCAGAGAGTACATATTCATATTCAACTCCCCAGCCTTTCCTCATATGGCTTGCCCTCCAATTCCTGGATCATCTTAGTAGCTCTACGCTGTACACCCTCCAACAAATTGAGGTCCTTTTCAGGAACAGACTCCAGTATTGCATGCAGTACTCCAGGTGGGGCCTGATCAGCGACCAATACAAGGACACAATAACCTCCTTACTTCTGAAGAAGATCACTCAGCTATGCACTCCAGCATTTTGTTGGCTTTTGCCACTGCCCTTCTGCACTGAACAGAGTTGTTCATGATCCCTGTTATGATCACTCCTAGGTCCTACTCTTTCATGGAGCAATACGATTGAACCCATTTATGGGATAATCACTCCCGTGGTTCCGGCTCTGAAGTGCAGAGCCTTGCACTTCTTGGCATTGAACCCCAGCTGCCATTTATCTGCCCACCCTGCAGCTTATTCAAGTCCTCCTGCAACCACTCCCCTCCGTGTCATCTACCACAGATACCATCTTGGTATCTGCTGCAAACAGATTGATTTTGCTCCGGATCCCATTTGAGATCTCTGCAATGAAATCCTGAACAGTACTGGTCCCAGCACAGATCCCTGTGGTACCCTGCAGTATACCCAACCAACAGTGACTTTTTGACAGTGAGATCCCTACAGTGACTACAGCACCATGACGCTATAGGGAACCCGCTGGAACCTGGCACTATCTGTCGGGGTCCTGCACCCCAAATCAGCTTGGACTCAGAGTTGATAATCCTAGTGGGAGGTGCTGGGGTGCAGCCCACTGTGTGGGAGGTCTGGGGCAAAGCCCCCAAAGAAAAACACTTAGTGGCACTGGAAACCAGCAGCCAACTGCAAATGCGGTCAACCTGTCGGTTTCACTGTCGGGGCATTTGACAAAAATTTTGTTGAACTCCTGTCATGGATTTGTACCATGCTCATCACTGCTCTTGGTGATTAGAGTTCCCCCACCACCACCCTTTGCTGTTTCCTCCTCAGCCAGTTCCTGATCTAGGTCACCATTTTGGTCCTGCCCCACATACTCCAGCTTCTCCCAATCTCCCATGCAGCACTGAATCAAAGGCCTTACTGAAGTCCAAGTACAGGACATCCACATCATGGTCCTTGTCCAGTTCCTGTATCACCCAGTCACAGAACTCTACTAGGTTTGTCTGACACGATCTGCCCGTGACAAACCTGTGCTGCTGGTCATCTTGGATAACATTTGCCTCAAGAAGCTCACAAGCCTCTCCTTTAGGATGGTCTCATGAGGTGGCCCATGATCAAGGTGAGGCTCACTGGGTTGTAGTTCCCTGGTTCATCCTTTGGCCCACTTCTATGGGTGGGCATCACATGGGACATCCTCTAATCCTGTGTCACACATCCTGTGTCAGGAGGTATTGGACAGTTCTTCCAGTGGCCTGCAAGAACCTCTGCCAGCTCCCTTAGTATTCTAGGGTGAATGCCATCTGGTCCAGGTGCTTTGTCAGCTCTTAATGCCTCAACCCCTCCAGCACCCTGCTTCTGTAAAACCCACATCTGCTGTCCTCTCCTCACCCCCACTTGCCTGAGGTATTTGTCCCCTTCTCCTGCTTGAACACAGAACAGAAATACTCTGTGCCTCTGCCTGATCTGCCTCCTTCTCCACCCACCCCCATCTTTCTTCATCCTCACAAGCTGGTCTTTGCTTCTTATTTTCTTGCCTATGTAATGGAAGAAGTCATTTTCTCCTCTTTTGATCCCTGTGCCATTATCAGCTCTCTAGATGGTTTGGCCCCTGACCAGTCTGGTGAACTCCTAGACTTTTCCCTGTGTACATCTTTATCTTCTCCCTTCCCATTTTCCTATACTTCTAAAATGCTACCATCTTGGCTCTCACCCTTCTCTGACCTCTGGTCACTGCCAGCTGGGTTTCTTTGCCCTACCCTTCTTGTTTCTTTTACAGGTCTCTGTTGCCTCTGCCAGCCCTTCCTTATTATATTCCGCTTCTGATCTGCATCCATGTGTAGTTGGATGTCTGCCAGGTGCTTGCTCGAATTTCCCATCACTCTAAAGTCCATCCCCCTAAACTCAAACCACCCTTGTACCTATGCCCCTGTGTCCCTCCCCATGTTTAGCCTGAACCACATCGGTAGTGGTCACCCCACCAAGCGGTTCCCCACTTCTAGGTTCCTTGCAGGTTCCCCATTATCCATCACAAGGTCAAAGTCCTTTCCAGCTGTAGCCCCTGTACCAGCTGTGTCAAGAAGCTGTCCTGAAAAGCTTCCACAGACCCTTTCTTCACTCATGGTGGCAGGTGTGTTCCAATCCACCCCGTAGGTTGAAATCCCCACCATCACCACGCTTCCCTTCATGCTTATCCTTCAAATTTATTCTGCCAGTTCCTGATCTAGGTCACAACTCTGAGATCAAATCAAATCAATCTTTATCTGTAAAAGCACCATTCTCATAACCAAGGCACTTGTACACATATAAAACAACATTGTAAATAATCATGACAAATCAATTAAATGAATAAGATCCAACAATCTAAAACTCGATAAATTACAGCAACAGCCTCAAACATCTGGGTATGCTAGACAAAATAAATAAGCTTTATACAGCTTGAGATGGTGGCCTGTACACTACCCCCATCCTCAGTGTCCTCTTTCTCGCATCCTGGAACTGCATCTACAGAGCTTTTATCCTCCCCTTCTCCCTTCTTCTTATGCACTTAATCCACCCTCACATAGATCACCACCCTCCCCATTCACATTGGCCCTATCCTTTCTGATTATCCTGTACCTTGGGATCATCATATCCCAATCCTGGTACTGGGTGGCTCATGTTTCTGTGATGGCTGCTATATCCACCAATTCCACCGCCAGACAGCCTGTAACTCCACAATTCTGTACCTTAGGCTTCTTGCATTCAGTCAGACCACCTTCCAGCCTGTTGTCTCCCCAACCTTACCATTTCTGTCCCCCACTTTGGTCCTCTCTGTGCCCCTCCTCTCTGCTTTTACCTCTAACTAGGGGTTGAGCACCCTATCCTCCTTTCGAGTGTCTCTAACAATGTTTCCCTTTGCCACTCCCCTTCCTAGTTTAAATCCACCCTTGTTGAAATATACCCTCCAATCCCTGTTTGAGTACACTCTTCCCCACTTTGTTCAAATGTAACCTATCCTCTGAGTATAGGATGCTGTTGTCCAGGTTCTGCCCCGGTCTGACACCAGTCCTTATTTCCTGGTTCAGCACCAGTCCTACAGCCACCCACTGAACTCCTCTATTCTTTTTTTTTTTTTCTTCCCTGTACTTGCACATGATACCGGTAGTACCTCAGAGAATGCCACCGATACTCCCACCTCCTTACACTGCTACCCAATTCCTTGAACCTCCACTTTACCACCTTCACTGTTTCCCCAGCCAAGTCGTTTGTTTCCACATGCACCACCATGTGGTTTCATCCTCCCTCTGCTTTTGCACTTGAGAAGTGCCTGTCCTGCCCTGTCTCAGACAACCATGGAATTGCCATGACCCAAATATGACTGTGCTTCCCTTCCCTTCTTATCTGGATCCCTTCAATATGGAGTCCTCAGCACCAACACCTCACCCATCATTCTGATCCTGAACCCACATTCCTGTGATCCCTGTCCACTCCCCAGAATCCGCTACCTCCCTCCTTACATCCCTCATCTGACCTTTTGTGTTCTTTGCATCATTCCACCCTGCTGCCTCCTCCTGTTACTGCCTCTCCTCCTCCTCTACCCTACCTTCCTCCCATCTCTGTTTCCCATTGTAAATCCTGTCTCTTGTACCTTCCCTATCCCTCTTCCTTCACCTCTTTCCGCAGCTCGATACCTCCCCTTCCTCTGCCAACACTGCAAACATATTGCCTGATAACTCTGTAATGGTGCCCATTAACTCCTTCCTCCTTCCTGATCCCTCCTCCCTCCTCCCACTGTATCTCCATCCACCTCCCCATCCTCCTTATATCCCATCTTTAGCTCTGCCGTTCTCTCTGCATCTCCTGACCCTCCTCAATAAAATTAAACCATTGCTTGAGATCTGCCTACTGCCTTTTTTTTTACGGTTACCCATTTCATGAAAAGTCAGTGAGTGCTGAGAATTTTATTTCCTGCTTACCAGTACTGTTTATGTCAAAATCTTGGTGACTTATGGTGGCCTGGCATCATTCATGGTGAAGTTCAGATGCAGTCCTGTAATTAGTGGTGGGTGAAATTAGCAAAATTGACTTTGTGGAGTAATTTATGAAATTCCACCCATTTTGCAGTGTGAAATGTGAAATTTCATCTGGTGGAGTGATGAAATTTCACCCGTGAATGGCAAATGTCACCTTCCCAGTGAAATTTCACCTTCCATGGTGAAATTCCACCTTCAGTGGTGAAATTTTGCCCGCAGAAGGCAGAATTTTGCTCACAGAAGGCAAATTTCACTTAGGTGAAATTCCACCTCATGCAGGAAAATGTAGCGAATTACTCCACCAGGCAAATTTGGCCACTTCACGGCACTTCGCCTGCGAAATTTTAATTTGCTGCATCTCTAGCTGCAATAGCCATGACTCAGTATTAAATTTTGTTGTATAGCAGTAGCATCAGCTGAAATTGTACAGGAAATTGTTAGCAGCTGTATTCTAAAAAGACCAGGACATTTTGTGATCAGCCAGTAGTACCAAAAGTGTGCCATCGGTATGGAGATCCTGTATTTTGCACATCGGTTTGTGCATGTGTAGTGCTGTCATTCACAGGTCCAAAGCATCAGCATGGAATATACAATATTATAGCACTAGTGCCAGAATAAATTGTACTAGCAGCTTATATTAAAAACAAAACATTGTTTTTCTTTTTTTCTTTTGATCAGCCAGTGGCATTATTTAATTCACATTTTTAAGAACTTACATTTTTAAAATGCCAGTATGATGAATATGGTGCTATTTGCTGACATTGTACATGTTTAAGAACTCACATTTTAAAACAAGCACACTCTGGGAGAACAAATGCATAATTTGGGGACAAGCAAGAAAATGAAAGTATGTTATTAATAATAATAATATTAATAAACTTTGTTATCAAGCGCAATATCCAAAACCAAAGCGCTATACAAATCTTTAAAATAGTTAAAACAAACAAAACAACAAACAATTAAAATTTAATCAATAAAATAAAAGATAGATAGACGAGGATATTATATATGATCCCCAAAACCTAGCAGAACAAGTAAATCTTCAAAGCTGTCTTAGAGCTCCCCACAGTCCAGCACTCTTGAATCTGATGAGGTAGAGAATTCCACAGGTTGGGCTGCAACATAAAGGCACGAGAGCTTGAAGTTTTCAACCATACCCTGGGAATTCTAACAACCCCTCATCATCTGAGTGGAGTAGATGGCCAGAACAGTAAGGGTTCAGAAGTTCTTGAAGATAGCCTGGACCCTGTCCATGCAGGGCTTTATAGGTCAGAAGACCTATCTTGAAGGTAATCTGCCACTGAACCGCAGCCAGTGCAGTTCGTGCAGCACAGGAGTGATGTGACTTAACGAGGAGCCCCTGTCAACAGCCAAGCCACAGCATTCTGCACCTGCTGCAAGTGGTGGATATCAACCCCTGGATGCCTTAGGTAAAGGTAGTTACAGTAGTTCAGTCTGGAGATTGATGCAACTTAGCCGAAATTGAGAGAATGCAGAATGGCAATATCATTTACAAGTGTAATAAAAATTTCACCCAGGACTGTCCTTGGGTACCTCCAACAGTGGAACAAGAGCTGCAGCCCAGCCCTGAAAGACCCTTCTATTAAAGAATGAAATAGTAAAATCCCATCGGTCACCCTATTGGGCTGCAATAATAGTAATGTACTGCCCCAAACACTAATTAGTATGATGGGTATGTGAGTTGAAATCATGTCATTCTGTTATCATTAGCCATTGTAGCAGGAAAAAACAAGCTGTCAATGGCAAAGGTTCACCAATGGTACTGCTATTGTACCAGGTGGGGAAAGACTAAAGTTGCCAGAAAACTCCTGGCTTAGCATTAGTTAGGGTGTTACTACAGCAACAAAGTAAGGAAATATGGCACTAGACTTTTGAAGCCTAATGCCCCACCCCTACCCTACAGACACTGACAGGCATGGGGTACCTTGGAATCATCAGCCCTAGTGCTGGCCCCATTCTCCTATACTCTACCCATCTCAGCTTATTTACTTTATGGAAAGAGGTTAGCATTAGGACTGATGACCCCAAGGCACACCCTCCAATGTCTTTTGGTGTCTGCAGGGTGGGTGAGGCATTAGGTTTGAAAACCTAACACTATATTTCCCTGCTTTTTTACTTTAGTAACGCCCTAACTGATGCTTAATGAAGTTTTTGCAATGAATTTCCTTACTTTTCTTATAGTTTATTATTTGGCTGTGGGAGTGCAGGTGCCTTCAGGCCCTGCACTCCCACACTCTATAACTGCTGTAATATCACAGTGGAAGCCCATGCTGCACAATTTTTCTTGTTTTACTGTGGGAGCACAGGGTCCTTCAGATCCTGCTCCTATCCCCTTTATAGATGCATCACCAAATTATCAGCATAGCCATCTTATTACCCCAGCACATGTAGCCAGTACAGAAATTTTTCAAATCCCAGCCAACACACAATTATGCACAACAACAATGCCATTTCGTGCCACAGGTGTGAACACACATTTTGGAGACGATTGAAAATGACAGCTGTGACATAGATGAGGTCAGGTAATTAGAAGCTGTGTTATAAATCAAGGATCAAAATAATTAAAATCCCCACACTTTTGGGCAGGCAGATCGAAATTACAAAGAAAGGTCATAGGTTTGGCATTTTCATATTTTGACACCAAATTTTGAACACAGTCTTCTTATCAGCCTACCTCATGAACCACAAAAGTAAACATTTTCAAATCTGTGGCAAAATACCATACCACATCACACATGCAAATACCTGTTTTGGGCAGGATGTGAAAAATGGCAGCTATACTGTTTATGAGGAGTTGTGAAAATGTTGAAAATTTGGTGTGAAAATACGGAAAATTACCAAAGCTACACATGTGCATAGAAACATTTCAACTACGGCACATAACTCAGCTTATTTTAGGATTTGTTCACTAAATTTTCAACATGGTTTTTTAGACCTTTACCTCATGAACACTGGCACTGTCATTTCATTAATCGATCCTGAAAGTGATTTCTTCATGCAGTGACTACAAAATCACCTTCCCAGCCTGATTAACAAAATGACAGTGACAGTATTCATAAGGTGGGTCCCAAAACCCGATGTTGAAAATTTGGTGAAAAAATACCAACAAATGGATCAGATATTAACATAATTTAAAACACAGTTGAAATAACATTATATAACACTTACCTTGATTTGTCAGTTTGCAGTTTGGCTTAGAAAAGTGCAGACATGTCCCAGTCCATAGAAGATGACAGCGGATGACCTTTAGTGGTAAGTGTAGGGCAAGTGGGTGGGGTGGTGAGTACTCAGTGGGAGAGTTGGGATGGTGGGGATGCAGTGGGGATGATAAGGGACCATGTTCTTTTGCAGGGCAAAAAAAAAGACATGGGGGGCTGTTTTTGTTTTTACAGGTTTTACAGTACACATTTCGGGACACTGGGTGGGCTCCCAGTATAACACACTACTGGCAGGGGAAATACACACTTGGGGACACTGGTAGTAGGCTTCCAGTCTCCCATACTGCTAGGGAGGAGGAACATCACTGGAGACACGGAAGTGTCCCATGCTGCTGGGGGAACATCACTGGGAACACAGAGTGGGCTTCGAGTGTCACACAGTGCTGTGGAGGAGGAATACATAATTTGTGACACTGGGAGAGGGATCCCAAGTGTCCCACACTTTCTAGAGAGACAGAGAGAGTGAGAGGGAGAGTACAAAGGTGAATGTTGTGGAAGGTCACGCTGCAGGCTTTCTTCATTACTCACACTCAGTCTGGCAACTGAGAAAGGTTGTCACTTTAGAGTGTGGCCAGGATCATGATCAAAAAGTCAAGACAGCTATGACAAACATGGTGGGAAGCCTCTCGACTAACAGCCAATGCCATCATCATGGCAGCACAAGTTAGATGTTGGCCTACAGGACGGGCTGTTTGGGGGATATATTTATTTCAAATTTCACCAGAAAAGTCATATCAAGCTAAATAAAAGCTCAGATGCTGAGCTGCAGGCTACCTGAATGACATGAAACATTGACTAGGCTTGCTTTTTTCTTAATTCCAACTCTAACTCGATCGTGGAGAACCACTCACTCTTCAGATTAAAACCTTCTAATGTTCATCTCTTACAATTTTCATCATTGGGGGTGGCAGTGAGTGATATACTGCAAAACTGAAAGTGGGTAATGTCACTGGAATTGGGTAATGAGAGGCAGGCTGATCAGGACACTGATCAGCTGTTTGCTGGGTGGAGTCCCACAAGCAGGAAAAAGTCACCATATGATTGGTTCAGCTTTTCAAAAGCAGCATCACAATCAGCCTG